>QRDG01000544.1:0-303914 GCA_012064385.1 Puccinellia tenuiflora | reverse complement strand
GCTAGGAAAAAAGATACCAAGAAGAGGGTGATACTTGACCGAAATCAAGTAAAGTAAAATAAGGCAAAAAGGTATCAAGACTCCCACAATAAATATAAATTGGAACAAATATCTATGGAGATATTAAATTCCAATTAATACCAATTGAAGGTACCAAAACATAAGATAAAGAATCAAATGCCAATTGAAAAGATCAAATATTGATAGATAGAATAGTGTTCTAAATAAAAGGAATGCTCCCCCAAGATTAATGCATTATCTTAGATATTTGCATTTGAATACAAAATGCACACACAAGGGATCATTACTCTCCATATTTTATCTATAACACTAAACACTACCGAATGAAGGAATAGGATCCTTGCAAGAGGCAAAGAGGCAATAAATAAGTCAATTCAACACAAGAGACAAAGTGAAGATGGTCTAAAAATCCACCACAATTACTAGAATCACTTGTCATGGACAAGGAGTATTTAGAGAAATTTCTCGGTGGTATATAGGAATGATGATCAAGACCAACTTCACACAAAAAAAGCATATGGCAAGAGATAAGAAATAAAACGCAAGAAATGAGAAATATGGCATTTTATTTCGAAAAAGGTTTGTTGGTAGTTTCAACTATTCGAACCAACCGGCCAAGCCATGGTTAAAATAAGATGAAACAAATGGTTTCTTAACTAATATATGGAAATGGATATTAGAGAAAAAAACACCCCAAGCAAACTCACGCAAACAAGAGCCAAAAGATAACAACAAGAAAATTTGGAACTTGTTCGAACAAACATGCCACATAGGAGGATAATACATTTGAGGGTGTCTTTCATAGAACCAGGAGAAGATTTGATAAGCCCTTCTTCACTGAAGTTGTTGTGTTGGCGTCTTGGCACATTTGGAAGCAAGAAAATGAGGCTATCTTTCAGGGGGTAATGCCAACATTCAGGGGCTGGAAAAGAGCTTTCATCCATGATGCTACATTACAGTACATAGGGTGAAGGCTAAGCATCTGGATTCTTTCTCACAATGGATTGAGACATTACTGTAAATATGTAATGATGATGGTTTTTTCTTTTCCTTTGCTGTAAATAACTATTTCCATTTTAATAAATGTGGGGGTTTTGCCCCACAGTCTGTACATCAAAAAAAAAAAACATGCCACATAGGAATAAGATAATTTACAATATCAACTCTAAGTGGCAAACCTCAAATGTTCACATTTTTATGAGATTGTAATATGCACATAGCTTATTACTCCCCCATAATGTGATAATTCATTTTATCTAAGCAAGAGGCAAATAAAACCAACTAGAGAAATTAATGGACATTGTAAAATTTGAATTTCTCATGAATATGACATACCACATAGTAGCTAGATAATATTGAAATATCAATACTAGGTGGTGTGCCTCATGTACACACATTTTAGGTTGTGAAGTGCACAAAGCACATCACTCCCCCAAAATGGGATAGTCCATTAATATCTCAAAGAGCCAAATGAAATCCACACAAGATTCAATAAAGCTCAACACACAATTACACATACATGATATACAACTATCATACACAACCTGAATAACAGAAAAGTAGGAAAGTAGCATATCACATAAAAGCACATGCTAGGAACAAAACTAACACATGCAAGGGAGCAAGAAACTTTCAATGTAATATGAATTAAATACAAGTTACCGCAAGGAGGAAGCATTGGATATGAGATAGGTAACTGATAATCCAATTGACTTGGCTTGATGAAATAAAACCATGAAGATCCCTTAATTCTTCAAAAATAGCCAAGTCACCAATGTCCTCCAATAAGACCTATTGATCAAAGTTGAAGCTTGTTGGTCCCCAACCAAGTTGGGTCCTAAGAGGTTAGTCACAATAGGCTTGGGAACCCAAATGGTGCTTTTCTTGACACCACTTTGAGCTCCCATAAATTTGGCAAACACATTGCCAACTCTATCTTCCCAAGGAAAAACATCATCAATTATGATAGGGTTGGATGAGGTACCGTTAGTGCATGAAGAAGCAAAATGACCTTTGCCACGGCAAAGGTAGCAAACACCGACTCTTCTCTTTCTTCTTCCTAGGCTCCTTAACTTGAGGAGCATTGGCTTGAGTCTTCTTAGGAGGTGGCCGTTGTTCAACTCGTGGTTGAGCACGAGATTGAACAAGAGGCCGCTTCCCTAGTTGCTTCTCACTAAGGGCTTCTTCTTCATTGGGCAATCCCGAACATGGTGCCCTTCTAGCTTGCACATGAAGCAAGTGATCTTGGCCAGATTCTTGACTTGAACTTGGCCCTTCTTATTCTTTTTCTTCTCAACCTTGGACTCGTCCTTGTTGTTGGAGTTGAATCCAAGTCCACTCTTGTCATTAGGGGATTGTTACACACTCAACATGTTGTCAAGTGCACGCTTCCCTTCATGACGCTTTTCCAAGTCATTCTTCAAAGAAGTGACTTGGGCCTTGAGGTCTTTTATCTTCTCTACATGGTTAGTGACAACAAATGCACTAGAGGAAGTAGAGGCTTCATTGTTATGACAACAAGGCAAAGCAAGTAATTCATCACAAGATGTAGCAACATTTTTAGTGGATGAACTACTAGGACTAGCACATGGAAATATAGCATTTTTAGTTACGGTTGTGCTATTATCCACATGAGACTCATTAGATGTTACCTTTGTAGTGATGGCCTCATGAGCTAACTTTAGACTAGCATAGGATGCTAGAAGATCGTCATTAGATCTAGATAGATTTTTATGACTTTCTTCCAACATCCTATACTTGCTAGTTAGCGAGTCAAGTTGAGCCCTTAGCTCAACATTCTCCTTCAAAGTGGATGCTTCACAAGAAACAGAGTTAGTAGCACAAGCATCATTGACCTTAGGAATAGAAGAAGACAACTTGTCAAGCTCATTATTTAATCTAACATTTTCCATTTTTGTAGAGGACCTGCACTTAAAAATTGGCAAGATCCCTGTGTATAGTGCTAGTCCCTGGATCGAATCTAGCACACACAGTTTACGATGAATACCTTAACATTGTATCAATTTATTACACGAATGATCCAGAATTTACAACTATCCATTACAACTTGCATAGCTCAAGGCTAGCTTTTACAAGATCAGCACAGCGGAAATAAAATTAGCAATGAGTCTCCATCATCTTCATGTGCCACAGGCGAACATGTTGGTTGCAGACTCGAAACCCTTAACGAAACCTCACTCTTCGTCAGAATAACCTGATAAAAGAATTCAACAGGTGGGTCAGAACCATATGAAATGGAACTGGCAAGTGACACTATGTGGACACTTATGGAATAACTCTATAACCTGTATGCATATTTGGCTGGTGGAGTTCAAGGCTTTTGCATAAAAGCCAATTTTGCCTAACACTTTGTAAAACATTTTCTTTTAAATATTCGAGACAATATGGCATGAAATCCATAGTCTCGTCTACCCTTGTTCACCCATCAAATTTTACTTAGAGAAATAAGATGTTGGGAGCCTCCGTTGAATCCTTGATCAGCTGCTGAATTGTCCGTAACCGGGGACACGGCTAAGTACTTAGTTTTTAACTCTGCAGAGGTTGTGCACTTTCACCATTAGACCACAAACCCAAACTATCCTCAACACTCTTGTGTTAAGGAAAGGAGAGATGAGACGAGACTTTCAGAAGCATTTTCCCCGTACTGGCTTGACCCGTTCCACCTACATCCTCTACATCTGCTTGTCAAGCCCGGGGAGTCCACGCAACTTAATTCATCTAGCCAGAGCCCATATGACTAATGGCTGCACGGGAAGCATCTTCACTTAGAGAAAACTTTGGTCCCTTTGTTCCTGGGTGGCAATCCACAAGTGAATATCCCATCGGTAAAACCCCTAGGGACAACACTCAACTCATACAACCATTCAAGCCCAAATCCACCCAGGTGATAAATTAACTTAGTAGAATTAAGCTTTTCAATAAAACACTTTTGCATAGCATCAATATATCTACTAAGTTATCCATAGGATTCTAGACACAACTAGTGTAGAGGATGATGGTTTAGCATAGCAATACTATCCAACACATGCATAAAGAAATACACTAAGTCATGCTTAAAATACTTAGGAATTTATGAGGTGTGCCACTTGCCTTGGCAAACAGGAGCAGTAGATGCAGTTGCAACCACTTTCGTCTCTCTCCGGAATTTCTAACAAGTCAAACAAACCACAAATAAACATACAATCATAAATGCAACACTTTAGAAAAATATGACATGCATGAGATGCAGAATGATACAAGAAAAGAAATGGTATGAAAGACATGCAAAACAAATTAAGGAAATACATAACATGACAAAATCCCATTTGACTAAGGCAAGGCCAGGGTTGAGTAAAATTTGATAAAACAACAACTTGAAGAGTTGTAGGGCTATTCTTAAGTTTTCACAAGTTTGGTCTTCAATAATCTTCACTTCCTTTGCAGCTTCATTTGATCTTCAATGGTCTTCATTGATCTATGTCCAAGGTGAGAGATAGAAAGTAGAAAGAAGAAAACATAGAAAGAATGGAGTAGTTGGTCTTCCAAGCATCTTCAACTTCTTTGTAACTTTCTCCTTGGTGTGTTGACTCCATTGAAAAGTTGTGGACTTGATGGTTTTGCAGCCTTGATTGTTGGCATCAACAAGGTTGGTCTTCGAATATAACTTAGTCACCATGAAGTCTAAGAGAAGGAAGAAAGGAAAGAAAGACTTAGAAACATGTAGGGGGGGTTGGTCTTCAGGAACTTCCTCTGGATTTCTTCTGAGTACTTTTACTTCTTGGAGATGCTTCTGGAGTCTTGTTTCCTTGGCTAAGTCATTCATGAGTTCTTCATTGTTTCCACTAATTTCTAACTTAGTGGTTTTGACTAGAGGGTTCAAAAGAGCTAACATGCATCCTCAAAATTTCTAAGGAGGAAGTCATGTAAGAAGTACAAAATAATACTAAGGACTTAAAATGCATGCCATGCTTATGAAAATGCTCTAAGTAATGCAAACAAGAAAGACGATCCAAAATAACTAAGGACCAATGGTCAAACAACAAGTCACAAATAATTTCTAAGAAAAAGTTAACAACATAAGAGGAGCTAAAATTTTCTAAGGAAAGGTGTTTGTCAAAAATACTTATCAAATATTTTCTAAGGAAGAAATAGTTTTGTTTTGAGAGACAAAAATATTTCTAAGTACTTTTAGTACTAAAGTCTTCAAAATACTACTAAGTTATTTTATAACTCGAATATAAAAATAATTTTTAGTACATTTTATTTATTAAAATAACACCTAAAAGCATTTAATCAATATTTACTCAAAAATCAAAGAAAATAATTTTACAAAAATAATGGAGTAGTCCTACGGCCAATACTTAGGCATACTAAACTATAGCAAAAGAGTTTGCTCAAAAATCTATTTTTAAACTCAAGTTATAGCCAAAATACTATTTAAACCACTTTTGAAAAACAACTAATTTAATTTCGACAAAACCTAAAAATAACTATGCTAAAAGTTTCTACAAGTCCTAAGCTTTCCAAAAATATAAAGTTTGCAAAATTTGGCCGAGCCGTTTTAAAGTTATGGAATTTACAACTTTTCATAAATTAAAATACCAATTAACAAAATTCTAAAATACAGAAAATAATTATTGGTAAAAGCTGAATTTTATTTCAGATCTTGGTAAATCTTACTTTTCTGAATCGTTTGGTATATTAAACGTTAAATTTGGGCTTACGGTTGATTTATTATTGAATTTACAAAATCTATCAATTTTCTGGAAATTTAAAACGGAAAAGATTCACTGCAGGGGCTAGGGTGACTGGGCGCTGACCGTGTGCTGATGTGGCTGGCACGGTAGCTGACGAGTTGGTGACGAGGATGACACGTGGCTCTTCCTGATTGGCTTGAATAGATCTGTTTTTAGAAAAAGATGCGTAACTCAAATCGAAAAACTTTCTTCGGAGAGTTGTAGGGATTGATGAGATCTACCTCCTGTAAAACTTTCACCTGATTTGGTTGGATGGTTGAAGAGTAATCGACGTATTACTCCGTCAGATCTGAAATCTTGTGGCACGAAATTCTCCGGCTGTGCTTGATGAAAAGTGTGATCTTTCTCGGGATGGAAAGATCTCGACGAGATCTACAACTCTCGCGAAGGAAGAATCAGCATACGAGCAAAGCTCCAACCGTGACAAGTAGAAGATGAAAACGAGATCTAAAATCGAAGTTTCGAGTTGGAGGCCGAAAATTGGGCAGCCTGGCGGCGGAAAATTGGGGGTTTTTGGGGAAAAAGAGTGCGGGGTCGCTGGGTATTTATAGGCGGAGTTTGGAGGCGAAACGATTTAGCAAAACAAATCGAGAGATTTTTCGGGAGCAGGTTCGGTACGTGACTTCCTGGAGGTCGTTCCGACCTGGGAGGCGATGGTGGGGTCGTGGGTTGGCTGGCTGGGCCTGCTGGATGGGCCGTGCTGGGCTGGCTGCCTGGCCGACCGGCCCTTTTTTTTTTGATATTCAAAACTGAATCAAAACATTTCAGAAAAATTCAGAAAAATACTTTTTGGAAACCTTATTCAAAATACAATATTATGGCACTAATTTTGTCAACAAATAAGGTTAAATTATTTAAAATATTGACTAGGGTTACTTTGCACCCTCTATGTCAATTAATAAAATATATTTTAAATTTTGAAATCTTTTACTAATTCAAGCAATTTTAATGCAACAAACACATGATGCTTATGAATGCCCTGCATGATTTTGGGTTTTTAAACTTAAACAACAAAAAGTTTTTGATCCCTCTGAATTTTCAAAAATTTGAAATTCTTGGGATGTTACACACTACCACCCTTAAAAGGAATCTCGTCCCGAGATTCGGAGAGGCTAGAAAGAAAGATAGGTTTCGAACCTTCGGGTTTGGTCAACTGGGTTTTGAAAACTGGGTGGGCTACCACCCTTAAAAGAAATTTTTATAGGTAGTCCAAAACTTCGTCTTTGGGCTAAGGTCCCACCGATTACTCTTGATTTATCACTGGAGTCAAATATGTCTTCCATTAATACATGACTGAACGTACCACTCACAACATAATCATTGCATCAAAACACCAATTACAATTTATTCTGGAACCAAGCTCGTATTGGGTTTTATTGGGTTGATGCTGCTACCTCACGGACATGGTTCATGTGTCCCATCTTGAGAGAAGTTGACTTGGCAGCTTTTGCAGCCTTCCTTTCCGGACAATCGCTGGAATAGTGCCCCATCTCCTTGCACTTATAACACTGTATGTGACTAAGGTCCTTCTTCTTGTTGTTGTTTCCTTCCTCATGTAAGTTGCTGGTGTGATGCTGGGGTTCCTTCTCTGGGCATTTGTCGGCATAATGTCCCTTATCCTTGCACTTGTAACATGTCACCTGACTAATATCTCTGTTAGGTTTATATTCGTGGTGCTGCTGGCCATTTTCATCGCTGTGACCGATGTGTACATTTATTTTGTCTCCCCCATCGTCTCCTTTGAGTCCGTCATGGTGGTTAAGATCATGTTGTTTATGGTCCTTACCATAACCATGATGGTTCCCATGCTTGAGTCCATCATTTCCTGCAAACTTGGTGTGTCTCTTGTGTGAAGGTTCTAAGTAGAGTTTGTTAGAAATATGCTTCCTCTTCTTTGTTGCTCTTTCTGAAAAGATCAGATCTCTGTAATCCTCTTCATCATAATCTACCTCAACAGTTGGGAACTTTGTTGTTCTCTTGTAGGGCATTCTCGTGAAAAATGACCTTCCTCATCACATGAATAACAACACTTGGTGGTGCCTTTGCTGTGTGGGGGTGAGTTCTGAGTCTGGCTTCCTCCTCCACCTTGGCATGAATTGTAAGTCTATTTTGTATTGTTTCGGCTTGACTCCATCACCATCCTTCTTCTCTGGGCAACTGTGGAAATAGTGTCCTTGATGTTTGCATATGTAGCAAGTGATATGTCTCAGGTCCTTTTTCCCCTTAAAAGCTCTGATACCATCTGTAGCGGACCTGCACTTAAAAATTGGCAAGATCCCTGTGTATAGTGCTAGTCCCTGGATCGAATCGCTAGCACACACAGTTTACGATGAATACCTTAACATTGTATCAATTTATTACACGAATGATCCATAATTTACAAGTATCCATTACAACTTGCATAGCTCAAGGCTAGCATTTTACAAAGATCAGCACAGCGGAAATAAAATTAGCAATGAGTCTCCATCATCTTCATGTGCCACAGGCGAACATGTTGGTTGCAGACTCGAAACCCTTAACGAAACCTCACTCTTCGTCAGAATAACCTGATAAAAAGAATTCAACAAGGTGGGTCAGAACCATATGAAATGGAACTGGCAAGTGACACTATGTGGACACTTAATGGAATAACTCTAATAACCTGTATGCATATTTGGCTGGTGGAGTTCAAGGCTGTTTTGCATAAAAGCCAATTTTTCCTAACACTTTGTAAAACATTTTCTTTTAAATATTCGAGACCATATGGCATGAAATCCATAGTCTCGTCTACCCTTGTTCACCCATCAAATTTTTACTTAGAGAAATAAGATGTTGGGAGCCTCCGTTGAATCCTTGATCAGCTGCTCAAATTGTCCGTAACCGGGGACACGGCTAAGTACTTAGTTTTTAACTCTGCAGAGGTTGTGCACTTTCACCATTAGACCCAACAAACCCAAACTATCCTCAAGCACTCAATTTGTGTTAAGGAAAAGGAGAGAGTTGAGACGAGACTTTTCAGAAGCATTTTCTCCTTCCCGTACTGGCTTGACCCGTTCCACCTACATCCTCTACATCTGCTTGTCAAGCCGGAGGAGTCCACGCAACTTAATTCATCTAGCCAGAGCCCATATGACTAATGGCTGCACGGGAAGCATCTTCACTTAGAGAAAACTTTGGTCCCTTTGTTCCTGTTCATTTGCTTCCTGTACCAGGGGGTAAAGGTGGCACTGTGTAGGAATGTGATTATTTCCTTCACACAGATAGCAGGTGACTTGGGTTATGGTATAACCCTTATCCAAATAACTTGCATCACAATGGGGCCACTCATCATGGCACTCCTTGGACATGTGTCCTATCTCTCCACAGATTGTGCAGGCTCTAGGTCCTTCCAGAATATTCTCCTTGATTTCAACATCAACCTGTGCTAATTGGTTAATATTACTCGCCATCAGCTGCACCAATTGAGTCTGGTTGTTTAACAGTTGTTGAATAACTGTGTTTAACTTACTCCTTCTTGGGGTTGTTGGCTTGACTTTCTTTCATCACTTGAGTCATTCTAGCGTGAGCTGCTTCGAGTAGTTGCACTGCATAAGGAAACTTGATGTGGCTCTCCTTCTCAATGTTGTTGGCAGGTGGATGGGACATCTGGTTTGGTTTAAGAATAGATGAGTATAGATAGAAAGAGCTAAAGAAGTGTTCTACCCAAAATAGCAGATCAAGGCAATTCATATTACCAAACACATCAGCAAACATCAACAACATGGTTCAAACAAAAAACAAACGACCTAATTGCCATACCAACTAAGTTAGTATGATCAATAACTATCACGTTGTCATTGTTCTAACAAGTAACTAAAGTGGTGGCCTCATCTATCTCTTCTTGAATTTCTTCAAATTCTTGTTTGACCTTAAACTTTGTGCATCTTGGCGAAGACAATGTACTGGTTTCATGAGTTGTAAACTTCAACTGTCTTGTCTTCGTCTCCTTTGTTCTTCTACCACCAAAGTTGTATCCACAAAATGAGTCATACTAAATAAGGTAATATATCGTAGAAAAATGAATAGTAGATGAGAGTATGAGAAAAGATAACTTGCAATATTTCCTTTTTACTAGGATTGAATAAATATATTTTCAATTCTAGGTCTTTTCCTAGTTCTAATCCAAACCTAGGGTTTCGAATCTACAGGCAAACACAAGCTCTGATACCATCTGTAGCGGACCTGCACTTAGAAATATGGCAAGATCCCTGTGTATAGTGCTAGTCCTGGATCGAATCGCTAGCACACACAGTTTACGATGATACCTTAACATTGTATCATTTATTACACGAATAATCCAGAATTTACAACTATCCATTACAACTTGCATAGCTTAAGGCTAGCCTTTTACAGAGATCAGCACAGCGGAAATAAATTAGCAATGAGTCTCCATCATCTTCATGTGCCACAGGCGAACATGTTGGTTGCAGACTCGAAACCCTTAACGAAACCTCACTCTTCATCAGAATAACCTGATAAAAGAATCAATAGGGTGGGTCAGAACCATATGAAATGGAACTGGCAAGTGACACTATGTGGACACTTAGTGGAATAACTCTATAACCTGTATGCATATTTGGCCTGGTGGAGTTCAAGGCTATTTTGCATAAAAGCCAATTTTGCCTAACACTTTGTAAAACATTTTCCTTTTAAATATTCGAGACAATAGGGTATGAACTCCATAGTCTCGTCTACCCTTGTTTATCCATCAAATTTTACTTAGAGAAATAAGATGTTGGGAGCCTCGTTTCCATCCTTGATCAGCTGCTTGAATTGTCCGTAACCGGGGACACGGCTAAGTACTTAGTTTTAACTCTGCAGAGGTTGTGCACTTTCACCATTAGACCCAACAAACCCAAACGATCCTCAAGACATCAATTTGTGTTAAGGAAAAGGAGAGAGTTGAGACGAGACTTTTCAGAAGCATTTTCTCCTTCGTACTGGCTTGACCCGTTCCACCTACATCCTCTACATCTGCTTGTCAGCCCGGAGGAGTCCACGCAACTTAATTCATCTAGCCAGAGCCCATAGGACTAATGGCTGCATGGGAAGCATCTTCACTTAGAGAAACTTTGGTCCTTTGCTCCTGGGTGGCAATCCACAAGTGGAATATCCCATCGGTAAAAACCCCTAGGGACAACACTCAACTCATACACCATTCAAGCCCAAATCCACCCAGGTGATAAATTAACTTAGTAGAATTACGCTTTCAATAAAACACTTTTGCATAGCATCAATATATCTACTAAGTTATTAATAGGATTCTAGACACAACTAGTGTAAAGGAGATAGTAGTTTTTAGCATAGCAATACTATCCAACACATGCATAAAGAAATACACTAAGTCATGCTTAGAAAATACTTAGGAGATTTATGAGGTGTGCCACTTGCCTTGGCAAACAGGAGCAGTAGATGCAGTTGCAAACCACTTTCGTCTCTCTCCGGAATTTTCTAACAAGTCAAACCAACCACAAAATACATACAATCATAAATGCAACACTTTAGAAAAATATGAATGCATGAGAGCAGAATGATACAAGAAAAGAAATGTATGAAAGACATGCAAAACAAATTAAGGAAATACATAACATGACAAAATCCATTTGACTAAGGCAAGGCCAGGGTTGAGTAAAATTTGATAAAACAACAACTTGAAGAGTTGTAGGGCTATTCTTAAGTTTTCACAAGTTTGGTCTTCAATAATCTTCACTTCTTGCAGCTTCATTTGATCTTCAATGGTCTTCATTGATCTATGTCCAAGGTGAGAGATAGAAAGTAGAAGAAGAAAACATAGAAAGAATGGAGTAGTTGGTCTTCCAAGATCTTCAACTTCTTTGTAACTTTCTCCTTGGTGTGTTGACTCCATTGAAAAGTTGTGGACTTGATGGTTTTGCAGCCTGATTGTTGGCATCAACAAGGTTGGTCTTCGAATATAACTTAGTCACCATGAAGTCTAAGAGAAGGAAGAAAGGAAAGAAAGACTTAGAAACATGTAGGGGGATTGGTCTTCAGGAACTTCCTCTGGATTTCTTCTGAGTACTTTTACTTCTTGGAGATGCTTCTGGAGTCTTGTTTCCTTGGCTAAGTCATTCATGAGTTCTTCATTCTTTCCACTAATTTCTAACTTAGTGGTTTTGACTAGAGGGTTCAAAAGAGCTAACATGCATCCTCAAAATTTCTAAGGAGGAAGTCATGTAAGAAGTACAAAATAATACTAAGGACTTAAAATGCATGCCATGCTTATGAAAATGCTCTAAGTAATGCAAACAAGAAAGACGATCCAAAATAACTAAGGACCAATGGTCAAACAACAAGTCACAAATAATTTCTAAGAAAAAGTTAACAACATAAGAGGAGCTAAAATTTTCTAAGGAAAGGTGTTTGTCAAAAATACTTATCAAATATTTTCTAAGGAAGAAATAGTTTTGTTTTGAGGGACAAAAATATTTCTAAGTACTTTTAGTACTAAAGTCTTCAAATACTACTAAGTTATTTTATAACTCGAATATAAAAATAATTTTTAGTACATTTTATTTATTAAAATAACACCTAAAAGCATTTAATCAATATTACTCAAAAATCAAAGAAAATAATTTTACAAAAATAATGGAGTAGTCCTACGGCCAATACTTAGGCATACTAAACTATAGCAAAAGAGTTCTCTCAAAAATCTATTTTTAAACTCAAGTTATAGCCAAAATACTATTTAAACCACTTTTGAAAAACAACTAATTTAATTTCGACAAAACCTAAAAATAACTATGCTAAAGTTTCTACAAGTCCTAAGCTTTCCAAAAATATAAAGTTTGCAAAATTTGGCCGAGCCGTTTTAAAGTTATGGAATTTACAACTTTTCATAAATTAAAATACCAATTAACAAAATTCTAAAAATACAGAAAATAATTATTTGGTAAAAGCTGAATTTTATTTCAGATCTTGGTAAATCTTACTTTTCTGAATCGTTTGGTATATTAAATGTTAAATTTGGGCTTACGGTTGATTTATTATTGAATTTACAAAATCTATCAATTTTCTGGAAATTTTAAAACGGAAAAGATTCTACTACGGGGGCTAGGGGTGACTGGGCGCTGACCGTGTGCTGATGTGGCTGGCATGCAGTAGCTGACGAGTTGGTGACGAGGATGACACGTGGCTCTTCCTGATTGGCTTGAATAGATCTGTTTTTAGAAAAAGATGCGTAACTCAAATCGAAAAACTTTCTTCGGAGGAGTTGTAGGGATTGATGAGATCTACCTCCTGTAAAACTTTCACCTGATTTGGTTGGATGGTTGAAGAGTAATCAACGTATTACTCCGTCAGATCTGAAATCTTGTGGCACGAAATTCTCCGGCTGTGCTTGATGAAAAGTGATGATCTTTCTCGGGATGGAAAGATCTCGACGAGATCTACAACTCTCGCGAAGGAAGAATCAGCATACGAGCAAAGCTCCAACCGTGACAAGTAGAAGATGAAAACGAGATCTAAAATCGAAGTTTCGAGTTGGAGGCCGAAAATTGGGCAGCCTGGCGGCGGAAAATTGGGGGTTTTTGGGGAAAAAGGAGTGCGGGGTCGCTGGGTATTTATAGGCGGAGTTTGAAGGCGAAACGATTTAGCAAACACAACAAATCGAGAGATTTTTCGGGAGCAGGTTCGGTACGTGAAGAACTCCTATTCTTCCTGGAGGTCGTTCCGACCTGGGAGGCGATGGCCACATGGGCCGGTCGTGGGATTTGGCTGGCTGGGCCATGCTGGCCACCTTCTTGGGCCGTGCTGGGCTGGCTGCCTGGCCGACCGGCCCTTTTTTTTTTTGATATTCAAAACTGAATCAAAACATTTCAGAAAAAATCAGAAAAATACTTTTTGGAAACCTTATTCAAAATACAATATTATGGCACTAATTTTGTCAACAAATAAGGTTAAATTATTTAAAATATTGACTAGGGTTACTTTGCACCCTCTATGTCAATTAATAAAATATATTTTAAATTTTGAAATCTTTTACTAATTCAAGCAATTTTAATGCAACAAACACATGATGCTTATGAATGCCCTGCATGATTTTGGGTTTTTAAACTTAAACAACAAAAAGTTTTTGATCCCTCTGAATTTTAAAAAAATTGAAATTCTTGGGATGTTACAGCATCCAAGTTGCCTGATGTTTGCTGAATCACCAGATCTTAGTCACCATAACATATGATCTGGCGAATTCCGATTTCCTTGGCCACTTTGAGTCCATGAATCAGCGCTTCATACTCTGCGACATTGTTAGATGCCGCGAAGTGGACTTGCAGAACATATTTCAACTGGTCTCGCTTCGGCGAGGTGAGAACAACGCCGGCTCCCAGGCCCTCTTTTACTTTGGATCCATCAAAATGCATTCTCCAGTAATTGGAGTCCGGCAGAGATGGTTCATATTGCATCTCAGCCCAATCAACGAAGAAATCAGCCACTGCTTTGGATTTGATGGTATCTCTCCTCGCGTACTGCGGCGCGTAAGCCGCGAGCTCGATAGCCCACTTGGCGACTCGGCCACTGGCATCCTTGTTGCCGAGGATTTCTGACACAGGGGCCGCACTTATGACAGTTATAGGATGCTCCTGGAAGTAATGTTTCAATTTCTTGACCGCCATGTAGACACCATAGGTCATTTTCTGGTAGTGAGGGTAGTTTTGTTTTGATGTGGAGAGCACCTCACTCAGGTAATACACCGGCCTCTGTACCGTAGTTCCCTTTTCCTCTCGCTCTACCACCATTACAACACTAACGACTCGGTTAGTGGCTGCAATGTAGAACAACATGGGCTCTCTTGGTAGTGGCGAAGCCAATATCGGCGCAGTAGCCAACATCTTTTTCAGCTCGTGGAATGCCGCATCCGCTTGCGGAGTCCAGCTAAACTTATCTGATTTTTTCATTAATTGGTACAAAGGCAAAGCCTTTTCTCCCAACCGACCTAAGAAACGACTCAGGGAGGCCAGGCAACCTGTGAACTTCTGGACATCCCTGAGACATCTCGGTAGTTTCATGTTTTCTATTGCCCGGATTTTAGTTGGGTTCGCCTCAATACCTCGGCTTGACACGAGGAAACCGAGTAACTTGCCTGCCGGCACTCCGAATGTACATTTATCCGGGTTAAGCTTTAGCCGGAATTTCCGCAGGTTTGTGAATGTCTCTTTGAGATCATCCAACAAGGTATGTTTTTCTTTAGTTTTGATGACTATGTCGTCGACATACACCTGCACATTTTTGCCTATCTGATCGTGCAAACATTTTGCATACAGCGCTGGTAAGTAGCGCCGGCATTTCTCAACCCAAAACACATGACACGATAGCAATAAGCCCCATACGGGGTGATAAAGGCAGTCTTTATTTGATCAGAAGGATTCAATGGTATCTGGTGAAAACCAGAGTACGCATCTACAAATGATAGTAGTTCACACCCGGCCGTGGAGTCGATCACTTGATCGATCCGGGGCAAAGGGAATGGATCTTTCGGACATGCCTTGTTCAGATGGGTGTAATCGACACACATGCGCGAGACAGTGGCCGCATTCGGATCATCCTTCTTCTTTTCTACCAGGACCGGGTTAGCCAACCAGTCCGGGTATTTCACTTCCACGATAGCGTTTGATGCGAGTAACTTGGCTAACTCGTCACCCACAGCCTTTCTTCTCTCTTCGGCGAGGCGCCGCGTAGGTTGCTTCACTGGCCTAGCATCCGGCCTGACATGTAAGGAGTGCTCAGCCAACTCCCTCGGAACACCCGGCAGGTCCTGACTGGACCATGCAAAGATATCCTGATTCTCACGGAGGAAGTGGATGAGCTCGCTTTCCTATTTGCTGTCCAACCCGGCACCGATGATGACGGTGTGGTCCGGGTTAGACTCGTCGATGCCGATTTTCTTGGACTCCTTTACCACCTGGAAGGTTGCGGTCTGCTGCGGTTAGCCAGACTCGGCATACCGAGTTGAGCGGATTGGGCCAGAGCCACCACCTCATGGATTCTCTTCTTCTCTGCAGCGATCACCAGTGACCCGGCCAGAAGTGACCCAGCAGAGGCACACTCCATGGAACGCTTGTAATCACCCGAGATGGTGATGACACCATTCGGACCCGGCATTTTCATCTTCAGGTAGGCCACATGAGTGGACGCCATGAACTTGGCGAGTGCTGGCCTACCAAGTAAGGCATGATACGGGCTTTCGAGGTCCACGACCACGAACAGCAGTCTCTCAGTTCGGTAGTTGCTTTTGTCACCGAAGGCGACATCAACCCAGACCGTGCCCATGGGTGCATGCGAGACACCCGGCACAATACCATGGAAGGTGGTTCTGCTTGGCTGCATCATATTCTCGGTTATTCCGAGCTTGACCATGGTGTCCCGGTACATGAAGTTGATGCTGCTCCCGTTATCAACGAGAACCCGGGTGAACCTGACATTGATGCTGGGTCCGACGAGTGTCGGATCCACCACTAGAGCGTAACCCCCGGGGTTGGGCATGACCTTGGGATGGTCATTGATGCTCCAGCTGATCTGATCCTCGGACCAGTACATGAACTTGGGCACGGCCGGCATGACCGCGTTCACCTCCATCGCATGCCGGTTCAGGCTCTGCTTGTCCGTCGGCTCGGTCACAAAGACCATGGAGCTCTGGTGGGGCTCTCGGTACTCAGTCTGCCGACTCGGGTCGGCGTTGATGTTGCTGTTGTAGTTGTTGTTGTTGTTGGCCACCTGGTTGACATTTTCCGGCCTCTGCTGGGTGTTCAGAGGCTCAGTGTTGGCACCAGTGAGAGGTGCAGGTCGGGATACCGGACCAGCTTTCACCGGTTTGCATTGATACCAACTGCAGTCCCGGGTCGTGTGTTGAGCCGGTCTGCTGGAATGCTTGGTGTGGAAGCTGCAGGGGCCATCTAACATCTTCTCGTAGGTGTATCTCTCCTTGTCATCCCACAGTTTCTTGTCACCATTCCATGTCTTCCTCTCGCCATTCCACGGCCTCTTGTCGCCGTTCCACGGCTTTTTCTCGCCGTTTCACGGCCTCTTTTCTTCTGAGTTTTGGCCCCACGAGGGACCGTCATTTTTCCGACGCTGGCTGCTGCCGGCATCTAGTTGATCTTGGTCGACAGTGGCGACCTGGTCCGACCCATACCGGTAGTCCGACCTGTCATCTCTCCTCTTGTTGCGGTTGTCCGGGTGATCACTACGCCTGCCCGATCTGTCCCGGTCGTGTGCGGGATACCTCCTGCCCGAGTCGACCTGCGCCAGTAAGGGCTGTGTCGGATCACCCAGGGCATAACTGTCCGCTATTGCCATTGTCTCGGCCAAGGTGGCCGGCATCTCTCTCTGGAGTCTCTGCCAAAGCATGGAGCCATGTCGGCACCCTTGTGCAAACCATGCAATGGCCTGCGACTCGATAACTCCTTCACAGGAGTTGCGGATTGTACTCCACCGGGTCAGATATTCCCGGTCAGTTTCATCTTCCCTCTGCCGACACATAGACAGCTGCTGAGGGCGATTCGGCCCCTTGTAGGTGCTGGAGAAGTTGCTGACGAAAGCATCAGAGAAGTCCAGCCAGCAATCGATGCTGTTCTCCTCCAGGTTGTTCAGCCAGATCCGGGCTGGTCCCTCCAGCATCTGCGGCACATACCGCACTGCCCATCGGCGGCTGCCACCGGCGATGTGTACCACAGTGACATAATCTGTCAGCCAGTCATCTGGCTTAGTACTGCCTTCATATGTCTTGGCACCCCGGGGAAGCTAGAAGTTCGGCACCGGTGCCTGCTTCATTATCCGGGGTCCAAAACATGCAGGACCCGGTGGGCCTTGCTCCTCCAGGAGTTCAGACAGATAGATTATGTCAAGCTTGTTGCGAACATCATGCGCTGGCAGCTGGCGATTTCCCAGCCTAGCACCGAGTGCACCCTCGGTTGCCAAGTCTCTGAATCTTGTGTACCCGGCACGCTCCATGGCCGGTAACCATCATCGTATCGGTCAGTGGCCTGTTCGGCATACCCGGCACCTTGTCATTGCCGAGGTGGATTAGGTGCCGGATACCGAGGTGGCCGACCCTGATTTGCCGGGTAAACCCGACTAACTCCTTGCCTGCCCGGAGCGGGTCCAGGGGCTCCCTGACCGGCATGCCCTTGCCCGGCTATCTGCTTTCCGGCGTATACCGGATCATACGACTGCAGCTGTTTGTTTTTACCAGAGTTTACACTCCGGTCACGACTTCCGCCGACATACGGCGATGAGGCCTGTCCCTTGGACACGCCACCGGCGCCACCATTCGAGTGAATGTACCGGGATCCACCTACATCCGGGTTTACATTTCGGAAAGCTTCACTCTGACGGTTGGCAATAGCTACCAACTCGTTTACCCGGTCCTGCTGCCTACGACGAGCTTCACCGGATAACTTGGGTAACTCGGCTGCGGCTGCCTCTGCAGCTCTAAGGTTCTTGGCGGGAGTGTTGTACTTCGGCCTATCCGCCGACACATGACTAGCAGTTCTACTAGATTTGGCTCTACCATCTCTAGCAATCTCGGCATTGAGGTCTCTACCTCGGGCACGCACCTCATCTATGTGACTAACATGATTTGCTACTGGAGTAAAACCATGAGCCTTGTTATACTCACGGAGAGAGATGTCAAAATCTTGCCTAACTCGGGCTACCTCCAAAGCCTCCTGGAGTAAGCTCTTGCGCTGCTCCACCAGCTCAGCCTGAGCCAGAGCAGCATTTGCGCTTGGAGCCACAGGGGTGGCCAACTTCTCGATTGTGTCCTGAAGAGGACTCGGCATCACCGGCACACCAGACGTACTGACCTGCGCCTGACGGTTTTCCGTCCTCTCCAGCGGCGGACGCACCGTTCTGGTAGACCTGGTGCTGACCTCGGCCTCCCCAGCCGTGGCTCCGCCGGCACCAACGACGGGAGCGGTCATCATGACCTCTGCGCAACTAGCGGGGCGAGCGGTCCGCCGGCCGCGAGCTGCGCAGACTGCGGGAGGATCCGCAGCAACCTGCACCCCCTTGGGAAATCTGCAGGGAACCTCGGTGGCGACGTAGACGGTGAGCGAGCCGAACCTGTGGACAAGGCCACAGAGAACACGCTCGCCCGAGGCGATGAACGAACCCGTCCAGATGAACACACCAGCCAGCGCCGCTGCTGACCCCACGGTGGGCGCCAACTGTAGTGGTGGTGCACGGACAGATGCCATAGGTAGGCTCTGGTGGAAAATGTCTAGAATGTATGCGCGTGAGGCAAAAGATCGTCTGGGATCGTCCCCGTAAGAGGAGCCCCTGTTGCTCCTTATAAAGGGAAAGCCAGGGCACAAGCTAGGGCTGACGTTGGTGCTGGCGTATGCAGCACTGTGGCCACGTCCGGGCCTCTGACTGCTTCGGTCACCCCTACGTGGCATGTCCAATCTATCAACTCATGTGTACTGCTCCCTCGTACCGCTTCGGTCAGCAGCATGGAGACCTGACTCCCCATACCGTGGCCTCCGAGTCAAGGGTTAGGCAGCGCGTCCCATCGTGCTAGTGGCAGGACGCCTGCCCCGTGATTGTAGGGACAAGACATGAGCCTTGACCGCTCTCCGGGATAGAGCTCCATTTTCCCGATCCGGCATAGGCACACCAGTTACTCCATAACTCGGTTTTTCCTTCCCTGCACATAAGAAGAACAAAGAAGGCTCCGACTTATACTTTGCATGATCCGACATTCGTGTATGTCGGTCAGCTCTGACCCGGTCGACTCCGGGTATGTCTGTATGGTATGTCGGTTATCATTGATCCGGTCAACTCCGGGTCCACACATATCTCGTCATCTTGACCCTATTCGGGGGTTGCCCCCGACATCACTTGAATCAACCCGAGAGCAGCTTAAGCAAAAATATAAATATAACTCACAATTCTCCTCCGCGCAATGCAAATCTGAGAAATTAGCCCAAACATTGGACAGTGATGAAACCAAGGAGAAAGAAGAGCGTACTTGCTCTTCTAAGAACCAGCTACTCTCACAAGTCTAAAAACCTTGCTTGTCATGAGGGACTAGATAGTTTCTTTGTTGTGAAGTCGTTGACGAAAGCATGCATACCTCAAAATCATTTTACTTCTGTTTTAAAAACCAAAAAGCTCTAGCACATGACTAATCCCTGCTTCCCTCTGTGAAGGACCTTTCTTTTACTTTTAATGTTGAGTCAGTTTTCCCTTTTTCCTTCTATCTCCACAAAAGCAAACATCTAGCATTGACCCTGGGTATCGTTGAGCATATTACATTATCAAGATTAAACATGAATCTTTATATTGACTTTATCTATAAGATAAGCCGTTGGAAGTTGAAGCTCTTTGCTAATGCTTACATCTTCCTTTGTGTTGATTTCAGACACTTTTGTCATGAAATTATTATCCTTGTGAATTAGTCAAATAGGTTGATCACATTGTTTTCATGTCATTGACATACTATTTATGAAAGGTTTTGCTTGGATGATTCAACTTGTTTATTCATTGTTTTCTTGCTATCAATTATAGACAATTGTTTTGTATCTCTTCATTCACATCCTTTGATTTGCATCACTATCTTGATCAAGATTGTGTTGGTTCGCATGTCTCATAAAAAATTATTTGTTATCACTTACCTACTCGAGGACGAGTAGAGTTAAGCTTGGGGATGCTGATACGTCTCAAACGTATCTATAATTTTTGAGTGATCCATGCTAGTTTTGTGATATTGTCACATGTTTTTACTGTCATTTATATCATTTTTATGCATTTTGTCGGACTAACCTATTGACAAGATGCCAAGTGCCAGTACCCTGTTTTTGCTGTCTTTTTGTTTCAGAAATTTACTTCTGGAAATATTCTCGGAATTGGATGAAACATTACGGGGAATTTTTATTTGCCACGACAAAGTACCAGACCAAAGGAGAGCTGGAGGGGAGGCCCACAGGGCAGGTGCGCCCCCCTGCCGCGGGTCAAGGGTCACCCGCGGGTGGGGCCCGCCCCTGCCCCTGGGACCTCGCCTCGATGCCCTCCGACACCTATAAATTGCCTTTTACCATAAAAACATCGGCACAGACATTATTTTCTAGAAACTCGACCCCGACGCGTCGTCACCGAAAACCCTAGTTCGGGGTCCAATATGAAGCTGATCCCATCACTCTGCCGGAGGGGAGATCAATCCCGGAGGGCTCTTCATCGTCATGCCTTCCTCCGGGATGATTTGTGAGTAGTCTCACCTTGGACTACGGGTCCATGGCAGTAACTAGTTGGTAGTCTCTCTCTCTCTTGTGATTCATGTCTTATGATCTTGTGAGCTGCCTAACATGATCAAGATAGATTATTGTAATGCTATGTGATGTGTTTGCTGGGATCCGATGGATTATGAAGTTATGTTCAGATTGTGCATGATTCTTATATGAGTAATTTATGTTCTTGCATGCTCTCCGATGTGCGTAGTTACTTTGGCCAAGTGATTGTGTGTATCTCCAAGAGAGGGTATTTATGCTAGATAGTGGGTTCATGCCCCCCTTTTGTTCCTGGGCACGAGTGACAGAAACGTCTAAGGGCGAGGGTGTGCTGTTGCTTCTAAGGGTAAAACAGTGGTGTTAATGTCTCTTTTGATATTAGTATTGCTTACTTCATGCACTTTACTTAATGCAATTGTCTGTTGCTTGCAACTTAATACCGTTGGGTGACAGGCTGGATAGCGATCCCACGGTGGACTTTTTAGACAAAGATGCAGTTGGACTCAACGGTCTTTGTTCCTTGTCGTGATGCCTCCGTAAATATTATCATGTCCTTTTTGTCATAGCTAAATTGGGTTTGTGTCATGATCTTGTCAATTGCCTAGCTGTAATTCGTTCACCCATCACATGCATATTTTATTTACTTGAGAGACTCCACTAGTGAACCCATGGCCCCCGGTCCATCTTGTTACATTGTTTACAACCTCATTTACTTTCTTTTAATCATCATTACTCCTCTAGTCACTTTTCATATTTCATCTATATCATCATATAATTAACCGCTTTGTTTTCTGCGAGATCGGAAAGATTGACAACCTTTCCGCCGTTGGGGGCAAAGTATTTTGGTTGAGTGTGTGCAGGTCCACGTCTGTTGAAGGTCAAGTGCCAGAGATCTTCAACATTTACCTCATTGTTGATTTCAAAGTCCTACTGCTTCAATAAATCTCGGTTCGTTAAACGAGGGAAAACTGCTACTAGTTGCAATTCCGCCCTTCGCTTGGGGCACCACCCAACGAGGGAAAACGGGGAGGGAAATGAGTGAGGGGGAGAGAGAGCAGGTGGGCGTCGTGGTCCTAATCCTCCAAGGGAGCAGGTGCTGCTATATTAAAATAAGTTGGGTGGTGCCCCAAGCGAAGGCGGAATTGCAGCTAGTAACAGTTTTCCCTTGTTTAACGAACCGAGGTTTATTGAACCAGTAGGACATTGAAATCAACAACGAGGTGAATGTTGAAGATCTCTGGCGCTTGACCTTCAACTGACGTGGACCTGCACACACTTAACCAAAATACTTTGCCCCCAACGGCAGAAAGGTTGTCAATCTTTCTGGTCTCGCAGAAAACAAAGCGGTTAATTGTATGATAAAATAGATGAAATATGAAAAGTGACCAAAGGAGTAATGATGATTAAATTCAAGTAAATTAGGTTGTAAACAGTGTAGAAAGATGGACCGGGGCCATGGGTTCACTAGTGGAGTCTCTCAAGTAAATAAAATATGCATGTGATGGGTGAACGAATTACAGCTAGGCAATTGACAAGATCATGACACAAACCCAATTTAGCTATGTCAAAAAGGACATGATAATATTTACGGAGGCATCACGACAAGGAACAAAGACCGTTGAGTCCAACTACATCTTTGTGTAAAAAGTCCACCGTGGGATCGCTATCCAGCCTGTCACCCAACGGTATTAAGTTGCAAGCAACAGACAATTGCATTAAGTAAAGTGCATGAAGTAAGCAATACTAATATCAAAAGAGACATTAACACCACTGTTTTACCCTTAGAAGCAACAGCACACCCTCGCCCTTAGACGTTTCTGTCAGTCGTGCCCAGGAACAAAAGGGGGCCATGAACCCACTATCTAGCATAAATACCCTCTCTTGGAGATACACACAATCACTTGGCCAAAGTAACTACGCACATCGGGTCCAAGGTGAGAATACTCACAAATCATCCTGAGGAAGGCATGACGATGAAGAGCCTCCGGGATCGATCTCCCCTCCGGTAGAGTGCCAGGATCAGCTTCAGATTGGACCCCGAACTAGGGTTTTCGGTGACGGCGCGTCGGGGTCGATTTTCTAGAAAATAATGGCCACCCCGACATTTTTAGGGTAAAAGGCAATTTATAGGCGTTGGAGGGCGTCGAGGTGAGGTCCCATGGGCAGGGGCGGGCCCCACCCACGGGTGACCCCCCAGGCCGCGGCAGGGGGGCGCCTCTGCCCTGTGGGCCTCCCCTCCGGCTCTCCTTCGGACTGGTACTTCGTCGTGGCAAATAAAAATTCCCCGTAAATTTTCGTCCAATTTCGAGAATATTTCCAGAAGTAAATTTCTGAAACAAAACGATAGCAAAAACAGGGAACTGGCACTTGGCATCTTGTCAATAGGTTAGTCCGACAAAATGCATAAAAATGATATAAATGACAGTAAAAACATGTGACAATATCACAAAACTAGAATGGACCACTCAAAAATTATAGATACGTTTGAGACGTATCAGCATCCCCAAGCTTAACTCCTACTCGTACTCGAGTAGGTAAGTGATAACAAATAATTTTTGATGAGACATGCGACCAACACATTCTTGATCAAGCTAGTGATGCAAAATTAAAGGATGTGAATGAAGAGATACAAAACAATTGTCTATAATTGATAGCAAGAAAGCAATGAATAAACAAGTTGAATCATCCAAGCAAAACCTTTCATAAATAGTATGTCAAAGACACGAAAACTATGTGATCAACATATTTGACTAATTCACAAGGATAATAATTCCATGACAAAAGTGTTTGAGAATTAACACAAAGGAAGATGTAAGCATTAGCAAAGAGCTTCAACTTCCAACGGCTTGTCTTATAGATAAATTCAATATATAGATTCAT
The DNA here is from genome assembly GCA_012064385.1 of Puccinellia tenuiflora. Classification (NCBI taxonomy): domain Eukaryota; kingdom Viridiplantae; phylum Streptophyta; class Magnoliopsida; order Poales; family Poaceae; genus Puccinellia; species Puccinellia tenuiflora. Next base: position 280,000 of record QRDG01000544.1, on the reverse strand, counting down.
GTTTAATCTTGATAATGTAATATGCTCAACGATACCCAGGGTCAATGCTAGATGTTTGCTTTTGTGGAGATAGAAGGAAAAAGGGAAAACTGACTCAACATTAAAAGTAAAAGAAAGGCCCTTCGCAGAGGGAAGCAGGGATTAGTCATGTGCTAGAGCTTTTTGGTTTTTAAAACAGAAGTAAAATGATTTTGAGGTATGCATGCTTTCGTCAACGACTTCACAACAGAGAAACTATCTAGTCCCTCATGACAAGAAAGGTTTTTAGACTTGTGAGAGCAGCTGGTTCTTAGAAGAGCGAGTACGCTCTTCTTTCTCCTTGGTTTCACCACTGTCCAATGTTTGGGCTGATTTCTCAGATTTGCATTGCGCGGAGGAGAATTGTGAGTTATATTTATATTTTTGCTTAAGCTGCTCTCGGGTTGATTCAAGTGAAGACGTAATCCATCAACACCGGGTGAAAGGGGGGAAATGACCTCGCTAGTCACAAGTTATATCTAGCTCTCTACTGCTCCCTCATGAGCTTAAAAACAGAGGCACAAAGAAGAAGTATTTTGAATTTTTAAAGTTAGCACATGACAAATTTACTTGGAATGGTAGGAAATACCATGCATAGGTAGATATAGTGGACTCAGCTGGCAAGAAAGTTTGGCTTTGTGGATTGGATGCACGAGTGAACCATACACACATTACGAATTTTTAGGCTTAGCAAAAAAAGGTGTTTGAAGCAAACATCTAACTATAACCGGTAACAGAACAACATAGGAGATTTACCGGTCATAACCATAAAATCTCTACACCGTCTCCCTTGTTGACCAAACAATTCTTTTGATGAAAAGATTAGCACTATGAATTAACAATTGTGAAAAACCACATAATTTCAAGCTTTCAACCATATTTACTAATCAATTCCACTCAAATAACCAGCAAGTTTAAGCATTCAACTTAACATCTCAAAACAATTGAGAAGCATCAAGTATCCACAACATGATCTATAGAACTATGCAGGCTTTTCATTTTATTCTATCTTCACACAAACAGCATTTTGTCGCATTGACAATTCAAGCAATTTTTCAACAACAACTCTCCAACAAGTATAAGTGAAGAACAAGAGAGTTTAACTTAACAACTAGCAGCTCTAAACAAGATAAAAGCTAAAAGCGAGAGCTTACTAGAAAACAGACACTAGCTAAGAATACTCAAAAAGATATAAGCGAAGCAAAGGAGTAGTCTAATGAAAAAGCGGAGCATGTCTCTCTCCCACACAAATAAAGCTAGGATCCAACAAAGATATGACCAGAAAACAAACAAACAAAACTGAAAGTAAAAAGACGCTCCAAGCATAGCACATAATATGTAAAGTGATAAAAACGAAGTTTAACGAAGACGACCTTATGATAGTCGATGAAGATGAGGGGATGCCTTGGGCATCCCCAAGCTTTGACTCTTGATGGTTCTTGATATTCAGAGGGGGTGCCATGGGGGCATCCCCAAGCTTGAGCTTTGATCGATCCTCGATTTCTTCATATTCCTCTCCTTTGGAACTTAAAAACTCCCTTCACACAAAACTTCTCATAATTTGATTACAGGGTTAGTGCTCATAAATTAAAATGCACATGTGGTCAACTCATGACAAATTGCAAACCAACTTCATTAGACATTAGCTACTGTTTACTAAGCCTCAATGTGGCACTCTACCCCTAGAGTATCACATAAGACGATGGTAAAGAGACAAATGCAAAATAAAAGCAGAATCTGTCAAAATCTGAACAGTCTGTAAAGATCGAATTTTTTGAGGCACTTCTGCAGCTCAAATCAAAAAACTTAAAACTAACGAAAGATAGATAAAAGCATTAGGCTTGCTGTAAAAAATTATCAGAAAAATATAAAATTCTGGCGGTTTTAGGATTTTCGTGCAACAGGCACACAAAATCTGTTTTTGGACAGCAACACAATACCTTGCACTTTCAATGCATTAGAGGCTAAACTTGGCACAAAAAACCAAAAGAAAAACATACAATGAAGTTCCTACAGAGTTAATAACTTCATGACTCAAGAAAAGCAAAAAAGCAAACTAAAAATAAAAGGCGGGTTGCCTCCCAACAAGCGCTTTTCTTTAACGCCTTTTAGCTAGGCCCAGTAATTTCAATGATGCTCACATAAGAATAAGAGTTGAAACGCACAAGAGAGCATCATGAAGCAAATATCAAATACATTTAAGTCTAGCCCTCTTCCTATTCATAGGCATCTTGTAAGAAAATAAATCAATGAAGCATAAAGCTTCTAGCATAGGAAGGTAAAACAATAGCAGCATAGAGAGAGGTGTTTTAGTAAAATGAAAGCTCCTCCGATCCAACCATATTTTCCTCTCTCATAATAATTTTCAGTAGCATCATGAACAAACTCAACAATATATCTATCACTTAAAACAGGCTTTTCATCATCTACAAGCACATAATTTCGGTCCATCTCAAAAATAGTGGGATCTAACCCACTTTCAATAGCATCATAATTTTTATCATCAAGTAATATAGGACCATCATCAAGAGATTCATCATAGAAACTTTCTAAGCACAACTCCTCATTATGATGCATCCCAATGGTTGTATTAAATATTGGATTATCGTAAGATTTATCAATACAGCACGGATTATCATATATGACAAGATCATTTTTTTCAAAAAGGGATGTTTCAAATGAATCAATGGGATCATAGCATTCATTCTCCTTTTGTGAGGAAGGAGGACAATTAAATAATGTATGAGTTAGAGAGTTACTCTCATTAGAAGGTAGAGATGGGTAGCTACTCCATTCTTCCTCCTTTTGTTCGTCACTCTCCTCCTCTTTTTCATCTAATGAGCTTCCAATTTCAGCAATTTCTTCTTCCATAGGCTCCTGCATGGCATTAGTCTCTTCCTCTGGGGAAGATAAACCCTTAAGATATTCAGTAATATAAGTATTATCATCTTTGTAATTTTCCATGCAATGTTTAAGTATAGAAAAACTTTCAGATTTATAAGGAGCATCATCATCACTTTCAAGCAAAGAAGAAATTTCATAAGCACCCTTCCAAGCAACAAATTATTCAATTTGTTCCACATCATAAAAATCATAGTTCCCTTAGCATAAGATGCTAAGGTTTCATTATCATTACCGGCACATTGAAAAGGAAGGTGTTTAAAATTCATGCTACAACTAGACTCATCATAGCAATAAGATATATCATAATTCAAGCACAAGTCTCTAGCATAATTGTTCAGAGTATTAATTATTTTCCATAAGTGCATCCCTTTTTGTGACAGGCGGTATTCCTTATAATATTCTTGTTGATCCTCCGTGAACCCGCCTTGCCAATAATATCTAGTTTCAAAAAAGTTAACCATTGAGAATAAGTAAATAACTAAGCATACTAACCAAACGAAAATAAAGACTACACTAATTTTTTTGGGTTTTTAAATTTTGCAACAAGAAAAATAAGCTAACGATAAATAAAACAAGCAAGACAAAAACAAAGTAAAGTGCTTAAGAGTGTGAGACTCCCCTTGCTGTAGCTCCAAAGTCCCCGGCAACGGCGCAAGAAAAGAGTTTGCTGCTGTATTAAAATAAGTTGGGTGGTGCCCCAAGCGAAGGCGGAATTGCAGCTAGTAGCAGTTTTCCCTCGTTTAACGAACCGAGGTTTATCAAACCAGTAGGACTTTGAAATCAACAATGAGGTGAATGTTGAAGATCTATGGCGCTTGACCTTCAACAGACGTGGACCTGCACACACTCAACCAAAATACTTTGCCCCAACGGCGGAAAGGTTGTCAATCTTTCCGGTCTCGCAGAAAACAAAGCGGTTAATTGTATGGTGAAATAGATGAAATATGAAAAGTGACCAGAGGAATAATGATGATTAAAAGCAAGTAAATGAGGTTGTAAACAATGTAAAAAGATGGACCGGGGGCCATGGGTTCACTAGTGGAGTCTCTCAAGTAAATAAAATATGCATGTGAAGGGTGAACGAATTACAGCTAGGCAATTGACAAGATCATGACACAAACCCAATTTAGCTATGACAAAAAGGACATGATAATATTTATGGAGGCATGACAACAAGGAACAAAGACCGTTGAGTCCAACTGCGTCTTTGTCTAAAAAGTCCACCGTGGGATCGCTATCCAGCCTGTCACCCAACGGTATTAAGTTGCAAGCAACAGACAATTGCATTAAGTAAGTGCATGAAGTAAGCAATACTAATATCAAAAGAGACATTAACACCGTTGTTTTACCCTTAGTAGCAACAACACACCCTCGCCCTTAGACGTTTCTATCACTCGTGCCCAGGAACAAAAGGGGGCATGAACCCACTATCTAGCATAAATACCCTCTCTTGGAGATACACACAATCACTTGGCCAAAGTAACAACGCACATCACAGAGCATGCAAGAACATAAATTACTCATATAAGAATCATGCACAATCTGAACATAACTTCAGAATCCATCGGATCCCAGCAAACACATCACAAAGCATTACAATAATCGACCTTGATCATGTTAGGCAGCTCACAAGATCATAAGACATGAAGCACAAGAGAGAGAGACTACCAACTAGCTACTGCCATGGACCCGTAGTCCAAGGTGAGACAACTCACAAATCATCTCGGAGGAAGGCATGATGATGAAGAGCCCTCTGGGATCGATCTCCCCTCTGGCAGAGTGCCGTTATCAGCTTCAGATTGGACCCCGAACTAGGGTTTTCGGTGACGGCACGTCGGGGTTGAGTTTCTGGAAAATAATGGCCGCCCCGACGTTTTTAGGGTAAAAGGCAATTTATAGACGTCGGAGGGCGTCGAGGCGAGGTCCCACGGGTAGGGGCGGGCCCCACGCACGGGTGACCCCCAGGCCGCGGCAGGGGGGCGCCTCTGCCCTGTGGGCCTCCCCTCCGACTCTCCTTCGGACTGGTACTTCGTCGTGGCAAATAAAAATTCCCCGTAAATTTTTGTCCAATTCCGAGAATATTTCCAGAAGTAAATTTCTGAAACAAAAATACAACAAAAACAGGGAACTAGCACTTGGCATCTTGTCACTAGGTTAGTCTGACAAAATGCATAAAAATGATATAAATGACAATAAAAACATGTGACAATATCACAAAACTAGCATGGACCACTCAAAAATTATAGATACGTTTGAGACGTATCAGCAGGCAGCGCGGCGCAGGGGCGAGCGGGCGGCATGGTGGCATGGCGGCACAGTGCTCGCACTTTCGCCACAGGGACGATGACACTTTTGTGAAAACCCCCTTGCTCTGTTTTTCCCTTTTTCCAAATATGTTTAAACTAAGTCCAGCAGCTTTAGCTATTTAAATTGGGCACTTAAACAACCCCAAATTTTTTCTAAAAATTCATGGAGGCTCATAACATTATTGAGAAGCTCCCCATATTTTTATTTGGAAATTTTGAATAGATTAACTTGGTTTCAAAAATAGGTATCGATTTGCAGCAATTTTGAATTCTCAACTTTAATTCTTTGCTTGGCAAGAAAATGCCTTTGACAAATATTTATGAAATGTATTCTTGGAACTTCCTGGACAATTTTGAAGTTCAAGAATAATTTGTTTTTCCAATTTGAGCAATGCATTTGGTTTGGAGATTTGGGAAGGGTTTGTTTCCCTTTTAAATGTTTTCTAATTGTTGCTTCATTAAACTTAGCAATTTTGAATATATGCCATGATGCAAGATGACAAATGCAAAAGTGAAAATTTGGTTCAAATTTTACAGTACCAAACTGGAGCTGTTATACCTTCCCTGGGATAACACGAGCAACATGTCTAGTCCTGATCTTGCTATTCTTGCTGCCGTAATTAATCATGATGAAACTTATAACATTGGCACTCTTATTGCTCGTCGTCTTAGCATCAATAAAGTTAGAGGAACTATTTATGGAGGTATTATTGCCTCAATCATGCTTTCTACTGCCATGCTTCCTCCTAGAGAGGATGATTTAGAGTTGAACTTTATCAGGCTTGATCTTGCTGCAATGAAATCTCATCACTTTGTCACTTATGATTCCACTTTGGAGAACCTGCAGTATAGATTATTTTTTGGTTTTGATTTGGATAACCCTCGCTTTGTGAGATTACCTCTCTTGTTTTGTTTTAACGATGTTGATAGGGATGGATACTCATTTCCTGAGGAGATGTTGGATGAGTACCTCGCATCACTCGTTCCTGAGGAGGAGCCAGAGGAGGAGCCGCAGGACTTGCAGTGGCAGCCACAGCCGGGCGCCAACTGGGGCATGCCGCCACCGTGGTAGATGAGTCCCACTTAGGCCAAAAGCCTAAGCTTGGGGGAGTACGTATCTCTCACCGACATCTCTTTATTTCGTTCACTCAATTATTATATGTCAGTGTGTTCGTTATTCCTTTGTATATCCATAAGTTTGTTTTTGTTTGTTTTCCTTTTGTTCTTTTCGTTTTGCTTAATTGCTTTTGTTGCTCTTTTTGTTTACTACTTGAAACCCCAAAAATATTTTCTCTTTGTTTGCTTTTTTTTTCTTATAATCAAAAAGACCAAAAAATATTTTCTTTTGTTTCTTATTCGGTCGTTCTCTCTCTCGTTTTAAGTTGCTTCCTTCCAAAACTGAAAACAACAAAAATAATTCTCTTTTAGCTTTTGCATTTTTCCCTTTTCACTATTTGAAAAAGACAAAAATATTTTCTCTTCTTCTTTATTTTGTATAGTTGTTTTAGAGTTCAACCTGTGATTGGTGACGACACTTGCACACTTTTATTATCTCTATATCTTTCGATGTGCAAGTGCCTATGCAATAATGACGATATTTGGCAGCACGGATATGATGAGGAAAGTTGGTATGAACTCTATTTGCTTTCATTTGTGTACAGATGTTTATCCTCGTCCTCATGTTTTAGTTTGCTATGATAGGATGTTGTGTAGATAATATTGCTTAGCTCTTATGGATTCTTATGCTTGGCCTCAACTTGTTAAGAGTCAATAATTTGTCATGTAGACATGAGCATGTTTTGCATTGTTTATAACATGGTATGGTGAAGTGAGATCCTCCTCCAAAAGATTTAATTGGACTGACTTGGCACATGTTTGCACATGTCAAAAGACCAAAAATACAGTCTGTTATGCCTTGATGGTTTATTGTGCTTAGAATTGTAGTATCACTCATATGCTCTATTCATTGATTAATTTTGTCGCAAAGCATGATTATGACAGTAGTGCTCTTGATCGGTCGCTCCCTAGTCTTCTGCTAGCCTTCACCTGTACTGAGTGGGAACTCTGCTCGTGCATCCAACTCCCTGAGCCAAAAAGTATTCCATGAGAGTCCACTATATCTTTCTACATGTGATATTTCCTCGCCACTCCAAGTAAATTTGTCATGTGCTACCTTTAAAATCATTCAAAATACTCCTTTTTGTGTCTCTGTTTTTAGCTCATGAGGAAGCAGTAGAGAGCTAGATATAACTTGTGATAAGCAAGGTCATTTCCCCCCTTGCACCAAGTGTTGATGGATTACATCCTCACCTGAATCAACCCGAGAGCAACTTAAGAAAAATATAAATATAACTCACCCTTCTCCTCCGCACAATGAAAATATAAGAAATCAGCTCTAAACATTGGACAGTGGTGAAACCAAGGAGAAAGAGGAGCATACTCGCTCCTCTAAAAACCAGCTGCTCTCACAAGTCTAAAAGCCTTGCTTGGTATGGGGGACTAGATAGCTTCTCTGTTGTGAAATCGTTGATGAAAGCATGCATCTCTCAAAATTGTTTTACTCCTGTCTTATAAAAATAAAAAAGCTCTAGCACATGACTAATCTCTTCTTCCCTCTGCGAAGGGCCTTTATTTTATATTTATGTTGAGTCGTCACCTTTCTCTGAGCACCATCTTATAGAGCATTGCTGTCATTCTGAGTATAATGTGCTTTGTCCCAAAGTTTTAATGATTGGAGCATGTTTGAGATGCTCTCTCAGTTCTGAAAACTTTATATCTAGTCTCTGATTAATATCTCAAGAGGTGCCCGACATTTATGTTTTGCCCTACAAAAGGGGCAAGCGAGAGATCACTATACCATGCCTAGTTATAGGCATTGCATTGGTGCTATTTGTTTGCATGTTTAAATTATTATTTGTTAGCATATTGTGAGTTTTGCATGAGTCTCCATGATTGCTCAAGTCCTATTTTTTTGCAGCCTCTTTCGTATGCTTATTAAAATACTGATCACGGTTTAACCTTCTATGCTTTAAATGATGCAAATGTGTTTGTCAAAGTTTCTTTTATCGCATCCAGTTTGTCAACTGAATTGCTTGAGGACAAGCAATAAGCAAAGCTTGGGGGAGTTGATACTTCGCAAACGTATCTACTTTTCCAAACACTTTGCTATTGGTTTGCCTCTGATTTTCAATGAATTGTTTGGAACTGACCCGAACTGACGTTGTTTTTAGCAGAATTGCATTTGGTGTCTTTGTTTTGTGCAGGATTCATAAGTTTGCGGAAAATTCCAGAAAAATTAGAAAACATATTTTTGAGGGAAAAGAACCACGGAGCCAGAAGACCGCGAGGGGAGGTCACCCCTGGAGCAGGGGCGGGTCCCACCCGTGGGTGGGGTCTAGGCCGCAGCAGGGGCCGCCCCTACCCCTGGGACATCGCCTCTCGGCCTCCCTTCGCTTATAAGCCCCCTTTTGACCTAAAAACGCGAGCCCCCGATCACTTTTTCGAAAACCTTATGGAGCTCCGCCACCATCGCGAGACCTAAATTCGGGGTCCAGGATCGCTGTTCCGGCACCCTGCCGGAGTGGAGATCGCCGCCATCGTCACCGCCAACGCCTCTCCATCAACCATCCATGACATCTCCATCCATGTGTGAGTAGTTCCCTGCTGTAGGCAACGGGATGGAAGGGATTGAATAAGATTGCTCATGTAATTCGATGCCAAATTGTTAGGGCTTGATGCCTTATATCCTCTATTTGTGTTAATCATCGTTGGTACAATTAGTTATGCTTAATGCTTGTCACTTTGGGCCCGGGTGCCATGATTTCAGATCTGAACACTTTATGTTTTCATGAATATAATTGATGTTTGGGTCCTATCTACTAATTGTATGCACTTGTTGTTAACCGGAACCAGAGACACCGAGTGACAGAAACGGGGACATCGATGGGAATGGTTGGTAACTCGAGGGTTACATGTATTCATTGTGTGTTAATGCTTTGCTCTGGTGTTCTGTAAAAAGGAACACCTTAATTGCCATTTGTTCCTTAATTGGCCCGGCTGAAACCGGATGGCAGGACAAAAGATGCCGTGCAAGTTCTTATTGCAGGCACGTACGGCTAAATTAGGAATACACGCCTATGATTGTTTAATACTTGGATGCTATATTTATTTTGCTTCGTACCTAGTTATGTTTATTTCATGAGCTATCTTATTCATGCAACGCCCGTCTATCTGTCCCTATGCCTACGGTGTTTTTACATCCTGCTATTTACAATTAATATTTCTGCTGTCACCATTGCTGTTTTTATTTTATTACTGCTATTACTGATCTACTGTTGTCGTCAAATTACTGTTACTTCTGATAAATTGCTTCGAGAGAAATCCTTTTCAGGTGTCGTTGAATTGAAAACTCAACTGCTAAGGCTTATAAATATTCTTTAGCTCCCCTTGTGTCGAATCAATAAATTAGGGTCATACTACCCGCGAAGACTGTTGCGATCCCCTACACTTGTGGGTCATCAGTTCTAGCTACTAAGTCAGAGTTACCGTATGGCCGCTTAGTCCCTCCATGATTTTGATTTTGGTTTTGATTCTAGCTACTACCACCTTGGCCCTTTCCGACTTCTTCTCGATCCTTAGTTTTATCTGTGGCAGCGTGCTTGTTAGCTCCTGCCGTAATCTCTCCAATGGAAATAGGTATCCCTTGATTCCGACTGTCCTTCATATGCCCTAGCTTCCACATTAATGTACTAAAGGTACAGTTCCTCTCCATCACCATCAACACAGAGATTGGTGGGAGTCCTTGTGAAGAATTGATAATCTCCGAGACTCGTTTCATGCAGTGTCTTGTAGATTCTCCTTTCTTCTAGACACATCTCTCCAAGTCCTCAATGGTACTCAATTTCTTGCAAGTTCCCTGAAAGTTTTGAATGAAAGAGGCTTTCAACTTTTCCCACGGGTTGATTGACCTGGGCGGTAAATTTCTCATCCAGACTTGAGGTGCTCCATCCATCATCAGATACATAAATTTTGCACACAAATTTCTAGTTGCATTGTGAATACTCATTACCATCTCATAACTGCTGAGCCAGGAAGTCGGATCCATATTGGGCTCGTAGTTGCCAACCTTGCGAGGTTCTTTAAAGCTGCTGGGGAAGGACTCGGCTTTGATGGCTTCTAACAAACACTCGGGACCCATCAAGGAAGGTGAACTTCCAGGTGAGTTTACCTCTACGATTGCACGAGTCGGCTGGATAACTGCCGCTGCTGCTAGCGCTGGCCCTCCGGCCCCTCCAGCTTCTGGGGCTCTGGCCGCGGCAGCTCTCCTATTTCGTGCCTCATCGACTCTTCTTTGAGCTTCTGAAGTAGTCGGCACATTTGGTTGATTCCTTGCCAGCTTGCGGCGTCTTGCACTCGTCGACCCGGCCGGATAAGACTCGTCGTGCCGACTCCTTGTTCGGGAGTTATATGGAGTTGAATGAAGTCTGCTGGCATCTGGGAAGTTGGGGTAAAGAGCTTGCCGAGCCAATGCTGTTTTTAACATATCTATGGCGAGTCGTGCCTCCTGTCCTGTTGGATTTTCCATGAGCGGGATTCTGTCCAGTACCATAGTTGTTGCGTGTACATTGTCCATTGGATTTGAATAGAGTCCTACAGGTGTGTGGAACCTTTGCGGTGGTGGACCCATACCGCCGACTCCTCCTCCAGGTGGTGGTGGTCCATTGGCTCCAGCTCCTGTTCCGACTCCTCCATTTCCTCCTGGTGGTGGTGGTGGCGGTGGTGGTGCTGCTCCTGCTCCGGGTGCTGATCCTCCGGCTCCTGCAGCTGGACCTGTTGGTGTCTGAAACAAATTGGTTGGGTTTATATGAACTCCTTCATGTAGTCGGCTCTGAGTCCTCCGATGCTGAATTGACGTGAGCTCTTGCTGGCGATTGCGCACTGCTATTGCTTCCGCTTGTACACGTTCATGTTCTGCTTGTATGCGAGCTTGTTCAGCTTGTATGCGAGTTTATTCTGCTTGTACAAGGGCTTGGTCCGCTGCCAACTTCCGATTTGCCTCTGCAACATCTGCCAACTGCTTTTCTATTGCTTCACGAGCCGCGATAAACTCCTCTGCACGAGCCGCCGCGTTATCCGCCGTGATCTCCTTTGTTAGCAAATTAGGGTCAAACTGACCCCCTGCACCGCGTTCTCCACCGTTGTCAGGTCCGGACATGTATACTTCAATGTGACATGGACATATTGGTGACCGCACATACTCCTCCTCGATTCCATATCGGAGTCGATCTTCAAATAGTGGTAGAATTGATTCTGAATCTGCATCGTAATCTGGCTCTGAACCCGGCTCTGGCAACATCTCCGGCTCCTTGTGCTCAGTGACTATGCTGACTTGTGAAGTACCAACGGACTCCTCTCCATCGGACTCAATGATAGTTGTTGCTTCTGAAATAGAGTCCAACTCGTTAACACGGTTACCTGAAATGTTGACCATTGTCATGGTATTGTTGAATCTGGACGGGATGGGGGTGCCATCCGGCTAGGTATACACCGACGGTAGAGAGAAGACGTGGGAGGAGGAACGTAGCGGGATTCCGGTGACGGGATTACACACAGTTTACCCAGCTTCGGATCACACGACGGTGGAGTGATCCTACGTGCTGCTATAAATCACTATAACGCAATATAAGCCGATTACAATGATGTGTGTATAGCCTGAAATGCTTGGTTCTGAGGATCTGCCCTAAGGCGTCCCATAGGTCGGCTTATAAAGGTGGCCGGACCTAGGGCTTACAAGGGCGTCCCATTGATCGATTTTTTATCGTGCCGGCTTGTGTCCAGTGGAACTCGTCCGATTTTGATGCTTCTGAAGTAGACCGCGTCCGGTCTGCTTTCAGAATTGAGCTGTGCCCGCTGGTGATAGCTTTATTCCATTGGAAACACAGTCAATTTGCATGTTTCAGAATCGAGTTTATTCCAAAGAGTGGATGAAGAAAAAACTCCATGTCCTGGTGGTTGTAGCCCCCGAGGCTCATGTCGGCTTATGAAGTAAGGCGGCATGAGACTCAGAAAATCCGATGGCTGTAGCCCTCGAGCGTCGAATCGAAGTACTCGAAATTCGGGTCGATGCTCAACAAAACTTTCGTCATTGTAGATCTAGTGGTTGTAGCCTCCGAGGCTCATGTCGGCTTATGAATTATGGAGGCATGAGACTCGACGCAGCCCCCGAGCTATCCATCAAAACTGTAAGTTTCGACGGACTGTAGCCCCCGAGGCTCATGTCGGCATGAGGCTTGATGAGAACATCTCGCCGGGTAACAGGGCGCAACGCCATTCTGCTTAAAACCCAGGAGGCGACTGAAGAGGAGTCGGCTTGCAGGAGACATCCTTGATGAAGCGACAATAAAAACACCTGTATAATAAACAATAACTGCATTAACCTGTATTTTTAATGTAAGCTGGACAATTGTAAGGCCTAAGCCGACAGTTTTTTCAACAAAAACGTTGGTTTGCAGATTATCTGCGGTCCGCCCTTAAGTTTTCTGGCTTATGCACTTTAGCCATATTTCGTGTGTTAGCAAACCTCTAGCACGGAACGTCTCCTGGGCAACAGGGATGTAATACCAAGCTGTTTAGAACTAGAATAAGCGCCGGCTTTTGGTGCCGAAATACCTACTTAGGCGACCCAACACATAAGCGATCAGATGAATACTTTTAGGCGGACAAAACATTAGTCTGTAAGGCAACATGACAAAAAAGCATCAGAAACATAACCACTATCAAGAAGCATATTCGGGTTGACATTGATAGCTTAGTATATATGATCATCAGGAAATAAAAGATGGCATGATCTCAAAGAGCCAACCATAATTTATTTCATGAGCATATATAATGTTAACAATAGAATTGTTGCAAAACTTACCTTTTTGGTGCTCTTGGCATTGATTACGCATAAGCGGGGATACGGCGATGAGCAGGCCGCGACGGCAATTAAGCCGGACCGCGATGACAAGTAGGCCGCGACGGCAATTAAGCCATACCGCGATGATGAGTAGGCCGTGATGGCAATTAAGCCGGATGTGGCGTAGATGACGATGAACTTGTCTAAACCAGGAGAGAGAAAAAATTTGATTAGTGTCGGTTGTCACGTAAGCCGGAACAACGACGATAATCATGCCAGAAAAGCATCATGTCGCATTAGCAATTAAGTTAGAATGCGAAAAAACATCATGCCGCGTTGGCTATTAAGCCGGAACGCTACAATGGCTAAGCCAAAAAGGCGTCATGTTCTGTTAGTAATTAAGCAGGACACGACAATAATTATGCCTAAAAAACATCGTCCGCGCCGACAATTAAGCCGGAACGCGATGACGGGTAGGAAACAACACGACGATGGGTATGCCGAAAAGGCGTCTTGCCATGTCAGCAATTAAGCTGGAATGTGAGACTAATTGCACCAAAAAAGCGTCTTGCCGCGTCAACAATTAAGCAGGAACGCGACGATAAATACGCCAAGAAGGCAACATGCCGCGTCAGCGATTAAGCCGGAACACGACGATAAGTACGCCGAGAAGGCAACATGCCGCGTCGGCGATTAAGCCGGAACGCGATGATAAGTACGCCGAGAAGGCAACATGCCGCGTCGGCGATTAAGCCGGAACGCGACGATAAGTACGCCGGAAAAACGTCGGCAACCAAGAATTCGCCTAGACCGGACGTCGGAAGCCGGATGTGGTGCAGATGACGATGAACTTGTTAGTCCGGACAACACATAAGCCGGAAAACGTCGAGCCGGAAAGACGAAGTCGTAGTTGACGGTGATGTAGCCATGTTCGCGAGGATGCGTGAGCCGCCGCCATTGTTGATGTCGAACTTGAGCACGTTAACGCAGATGAGCCGGCTAGATGCGATCTGACTGATAATGTTGATGTTGAATATGTCGAACCGGATCAGCCTGCTAGATGCAATTTGACCGACGATGAGGATGTTGATCCCGCCCGGATCATCGCCTTGACGCCTCTGGCCCCACGGTGGGCGCCAACTGTCGTGATATTGTCGAATCTGGCCGGGATGGGGGTGCCATCCGGCTAGGTATACACCGACGGTAGAGAGAAGATGTGGGAGGAGGAATGTAGCGGGATTCCGGTGACGGGATTACACACAGTTTACCCAGCTTTGGATCACATGACGGTGGATTGATCCTACGTGCTTCTATAAATCACTATAAGGCAATATAAGCCGATTACAATGATGTGTGTATAGCCTGAAAGGCTTGGTTCTGAGGATCTGCCCAAAGGTGTCCCATAGGTCGGCTTATAAAGGTGGCCGGACCTAGGGCTTACAAGGGAAAGTCGACCGACTAAGGTAATAGGTGTCTTAGACTAACACGGCTTCATTGTTTTTGTCTTGTGCACCAAGTCGGATGGTTACTGGGCCTTCGTCTTGGGTCCTCCTTAGCCGGCTTTGCCTTGTCCTTGTGCTTCAGCATACTGGGCCGCCCGGTAAGCGTGCCGGCATTACCACCAGTGGGCCACCCTGGTATACTAGAATATGTACATGTCGATGATACACCTATTTGGTATATCCCTGACAACCATGCCAACAAACATGTTGATCTTCCAGAAGATGAGCTGGTAGACTTCCTCAACTTCATCCATCCCCGGGCTCCACCCGTAGTCGTCGATCTCGGCCTCGCCGTACTGGTTGGTGTAGACCCTGCCTATGGCGAGCTTCTCCATACCTCGGCGAGCTTCTCTCATGATCTCGACTACTTTCATCACCGGCCCCACGGTGGGCGCCAACTGTCATGTGGTTGTCACGGCAAGTACTTCCTCCGGGAAGCTAAGTTGTGGGGCCATTGGCGACTGGGACACTGTCGTGGTATTGTCGAATCTAGCCGCGGCAGGGGTGCCATCGAGCTAGATAGAGAGGTGGGTTTTAGAGACGTGGGTGGTTCCGGTGATGGGATGACAAAGGGTTTAGCCAGCTTCGGATCTCGCAACGGTGGCGAAACCCTACGTGCTGCTATAATTCACTATAAGGCAATATGCGCCAATTACAATGAGAGGTGTGTTAGAGCTTGCCCTGAGGCGTCCCATAGGCCGGCTTATAAAGGCGTCCGGACCTAGGGCTTACAGGAAGAAACCTAAGCGACTAAGTCGTAGAGTTCTAATCTAATCCGGCTTGGGCCCTGCCTTGTGGGCTAAGTCTTCCGCTATGCAGGCCGGCTTCTGGAACCTTTCCTTAGCCGGATGGGCCTTCTGCGCTTCATCGTACTAGGCCGCCCGGTAAGCCGGGGCCACCCTGGTACGCTGGCTTTAGTCTCCTTCGTGAGGGTACCTGTTCGACATAACCCCAATAGTAGCCCCCGGAAAGCTTCAAGTACTTCAACGGTTGGCTTCAATCTTCCGGCAATGTGTTGTCTGGGAAATTCTTCATCCGTCGTCAGTCTTGGAGCATTCCCAGAAACCTGCAATCATGCCAGACAGTTTTGCTGACTTCGGTGCGCCGGCTTTTTATGTCAAAAAGCGCTTGAGTATACTTTGACACGCGTCCGCTGATTTGATGGATTTGTCAGCCCCGGCAGAGTGAGTGGAGTGGCATCTTTGAATGTAGGGGCTAGTTTCCGTTTTCCCGCGCTGGAACCGAGGCGTCGGAGGGAAGGAACTTCTCCAACGGCTCAATCCCGTGACGCGTGGCGAAAATCTCGGCTCCGGACCATTGCATGTATCTTGGCGCCTCGCTATTAATGCGGATCGCTTCGCCTTCACCGCGGCCACGCCTCCATTCGCAACCCTAGCACTCTCCTCTCCAGATCTCATCTCCAAGCTCGAGCTCTTCTTCTCCGCTTCCAAGTTCCATGGCATCCAGCGTCCTAGCTCTCCCATCCTGGACACCACGCCCCTCGACTCGGCACCGCCGATGGGTGGCTCGGTTTCCACCGCCACAGCCGCCGGCTCTGTGCCATCTGCCGCTCCCGCTGCTTCTTCCCCTTCTCCAGCGGACCCCTCCTCCGTCGTGGTCTCTGGGCATGATGAGGTTGCTCTAGCTAGAGCTGCAGCCGAAGCCGCGGCTACGGTGGCTTCGGCTTCCGCAGCCGCCGCCGATATGGCCGAAGAGGCCCGGGCCACTGAAGAAGAGGAAGAGGAAGCCGGCAACAACGAAGGCACCGCCAACAACCCGACCCACAACTGGGCTTGCTCAGTGGTGGATGATGTCGAGCTGATGGGAATAACGGCTGACGGGGCCATTCTTCTGTCTTCAGAGTTGGCGTCGTCTTGGCGATCCGCCTTTGGCGACCCGTCTCCAACTCCTATCAAGGATGAACGGGTACTTCTCTCTTCTCACGTTGTCAGGGGGTTCTCTTTGCCGCCCTTGGATTTCTTGATCGCGATACTGGACCATTATCATCTCCAGCTTCATAACATCACCCCCAATAGCCTCCTCTACATATCCGGCTTCATAGCACAATTCGAAGGCTACTTAGGATTAGCTCCTAGGTTAGACTTCTTCCAGTACTGATTCAGAGTCAAGAGGCAGACAGTCCAGAAGGAACTGCTGGTTGCCGGCTCCATCAGCTTTAACTGCCGCCGGGACATAGATTGGTTCCCTCAGGTGCCAATCGTGGATTCGTTTAAGGGGTGGGCGTCCACCTTCTTCTACTGCAAGGACGTAGCGCCTCCAAACAGGCTGCAAGGACTTGCTCCTTTTGAAGATAGGGCCGGAACGAAATGCCCCTCGTGTAAGAAGAAGCGGCCGACAGCAAGAATGCCGGCGGAGCTTGCCACCATCAAGGCTAGGATCACAGAGCTGACCTCCGACACTCCTCCCCTAACTGGGAAGGACACAATAATCCGCTAGATGAAGAGACAGATCCAGCCCCTCCAACATCGTGCTCGGCTTTTATGCGAGTACACGGGCGACTCTGATCCCATGCGGATCGGTGAAAAGGACCTGGAGCAAGACCTCTTTGAGGCTCGCTTCAACAAGCTTATCAAAGCCCGGCCTGGCGAAGGCCGGCAATATGAAGAATCGCTGCCGATGTATACGGCATCCAACCCTCCCCCAAAGGTACTTTGTCGAACCAAAGTTCAATTCTTTGAAGGATTCGAGTTTGCCCTTAACAGATAAACATGCAATATGTCAGATTCCCAGAGTTTCCGCCGGTCGTCCTACTGGCAAACCATCGTCCAGCAAGGTGCCCACGCGACCCATCTCTTTTTCTTAGGCTACTGCAGAGAGCCGGAAGAGGAAAAGCCAGTCTACTATGATTGGCGTTAAGTCATCCGAGGATGACGACGCTCTCGCTGGGCTCGATATTCCCAGCAAGAAGTAAGTCGGCTAAAACATCTCTTCTTTGCTCTGCAATATTGCTGAATCTTTCCATTCTTACTCCTTCGCCATTGCAGGACAAAGAAAGGCGTAACCTTAAAGCAAAAAGTGTGTGCCACACGGAAGAAAGCCTCTCCAGCCATTCCTCCCCCAACTCTTTCGGCTTCGAAGCCAACTCCGGTGGAGGAGAACCCCACCCAAACCATGGCGGCATGTCCAACTCTCGAGAGAGCCGGGATTATACCTCTGACCCAATGGACGGCGATGACGGGGAAGGCGGAAGAATCTTCCTCTCCACCAAGGGCTGAAGCTCCAGCTAATGACGCCCCAATCTTTCCTCCGATTAAGGTGGAGGCCTTTGATGACGAGGGGCGCATCAAGCCGAAGTTCATGAGCCGGTTCATGCGTGCACCTCGGCTTCCCCGGAAGAAAGGAACAACTATTCGGGATGATGAGCCGGACCAGACCAAGGCCTATGACACCTTTGATGTCATAGAAATCCTTGAAGATCAGCAGAATTACTTTGTTGAAAGCTTCGAGGCCGGCATGACTCTTCTCCGCGAGCACTACCAAGTAAATGACTTCCCAGTAGCCCCCGAGCACTATGCCGGTTTAAGTTTTACAAACTAGCCGACATAGTGGTCCGTGATAATGTGTATGCATATGTTTAGCCCCCTAGCGATGAAATGTCATCCTGTAGCCAGTCTTGCTCTTCAATATAGCTTTAGGCTTTTAGCACCTCCTTACGCAGATCCATCACAAAATTGGTGCTGAAACCATCAAGTTTTTGGGTGTGCGAAATCAGGAGATGCGCCGGCTAAAAACGAAGCTGGAAAACAAGGATGCCATCATCGCCGGCTTCAAGGCGGATCACGTCCAGTACCAAGGTACGAATGCCGAAAACTTAACTTTGCATGACAGGCTTATTTTTATACTGCTGACATTTTGTCTTGTAGACGCCATCATAAAAGCCAAGCAGCTTGCCGAGAGCGCATGCAGCCTCGACCGGCTCCGTGACGAAAAATTGAGCTGAAAAAGCTTAATCAATCAATTTCGGCGGAGCTAGAGACAGCCAAGAAGAGCCTCGCTCTCAAGCCGAACAGGCCCTTGAAACGGAGAGGCAAAATCACAAAGATGCCCTTCGTGATCTCCAGGATCGGCTTGACAAGCGCCTCGATGAGTCATTAGCTATCGACAATTAGCTTTCAGTAAGTTTTATTGAAAAACTCAAATTCACTGCTTTCTGACTTAGCCATTTATAACTAAACTTCGCCTTTTGCAGCTCCGGCGGGTTATGGCCATGAGCTGACAGCGGAAAACCGGCTTGACCAGATTTTGGAAGTAGGGGAACTCCTCCTAAAGATCCTTTCTTCGGGAAAGAAGCTTGCCGAGAAATTCTCTCCCGGCAACCCCGAGCCAATGACGGACCTTGGAGGCTTGGCAACTCAACTGGACGAGGCAACGTCATCCTTTGAAGAACGGCTTCGATCCAGCGCTCGTGGAGGTGCCAAGACAGCTTTGGGCCTAACGATGGCACATTACCCGGAGGCGGAAGCTTGGTGTGTTGCGTCCGGGTTTCCTCTTGAGAAAGAGGATGGCTCTCCGCTGGACACCCAAGACCGGAAGAAAATCTTGCACTCCGTCTCCGGTTATGCCAGCAAGATCGCCAATATGGTTTACCTTACCACATTCTTCAAGGAGGTGTCGTGCCCGCCAACTCCCACCCAATCTGACGATGAAGGGGAGGAAGTAGACAAATCTGCATGAGCCGAACTTGCTCCTTGAGCCGGCCATCCCTGAAAATGTAATTTGCAAGATGTAAAGCCGTCCAAACAATTTATATGTCTAGAAACAACTAAGTCTTTTGCTGTATGTAATGATCTTTTTATTTGCAAACTTGCAATTCTTATGCCTCAGTTTATTCTGGCCTTGACACCTTTGTCTTTAAGCGCCGGCAAACCTATTGCGAAGCAAACTTGCTGAGTAACAGGGTATGTAGCGACCAATCTGTTTAGACCCAGAACAAGTGCCGCCTTTTGGTGCCGAAACGCTTTGAAGCAACCCGGTGCAAAAAGCTATCAGAAAAACATTAATTTGGCAAAACGTTGGTTTTTCATCACCTTAAGGCGGATTCAACATGAAAGACAGTTTACCAACAAGAAACACAAGCAATTTCGGGTAAACAGATGATAACAATAAGATCATTGGGAAATAAAGGATGGTACAGATTCTCGAATTTCACATGAGAGAAGCCAATTTTTATTTCATGATCACATTGACATGGTTACAATAGAATTTGCTAAGTGTAAAAGGGACGTAGCTGAGCGATATTCCACGGACGTTTTGTCTCATCTAAGTCGTCATCTACATGCCTTTTCCTCTTGCGACCTTTCTTCCTAGGATCTTTCTTTGAATCCCTTAAGTCGAAGAGATAATATGACCCGTTTTTCAGAACTTTGCTGATAACGAAAGGTCCTTGCCATGGAGGGTTGTGCTGCCGGCTTTGCACAAGCCGAAGCACTAAGTCGCCTTCTCGAAAAGATCGATTCCGCACTCTACGGCTCTGATAGCGACGCAGATCTTGCTGATAGATGGATCATTGGAGAGCCAGCTCTCTTTCTTCTTCGAGGATGTCTAAGCCGTCTTGACATGCTTCTTCTGCGTCTTCTTCAATGTAGGCTGCGACTCAAGGTGAATCGTGGATCATGTCGGTTGGGAGTACCGCTTCTGCACCATAAACAAGGAAGAAAGGGGTGAAGCCGATCGATCTATTTGTGGTAGTACGAATACTCCATAAGACCGCCGACAATTCATCAACCCAAGCTCCAGCTGCTCGATGCAATGGGGTTTGAAGCCTCGGCTTAATGCCTTGCAGAATAATGCCATTGGTGTGCTCTACCTGTCCATTGGATTGCGGGTGTGCCACCGAAGCCACGTCGAGTCGGATTTTTGATCGGCTGCAAAACTTCGATAGCTCACCGACGGAAAAGTTTGTGCCATTGTCAGTGATAATGCTATGCGGTATGCCGAATCGAGTTGTTATCTCGATGATGAACTTTGTAGCTGTAGCTCCATCGAGTTTCTTGATGGGCTTTGCCTCAACCCACTTTGTGAATTTCTCAACCGCCACTAGCAGATGAGTTAAGCCTCCTCTTGCCATCTTGAAAAGTCCCACCATGTCAAGCCCCCAGACCGCGAACGGCCAAGTTATTGTGATCGTCTGGAGCTCCTGAGCCGGCAAATGAACCTGCTTTGCGTAGCGTTGACATCCTTCACATGTCTTGATGATGTTGATAACATCCTCCTTAGCAGTTAGCCAGAACAATCCGTCCCGAAATGCTTTAGCGACCAATGCCTTTGCCGCCACGTGATGCCCACATTCGCCGGAGTGGATTTCCTTAAGGATTTGCTGCCCTTCTTCTGGAGAAATGCATCTTTGGAAGATGCCGGATGTGCTCCTCTTGTAAAGTTGTCTTTCAATGATTGTATACGCCTTTGCTCGGCGCTCATTTTGGCGGCTCAACACTTAATCGTCCTTCGGCAGTTTTTTATTTATCAGAAAATCTATGTATGGCATGGTCCAATCTGGGGTTACCAGGCATACATGAACTGATTCTGCCGACAAGGGATAGTGTTCATCGCCGCCTTTGATGGACGGCTTATGTAGATGATGGGGAAATACGTCTGGAGGCACAACCTTTTGCCGGAGCCTATTCTGGCCAAGGCGTCAGCAGCTTCATTGTCATCTCGAGAGATATGTCGGACCTCTAAGCCGGCAAAGCATCTGCCGAATTCGTCGATTGTTCTCCTGTATTCCGCCATTGTGGGACTTTTCGTGTCCCAGCATCCATCAAGTTGATGTACAACAAGATCCGAGTCGCCATAGCAGAGGATGCGTTTCACCCCCAACTCCTTGGCCATATGAAGGCCATGGAGGAGAGCCTCATACTCTGCTACATTGTTGGTAGCGTTGAAGTGGCTTCGGAGGACATAACTGAGCTTATCTCCCGTAGGCGATTTCAGCACTACTCTAGCCCCCGAGCCTTCCTTCATCTTTGAGCCATCAAAGTGCATTATCCAGTATTGAGAATCTGTCCAATCTGCAACAAAGTCAGCAAGAACTTGAGATTTGATTGCGGTTCTCGGCTTGTACTGGATGTCGAAAGCTGCTAACTCGATGCCCCATTTGGCGACTCGGCCCGTTGCGTCGGCATTGTTGATGATATCCTTTAATGGAGCTTTGCTGACCACCGTGATTGTGTGATCCCGAAAGTAATGCCGTAGCTTTCTGGCGGCAAAGAATACACCATAGTCTAATTTCTGGTAGTGAGGGTAGCGCTGCTTCGAATCTGAGAACACCTCGCTAATGAAATAGACAGGGCGCTGATCCGGCCATTGCTTCCCTTCCTCCAGGCGTTCAACTACAATGACGGCACTTATCACGAAATTCGTGGCCGACATGTAGAGCAGAAGCGGCTCTTTTTCCTTCGAAGCTGCTAAGATTGGAGCATGTGTCAATGTATACTTCAGCTATGCCAAAGCTGCCTCTGCTTCCTCTGTCCAAACAAAATTGTCCGATTTTTGAGGAGCTTGTATAATGGCAATGCATTGTAACCAAGCCGGCTAATGAATCGGCTTACAGCCGTGGCGGAACCCGTAAGCCGCTGTATGTCCTTCAGACAAGTCAGCCTCTCGATGTTCTGAATCGCCTTTATCTTTTCTGGGCTAATTTCAATTCCTCTTTGAGAAACGATGAAGCCTAGAAGCTTGCCTGTGGGAACTCCGAAAACGCATTTTGCCGGATTAAGCTTCATCTGGTACTCCCTTAGATTTGCAAAGGTTTTCGACAGATCGGCGATAAGATCGCCGCGCTTCTTCAACATGACCGCCATGTTGTCTACATAGACGTGAACATTACGGCCAATTTGCTTGTCCAAACACCGCTGCATACACCTTTGGTAAGTAGCACCGGCGTTCTTTAAGCCGAAAGGCATTGTGACATAGCAGTAATTGCCATATGGCGTGGTGAAGGACGTATTGATTTGATCTGACTCCTTCATCTTAATCTGATGGTAACCCGAATAAGCATCCAGAAAACATAGCATCTCGGAGCTGGCAGTTGAATCAATGACCTGATCGATACACGGTAAGGCGAACGGATCTTTAGGACAGGCTTTATTCAAGCCAGTGAAATCAATGCACATACGTAGCTCGGATGTGTTTTTCTTTGGGACAAGCACGGGATTTGCCAACCAATCAGTGTGAGCCTTAGGATCTCCTTTCCAACCGCCTTGCGCTTCTCAGTTCCGAGCCGTCGGAGGCCTTGTTTGACCGGCTTAGCGTCCTTGTTGACTTTTAAGGAGTGCTCGGCAAGTTTCCTCGGGACACCTGGCATGTCAGATGGTGACCAAGCAAAGATATCCCGGTTCTCACAGAGAAACTTGACGAGCTTGCCTTCCTATTTGTCGTCGAGGCCGACACCGATGATGGCCTCCTTTGTCGGATCATCCTTTGAGAGCTTGATTTTCTTGGTGTCATCCTTTGGTTTTAAACTCGAGTCGACTTTAGAGGACGGCTTTTTAGTTGCCGGCATCTCATCAGGACTCATTGTCTTTTTGAGATCCTCCAATTCTTCCTTGCAGATTTCTTCTTCAGCATGGACAGCATTGGCAGCTTCACATTCCTTTGCTTTCTTGAAGTCTCCCTTGACTGTGATGATCCCATTGGGTCCCGGCATTTTCAGCTTGCTATATATGTAGCAGGGCCGAGCCATAAATTTGGCGAAAGCCGGACGTCCAAAGATTGCGTGGTATGCACTTTTAAAAGGAACCACCTCAAAAGAGACGTCTTCTGTCCGGAAATTATCCGTGCCGCCAAAGGTGACCTTCAGGGTGATCCTTCCCATTGAGGAGGCTTGTCGTGCCGGCACAATCCCATGAAACTTCATATTGCTGTGGCTGAGTTGTGACTTGGAGAGACGCATCCTGTTCAATGTTGCGGCGTAGAGTATGTTGATGCTACTTCCTCCGTCCATGAGCACCTTTGTCAACTTGTATTTGTCGACTATAGGGCTGACGACTAAAGCGTAGGTGCGTGTTGAAGGAACTCTATCCGGGTGATCTCTACGATACCATGTGATGGGAATGTCGGACCAATCCAGATACTGGGGAACTGCAGGTACCGTAGCATTGAGTTCTCGCCAAGCCACCTTTTCCTTGTGAGAGGAATCTGTTGCCAAATTGACGATGAGGCTTTCGGCATGTTTAGTGAATTTGCTACCTTTTTCTTTGGAGGCCGCGTCATCCGACTCTGAAGCAGCGTCTTCTTTCTCTTTGTCATCCTTCCTGGACTTGCGGTTGTTCCTTGACTTGCCAGCTTTGGGATCCTTGGCGATGTCACGATTGATGTGACATTGCTGGATCGTGTGGGAGCTCGTACCATCCGGCCTCAGATGATGAACACAGGGATTGTGCTTGATGTCGTCATACTTCACCGTTGGCGGTCGGGATGGTCAGTTGTCTGCCGGCTTTTTGTCCTGCCACTTGCTATTGCTTGGGCCACCCTTATCGAAGGTGGCAGCATCCTCGTGAGAAGGGCCGGCTTGGTCTTCAACTTTCTTTTTCCCGGAATCGCGCCGGCGGGTTTCACTGTCTTCCCTGTTGTCATCGTCAGCAGCGGCCGTACTTGTTAGCACTAGCTAGTAAGCCACCCAAAGTTTCCGACTCATCGCTATAGATCATGAAGCAAAAAGTTGTCCCTTTCCTCAGAGATTGCTTGAAGGCATGGATCACCTGAGTTTCTGAGACGCCCTCGCAAGCGTTTTTGATTTCGCTCCATCGTGAAACGAATTCACGGTTGGACTCGTTCTTTTGCTGCACACACCGCTGTAAGTTGAAAATCGACTTGGGGCATTTATACGTGCCCTGGAAGTGCTGAATAAAGACGCGCTTCATGTCACTCCAGGTATGAACTGTCCTCTCCAGCAAACCTTCAATCCACATGCGTGCCGTCCCGGTTAACATCAGGGGCAAGAATCGCACTGCGGAGTCGGCGCTGCCTTGGTATATGTCGCAGGCACTGACGTAATCTGAGAGCCAGGTCTCAGGATTAGCCATACCGCTGTACTTCTCCACCATCTTTGTTACGTTCGACAAAGTTGGAGGTAGGATTTGCTCTCTGATTGTTCTGCCAAAACACTTGGGGCCGAGGTATTGGGCATCTCTGGCCGACTTCCTCTCCTCGATTAGGCTTCGAACATCATTGGCTGATGGCGGCTTATCAACTGACTTTCCTCGCCTTGGTTCATCCCTGTGACGGCTTTGGCTCACCCGACTCGCGTTACGCGGAGGGCTTGGAGTCCTTTGCTGTCATGTTGGGGTTATGTATATGGAAGGGTTATCTCCCTCTTTGCGCGGTGGAGGCGGCGGTGGAGGTGGCATATTATCTCTGTCACCCTCCCTTCGAGGTGGAATCTCCCCCTCACGTCGTCGCTCTTGACGGGGTGGTGCCGCCTTTTCCTTGCGAGGGTCCTCCCTTCGCTCCCGGCTCTGATGTCCTTCCCGGCTTCTACCAGCTTCACGATGGCGTGAAGAACCTGTCCGGGATTCCGCACCTCGAAGTGGCTGCTTGTCCTTCGGGTCCTTATCGCCACCCTTGTTGTGGCTGCTTGAGCCGGCTGGATCATCGTCTGGGTCTACAGGTGCAGTAGCCATCGGCTTCTTGGCTGTCGAGTTGCAAACACGAGAGTCGTCAACAAGCCGTCCAGACTTGACTTGCGAGTCGTTTTGCTGCTGCTGTGCAACCTCCAGTAGATAAGCCGAATATTTGAGGCGAGCGTCACGGTCCAACGATTTGCCGAACATGACTTCCTGGGCCACCTCCATGTTTTTGGCTGGGGTATTAAAGTAACACAAATTAGTCACCAGGTCACGTCGGTGGTGGTACTTTCTCCAGACTAAATTAACATGGTCGGCTTTCCACTTGCTGCGGAAATCCAACCTCTTGTGCAGATTCCTGTCGCGAGCCGGACGGAAAACATCGTCGGCCACCTTTTCTCTCTGCTTCCGGATGAACTACGTTTCCTTTTTTGTGATCTCAACTTCACGCTCCTCTATCTGGGCTGCTTGTTCTTCCAGTTTGGCGCGGCGCTTTTCAATGTCGGCTAGCGATGCGTTGGGAGGAAGTGTAGTTAGCAGTTGCTTGTACTTTGCCATCCTTTCTTCGTGCTCCTTCTTAGTTGCTTCGCCGGCCGTAGCGTTAATGTCGTCTCCTGCAGCCGGCAATCTACTAGTTCCCTTCATAGGAGCCAGTGGTGGTACAAAGTCCACCCTTTGATTTCCGGCTTCTGGAGTTCTTTCTTCGCCATTGATGGATTTCGAGGCATTGGGGTCATCCTTTGGATCAGAGACGACATCACCCATTAAAAATTCGACATGGTGTCCTAAGCAGGATGCAACTTTCCGACTAAAATCGTCGGATTCTCCTTCAGATACGAGGTCCTGCTCCATATGGGCAGTGTCCCCTGATCCGGCTTCTGAATCAGCTCCGGCCTGCAAAGCAGGAAGGATAGACTCAGGTTCTATCATCGACTCGTTAGAGCCGGATTCTCCTAGGATGCCAACGAAGTGGAAGTCCGGTGCCGCCATAGTGGAACTTGCGTCGTCTTCGGAATCTTCATCATCCGCATCGAAAGCTAGATCCAGATCGGCAATCTCCTCAGAGTCCAGATCCGATCCGTCATCGAAGTTGCTGGGGTGGGTGGCGGGCATGCTCGAGGTGAAGCTGAGATCATCCAAAGCCTAGACGGTGAAGCTGACGAAGATGTCGAAGCCGCCGCCGGAGATCGTGGACCAACCGGCGGGATCCTCTTTTGCCGGCGTCCAAAAGCCATCATTGAAGACGTGGCTAGCTCCTGTTTCGTCGAAGTAGCTCACCAAGCCGACCGCGATGGTGTCGCCGATGCCGCCAGTAGATCCCGGCCGGAACGTAACCCCGGACATCTCGTTCCCCACGGTGGGTGCTAACTGTCGTGGTATTGTCGAATCTAGCTGCGGCAGGGATGCCATCGAGCTAGGTAGAGAGGTGAGTTTTACAGACGAGGGTGGTTCCTGCGACGGCATGACAAAGGGTTTACCCAGCTTCGGATCTCACAACGGTGGCGAAACCCTACGTGCTACTATAATTCACTATAAGGCAATGTGCGCCAATTACAATGAAAGGTGTGTTAGAGCTTGCCCTGAGGCGTCCCATAGGCTGGCTTATAAAGGCGTCCGGACCTAGGACTTACAGGAAGAAACCTAACCGACTAAGTCATAGAGTTCTAATCTAATCCGGCTTGGGCCCTGCCTTGTGGGCTAATCTTCCACAATGCAAGCCGGCTTGTGGAACCTTCCCTTAGCCGGATGGGCCTCCTGCGCTTCATCGTACTGGGCCGCCTGGTAAGCCGGAATTCGGCTTACCACCACTATGGGCCACCCTGGTACGCTGGCTTTAGTCTCCTTCGTGAGGGTACATGTTCGTCATAACCGCAACAGACAAAGGAGTTGGTTAATCTCGACGAGGGGACAAGGAGTTTACCCAGGTTCGGCCCCTCTCAATAGAGGTAAAGACCTACTTCCTGCTTGTCTTTATTGCTTTGGCTTGATGTCGATTACAAGGTTCCGACTTGTCTAACTTGAGAGTTGGCGACTACGAGATTTGTGCGACTTGAGAGCTTATTGATCCAGGGTCCAGGGCCCTCCTTATAAAGGCGGTCGGGTCCCTGGACTTACAACTTATGCTGAGTTACACATGAACACGGAGTCCTATTCTAGGTCTTCACCCTCCAAGTTGGTACTCCGGGTTGTATTGGGACTCCGGTCTCTGCCGTGTCCTTTCTCTCCTGCTAACTTGTAACGGGCTGGCCAGCTTGTTCCTTGTCCAGCCCACGTTTCTTGAAGTGTAACCCGGCTAGGGCCTCCTGGGCCTTGTCGGGTCCACTTTCCGGCTCCATGGGCCTACCCGGAAAGTATCCCCCCATCAATAATAATCAATAGGAAACAAATTATCACAAAATTTTGTTTGAACATCCTCTATTTTTCCCAAAGGAATTTTACTGGAGTTATCAGCAAGTTTTAGATAACTAGCACTTTCAGAAAGTCCCCACAAACCTAAAGATTCATAAACAGTTTTAGGCATAATAGAGAATTTGGTCATATCACAGATGGCATTAAAACGTTTCCCATTTATTTCAATTCTAACAAAAGGGTACCAATTTGTTATAGCATTTTCTGGTTCCAAAATGATTTCAGGTGCTCTATAAAAAGCACTCTCATGAAGTTCTTGAACCATGCTTCCAATATCCTTCTTGCTAGATATATTTTTATCAAGAGTGTCTAATTTATTAGCAATATTACCCAAAGTTGATTCAATCTTAATATCTGAGGAAGAAGTTGCTATTAGACTGTTGATAGCATTAAAAGCTTGATCTCCATTATGGCGGAGGAAGTCTCCTCCCACAATAGTATCTAAAGCATATCTATAGCAAAGTATGAGACCAAAGTAAAAATTGCTATGCAAAATACTCAACGTAATCGCAGGCTCAGTTTTTTCATAAGAGCTCATAATTCTTGCCCAAGCATCTTTAAAAGTTTCCCCACTTCCTTGGCGGAAGGTGAAAACTTCATCTTCAAGTGTCATCTTAAGAGGTAGAGACTAGACATACTAATCAGGCAAAACCGAATTAAACAAGGTGCTGGAATTTTTTTTTTTGTGTTTTTCCGTTTTAGAGCAAATGAAAGGCAAAACAAGACTAACAAAAAATATACTAGGCAAGACAATAACAAAATAAAGTGAAAGGATGTGTGAAACTCCCCTAGCTGAAGCTTCCAAGTCCCGCAACGGCGCCAGAAAAAGTTTGTTGGTGTGTTGACGGAAGACTTGGTGGTTGCCTTCTTCAAATCCCCGGCAACGGCGCCAGAAAAAGAGCTTGATGACGTGGATCACTCGTTCGCTGGGGAACCCCAAGAGGAAGGTATGATTCAGCAAAGCAGCAGTTTCCCTTGATTACAAAACCAAGTGTCGTGTCTCGGAGCACGGACACCGGGAGTAAAGGAAACCCGCTTTTTAGGTTCGGCACGGGGCTCGAAGGAGGCCGGATACACCTTCCCTGGGAGTACCTTGCCAAGTTCTTCTGATCTACGTACTAGTGAGCAACACAAGGACGTAGGGAGTTTACCCAGGTTCAGGCCGCCCGGAGGCTAAAAACCCTACTCCTGCATGTCTGGATTGAGTTGTTTATCATGGTGTGGCTTACAAGGTGGTGGTGGGTGTGCACCCGGTTGCGGCTAGAGGTAGGAGAGGAGCAGATCCTACGTGGAGCAGATCACCTTTGCCCTAGCTAGTCTTGTCTTGCTTTCTCTCTGGTCCAACCTCCTCCTCGGCCATGCTTGGGTCCTCCTTTTATAGGCTAAGAGGATCCCACAGGAGCATCCAAGGAACGTGGGGAGTTTTCGGCAGGAAAACCCCCCGGTGGTCTTTTAGGGGGCGACATGGCCTCTTCTCGTCCAAGTATTCCTCTTGGAGGGTTGGTGCGGTCGCCCACCTTTGGGAAAGCGGGGTCGACAGGGGCTGATACCCACACCGGCCATGTCCCCGCTCGGCGCCTTCACTTCCTTTGCGCCCAAGTCTTCTAGGAGCTTCCAGCCTGAGCTGGCAAGCTTATCCTCGCAGCGGTACGGAGGGGAAACCCGGGAGCAAGCCTGGCCTCCTGCCGGGCGTTCGGGCTCCAGGTCCTCTATGTTGCCCGCTGGGTTGGGGATGACCCCGGGAGGTCACCCGGTCCTTCACCCCTGGTTGTCGATGCCGTGCTTGTCGATGTACCCGTGGGGCAGGCAGGGTAGTGTAGCGATCCTGCCCTTTTAAAAATAGGCCAAGATCCCTGTGTTATTGTGCTAGTCCCTGGATCGAATAGCTAGCATCACAGTTTAAGATGAAGTATCATACATTGCATCAAAATTCTATTACAACGTATGATCCAGAAAAATAAACATTACAAATTGCATAGCCAAAGGCTAGCATGTTACAAAGTTCAGCAGCTGAAAACATATAATAGCATGGAGCCTCATCATCTTCATGTGCCATAGGCAGACATGTTGGTTGCAGACTCGAAACCCGAAAGCGTTTCTTACTCGTCGTCGGAACAACCTGCAACGGTAAAAACGTTGCAGCCAAAAATTGGTCAGAACCATTGGAATGGATCTGACAATTGATACTTATGGACTCATAAAGGCAAACTCCTATTAGCTATATGCATATTTGGCTAGTGGAGTTCAAGGCTATTTTGCGTAAAGCCAACTTTATCCTATCTCTTCAAAACATTTCTTCAACATCTAAAAATGAGACAAGTATGGCATGAAAACCATTGTCTCTTCTACTCTTGTTCAGACTTCAAATTTTACTTGAGAAATTGGAATGTTGAGATTCTCCGTTGACATCCTTGTTCAGCTGCTCAGAATTGTCCGTAACCGGGGACACGGCTATGATCATAGTTTTACACTCTCGAGAGGTTGTGCACTTTCACCACAAGACTTCATCAACCCATTCTGTCCTTAACCTTCTTGAAGTGAAAAGGAAAGGTGAAGAT
Organism: Puccinellia tenuiflora; assembly: GCA_012064385.1. Taxonomy (NCBI): domain Eukaryota; kingdom Viridiplantae; phylum Streptophyta; class Magnoliopsida; order Poales; family Poaceae; genus Puccinellia; species Puccinellia tenuiflora. The sequence continues at coordinate 249,823 of QRDG01000544.1, read as the reverse complement.
GAAGACGAGACCTTTGAGAACCAGTCCCCTGTTTGTCAGGCGGACCCATACAAGACATTCATCTGCTGAGAACTGCCGGAATCAGGTTCCTAGAACTTACTTAGTCAAGGCAGAGCCATAATACCAAGTGGCTGCACTAGAAGCAATCTTCACATGGATTAACTTCAAATCTCTTTGTTCCTAGGTGGCCGTCCACAAGTGAGCATCTCGGGTGAAAACCACCATAGAAATGGCCCCGAGTAGCCACTCAACTATAAACCTCCATCCACATACCACATCCACCCAGGTGGTTCGTTAACTTAGTAGAATTTTCATTACCAACTTTTATAAAACACTTTCTCAGCGTAGCAATGCTAATATCTACTAAGTTATTATATAGGTACTAGACACTTAGGAATATTTGGAGTAATACTAAACAGGTCTAGCATAGCATAGTAATAAAACATGACATGCAATTCTACTTAGAAAAGTAAACTACAATGCATATCAAAATACTTAGGAAATTTCATGTGTGAGCATCACTTGCCTTTGGAAAACTTGTCGTTGCTCACACTCTCTTTTCAACGCAACTTGGAGCACTCCGTTCACTCTAAACAATACAAACAAATCACAATAAATAACAATACAACAATCAAAATAAAACAAACACAACATCAAATAAGGGCAACAATAAAACAACAAGGTTGATGGTCTAAGTTCATCACATAATTCAATATACAAAAAGAATTATTGTAATGAGGTAGGTCAAAGTCCAAGGTTTGCAATTTGAAATTTGGTCAAATTGCAAACTAGGTCAAAGTTTGCAAAACAAGTCACTAATAGACTTTAAACCAATTTCCACATTTTCATGATGAAATGGTTCAACTAAAAAGGGTTTTGGGTCTACTAGTCAGAGGACTAAATTTCCAAACATTTTCCCAAAAGAAAACAATTAAAACAAAAATAACAACATTTTAACACTCCCAAAATAGCATAAACACAATTTTTAAATAAAATAGTGACTTAAAAACATTTTATAAAATTTTGGGAAAGGTCCTACTAGACAGAGGACAACTATACAAGGCTAGCCCAATTGGATTTACTCAAAAATCTATTTTTAAACTAAAGTTATGCCAAAATTACTCAAATTACACATTTGAAATTTGAATAATTTAACTAAGGCAAAACTGAAAACTAACAGTGCTATTTAAATTCTACAGATCCAAAGGATTTCAAAACGATAAAATTACTAAATTTGGCCAAACCAATAAAAAGATATAATAGATCTAAGATATAGGGGCTTTTCTGCAAAACTGCCATTTAAATCTAAATAGGAAAATTAACATAAATTCCTGAGCCAAGTGGATCTGACTGGGCGCTGACTGGGCTGCTGACTAGGATGCTGACTGGACTTAGATCTAGGACGTCAGATCCAGATCCAACAGATCTGGTCGCTCCATACTGGTTCGGCCTAAATGGTCTAATCTTGGCTGTCGATTTCAGATCGGGCGGTGCAGGGGAGAGAGGTGCTCACCATGTGGTTAGGTTACCGGAGAAGAGCAGGACGACGGCGGAGGCGGCTCGAGTGTGCTGCTCCTCATCGCTCGGGTGGTCCTTCGGCTTGGGGAAGACGGAGGAGGAACGCAGCACGGGAGGGCGGAGACGAGGGCGAGGTCGGCGGCGATCCTGCGCTCCCTGGATGGCGCGGACATGCGAACAGAGTGGTTGCGGACGCCGACGAGCTCGGGACGTGCTCGTTTTGCTCGATTAGCTCGTCGGAATCCTGGCCGTAGCGCCGACGATGTTCGGGTCGAGGACGCACTTGTTGTCTCGGTGTTCCCTGGGGTAAGCGAAGGTGTCTAGGAGATGTGCCACGGAATGGGGAGGAGAAAGGGCCAGACGGGAGGGCGGGGGAAGGTCGGAGCTCGCCGGAGTCGAGCTCGACATGACAGCGTACATGCGGCAATGGCGCAAAATTAGGTCCGCCTAGGGGCTCTCGGAGGGGGGCTTTTGGGGGCAAACGGGAGAGGCGGCCGAGGGCTTCTTATAGGATCAAACGTCGCACAATTTGGGGAATTAAATCTCCCGGAATCATGTCGGGAAGAAACGGGGAACATTGACTGTCTCGGGCGTAAATCACGTATGTGAGGTTGAAGATGATGATGACATCATCGCTGACGTCATCGATCTTTTTCTTTTTCTATTTTCTGTTTTTCTTTGTAACTTTTGATTTAGGCCTCCAAATTAAGTCAAATAAATTTGTAAAAATTTGTAAAATTCACTATAATCCTTTGAAACATTTTGGAACCATTTCCATAACTTTTAAAGTTTAAGATTTTGAAATTTTCATTTGAAAACAAATGGCATCTTTATGCCATTTTAAACATTAGCAAAAATATTATTTCTAAACAATTCAAATAATACTAGAAAAATACAAAATAGAATTTATTTCAAATATAGAACATTTTTTAATTGTTTTCAAATCAAAGTATTTAGGAAAAACCCTTTTATGAAAAGAGTTTGATAAAACTTTTAAATACAAATACCCATTTAATTATGGGCTTTGCCAAAATATTGGAAATACTTTGCCAAAAAGGTTTTTAGGATTTCGTAGAAATACAAATAAATATTTTATTTCCAAAGCTATAAAACTTGAAATTGAGGATGAAGAAATATTTAAAATAATATCCCTTTAAAGAAATCAAAATAATCTTCAATCATTTGTTTTTCTTGATTTTTTGGAGACTTTCCATATTCAATAATAAAAGTTTTAAATTTTCGTGATTTTTAAAACATTCCAAAGTTTTGGGATGTTACACACTACCACCCTTAAAAGGAATCTCGTCCCGAGATTCGAAGAGGCTAGAAAGAAAGATGGGTTTTGGATCTTCGGTTTTAGGCAACTAGGTGGGCTACCACCCTTAAAAGAAAATTTTGTAGGTAGTCTTGAGATTTTGTCTTCGGACTAAGGTCCATGTGTGGATCCTTGTATCATAGGCTTCAATTCCAGTTGTTGGGGTCTCTTCAAGTAACTTCGGATATTGACGAAGGGTCACTCTTTGGGTCCACCAAAGTCCAAGATGAAAGGATTTCACAACGTCATGTCATCCATCTCTGTATTTTCTTTGGCACGTTGCTTCTCCTGGTTGACTTTCTTCAGTGCAAGCACTACACCATTTCTAATGAAACTCTCATGGTTGGTCAACACTTCCATTTGCAGGATTCCTTCTTCTTCATGAGAGCTGTTGTAACGCCCCAAGATCGGTATTATGCAGACTTGAGCGTTCTAGCCAAATCCGCATAATAATGATCCTCAAGGACGCCCACCAGGCATAACGTGCAGGTCGCAACACACACGTTATGCGGGTGGAATTGTGATAACATTACAACAGTTCTCGATGGAACCCACAAAAGAACATACATACAACAACGACTCACAGAGTCAAGAGCAAAGATACAATACAAAGATCCAAAATAACAACGGAACGGGGTAGCGTCCGACTACGGACAAGATATAAATTGGACTAAGAGTCCTGAAGTTAAACGAAGGCACCATATCCCTGCCCAGGCCAAGCCGGAGGGATTCCCAAGCTAACAGTCGTCAGACTTCAAACCTGTTGGCTGCATTGGAATAGCAGCCCCGAAGGGGTCAGTACTAGTAGAAGTACTGGCAAGTAATACTCACAAGATATCAAAGCTGGAAATCCGGGGAAACAGGGTTAGCGATTGAGGCGGCGGCAAGCAGCACTAACAACTTATAGAGACACGCTACAACTTTCGTCTAATAGAGACAAGGTAAGAGAGCGCATAAGAAAAACCAACTATACTACTCACCAAACAAACCCGCCCTAAAACGACTCCCTCGTATCCTCGGCCCACGAGGAAGAAGTCCGGGCACTCACACGGTGTACAAGTTTTATGAGTTATTATTCAAGTAATCTATCTTACTAGTCAAGTTATTATCATCATAAGGTGCAAGTTGTCTATGATCTTTTTAGCCAGCGCATTTCACCAAGTCGTCCATAACCGCGGACACGGCTTTTCGAAAAGATTTAACCCTGCAGGGATGCACCAATGAACCCACACGCATCGAAACTCTCGCTTAGAGGTTTACCGGTGGAGGTTTCGACGCAATACTTCCCTTCAATACAAACAAGTCCAGGGAGCCACCTAGCTAGGACTGATCCACCTTGAGAGTCTGGCCAAAGCTTTGAGGTGGGACCTAACCGTTGCGTGAACGGCTTCGGGAGGGAACACTCATACGATTGCCCCTCCTTCCACATGCGGTTAACGCACGGTCCGCAACATCTATCGAAACACCCGAACTACTTGTGGCATCTGGATAGGTTTGAGGATCCGGTAATAGATTGCGGGGAGGCCCAGTAGAACTCCCACATGTGGTTAGTGCGCTCAGTCTTGGATCAGCGGAAAAGAACTCGGGTCCTAGGTGACACTAGCAGAACAAATCACCACGATTGGCCTTCGCCGGTGCCTTATCTTTATTAAGTTATTCCCATCGCAACAGAAAATAAAGATTACCATTTTAGTTGAGCCTAGCTATCATGTTATCAACAAGACTAGATAAAGAGATAACAGGACTCAAGCAAAGCACCTAAGCATGCACTACGACTCGCAAGGCTAACAAGGTAAACAAGCAACGGGGTAATAGGATGTGGGGGTGGTGGCATATCATGGCTGCAAGGGAAACATGCATATAGGATCGGGACACAAGCATCGTGAGATAAGGGTAGCAAGGAACAAAAGATAGGACGAGTGAGAGACAGAATACAAGCAAAGATAGCAAGGGAGTATCACTTGCCTGCAATCCGGTAGATGTAGCAGAACCTGTCGTTGCTCACATTAACTCATCGTCCTATTCCCAAAGAAGCAACGAACACTGGGCAACGAAAAAGATGCATTTTACTCTACGGCAAAAGAAGCGGCATGTTGATGAAATGATGCATGACAAATTAAAGGTTGTCCAATTTTATTCCCTAACACATGGCAAAACATTTTAAATGGGATCGGTGCACAATATAGATGCACCGGACAAACCCCATAATTAAAGTTGGATTAATTCGACTAAATGGAGGAAAGGTGCGATGTTAATTAATTATGCATGATTTTATAAGATACGCATATATGGTAGATAGGGCTAGGGTTGGGGTCACACATCGGATTCGGGGATCTTCGGATTTCGGAGAGGAAGTAGTCGAAGTAGTCGTCGTAGTCGAAGTAGTCGTAGTAGTCGTTTGTAACGCCCCGACCCCGGAATTATACAAAGAGGCTATGTAATTGGCACAACCATCAAGGTATAACACAGAGATCGAGACTTGTGGAACAAACTGGCACATTGCATGACTCTACGACACAAAACATATAGCAACTCATATAATGAGAAGAATACAAATATTACACATCAAAGGATCAGGGATCCAACAATTCATCAAGCGGAAGCGGGTAGTGTTGTCTAACAACAAGAAGCAAATATATGGCCTAAGAGGCCTACAATAAACATCACCCAAGCCAGCTTGTTCCATGGTCCCAAGCTGCCACCTGGCAACCCCAGACTAGTAGTCGACTTCAACGAAGAACCCACCTAGCGGCTCGGTGTCGTCCTCCTCTGAAATACAAAATCATAGAGGCAGCAAAGAGAGACTGAGTACGATGTACTCGCAAGTTTAGTAGGGCGATATAGGCCCAATGACTGACGGAGGCTCTACAGCTGTATATGTAGCTATTTTTGCATAAAGCTAATTTTCATAAACCGAAACATCAATGACACATGGCATTCGTCTACCCAGAATACTTTTCAAAAAGGGGTAAGAGAGTAACATTTGTCATCATTGGTTCTCATCGAACCCTTTTGTAACCGACCACACTCATCTCCACCAAGGCACCCCCTCGAATCACCCTCGAGGAAGTGAACCTTATCACACGTGATTATGTAACCTTTAGCTGCCATATCAATTAGGTTAATATTCTCTATGATCTTATATCCATGTCCCAAGTCGTCCATAACCGCGGACACGGCTTTTCGAAAAGATAAACCCTGCAGGGGTGTACTAATTTACCCATCGGTACCGTCCGGCTCACCTAGTTGGCCCTCTTCCGGGGAAGGCCGGCGAGTGGGCGCGGTTAGACCTTTACATTGCATGAGGCTTACTCAAGGACCATCAGTGTGTGGAAGGACAGGTTCAGCGCTCCCAGCGCCCTGCCCCGCGGCCACATCCTAAACACCACCATCCTCGTTTCTTTTCCACCCCCACAACTCACGCGCAAATGGAAATAGCAAACTAGAGGACCCTTGACAAGCCCCTCACAACTTATTCGGTCAAAGGGGGTTCCATATGCCCCCACCTCCGGAAGCACGCTAAGTCTTGGTTCAAGAGGTAAAGAACTCGCACCTAGGGGCTAGAGTGAGGCAAAACACCATCCCCGATGGCTACTCACCCTGAGCCGTCTTAGCATTTTAATTAAGCATCACAATTATCCACCATGCCCTGAATCATTCCATCAACATCAATAATTATGGAATTCAATAACGGACATAACTAGTATCTCAACTAAGCATTTCTAAGCATGGCTAAGCATATAACCAACAATTATATTTGTATCCGGCCAACACATCAACACTAGAGTTCATAGGTAGGGATACATGTGATTGGCTCGGGAAAAACATGCAACCATAGAATTCTCTATATTTTGACCGAAAGAGACATTTGAATCGAATGCAAATAATATGGTGGATAAAATAAGTTTATAAAACATTAGGATGCTAGAATGCAAAGAAGGTTAGGTTATCTCTTGCCTTGCTGCCCGGGCGTGAAGTACTGCTCGTCGGGGTAAGTAGAGAGACCCTCGACTCCGAAATCTGTCGATACCCAAAAAGGAATACAAAGCACACATAAATCACACGAACACAAGGTGCAATGCTCAGTCACATGATGTCATGACAAGTTTATTTAACAAATTAAATGGAGTTCCAAATAATTAGTGCAATTATTTGGACACAACTCCATATTTATCTTAGTGACCACAATATTTATAAATTATTAAACTATTATAGAAGTGGCTCAATTATGCATGAACATGACATGAATGGATAGGTTTCGTTCTTCCGATCATTTTGGTAATTTATTTGTGATTTTCGGAGTACTGATGAATAAATAGCAAATAAATTAAATAAATGAAGTTAATTCATTTAAGCAAACTATGAAAACATCAAATAAGAATTTGTGATCATGATGTGAGAAGTGCATGGTTTGATAGCATTTGACAAGTTGATCACTTTGATATTTAACTCATAATTTTTGGACAATTATTTAATAAGTTAAGAAATTTCCTAATTTGGGATTATTTAACCCATTTTAGGAATTCTTGAATAAACATCAAGATATGGTTTCAAAAATAAACATTTCAATTGGTCCATTAGCTAGAGTTTGTCTTTCTGATCAAATTGGTATTTTATTTGTCTCATTTGGATAAGTATTTGAATAGTTATTAAGTTATTTCAATTTAAAACAGAAAACTGTTTTTACTGTTGCAGGCCGGCCCATAGGTCGGCCCAGGCCGGAGTGCAGGCCGGGACAGAGCAAGAGGAGGCCGGCCTCAGAGCCGGCCTCAGAGCCGGCCCAGACCGGAGCCAGGCCGGGCTGTGGCCCGAGGGAGCCGGTTTTCCGGCCGGCCCAGGCCGGGTGCCAGGCCGGCCTGTTACCCGAGCCAGCCGGCCTCAAGTCCGGCTCGGGCCGGTGCCTAGGCCGGGCACGCTGGCGTGCAGAACGGCGACGACCGGCGGCGACTGCGGGCAACGGCGCGAGCGAGAGGGGGAAAAGGAGGGCGAGAAGAGGCTAAAACGAAAGGGGGTGCTCACCCTGAGTCATGAGTGGGGACGTCGACGGCGAGGGAGCGGCCGACGGCGACGGATTCGGCCTCCGGCGAGCGGCGGACGCGGCCGAAGAGGACGAGGACGAGCCGCTCGATCCCGAGCCTCCCAGCCGATTCCGACGGCGGGAAGGAAGAGAGGGATGCGGCGAAGCTTCCTATCGGCAGGCGATTTACTCGGGACGGCTCCATTCGATGGTGATGCGCGGAACTCGCCGGGAAACGGCCGGCGGCGACACGGCCGTGGCGGGGATGTCGGGGACGCGGCCGTCGGTTTCTGGCGGCCCCGGCTCGATTCCTTCCTCCGGCAGAAAGAGGAAGAGGGTGGGAAGCGTCCTGCAGACGTCGATTCGCTTGGGGCCGCTCCGTTTGTCGGCGATGCGGCGGTCAGCGGCGGCGGGCTGCGTCGGCACTGGAGCGAGGTATACGTCGAACACGATCCAGGAAACGGGGAAGGAGAAAGAGAGAAAGGGGAGGGAGCAGGTGGGCGACATGGCCTCCTAGTCGACCATGCCACGGCAGCAAGGCATGGCGCCGGCCAGCTCGGAGGCATGGCGCCAGTGCGCCATGGCCACAGTGGAGAGGAGAGAGAGGGAAAGAAGAAACGCAAAAAGGTCCCTGGAAAGTTTGAAATAATTGCAAACAAGCCCAGCAGCAGGTTTTAACCATTTAAATAAAACACCAGGACATTTTCTAAAATCCCAGGAAAATTCATATAAGCTAGAATTAACCTTTAGAACCTCCACAAAAATTGGTGGTCCAAAATAAAATGTTTTGGGCAACATTTGTTCATAGGGTTTAGATTTAGTCATTTTTGATAAATTGCAAAAAGCCTTTAATTGGAGCAATTAACCATTTCCAAAAATAGCGAAAATATTCATGGAGGCTCTCACAATCATATCGAAGCTCCCCATGATTTTAGTTTGAATTTTTGGAAAACTTAACTCGGTTCCAAAAATAGAGTTTGTAAAGAACCAAATTGAATTCTCAATTTTATATCTTTGCTTGTCAATAATTGAATTTTTGGCAATTAGTTATAAAAGTAATTTGGAACTTCCTGAACAATTTGGAAATTCAAATTAATTTGGTTTGGCCATTTTGGGCAATGCATGTAGCTTGAAAAATTTAGGAAGGGTTTGCTTCCTTTGTTTTAATTCCAAGGTGTTGCTTTGTTTTAACATTAGCAATTTAAATGGATGCCATGATGCAATGCAAAACAAAAAGTGAAAAATTGGCCCATATTTTAGGGTACCAAATTGGGGCTGTTACATTGTTCGTCCGGAGTCGAGGTAGTCGTTCATCCGGAGTCGAAGTAGTCGAGGTAGTCGACGTCGTGGAAGTAGTCGTACTCGGGTTGTCGGGGTAGCGGACCTTGTCGTTCCGGCTTCGGGGTCGTCGGGGTTCACGGTGGTCGGGGGAGACCTTGTCGTTGCGTCGTCGTGTCGCACTTGTCGTATCCACGGTCGTCGTCGTACTCGGTCTTCGGGCTTCACGGCGGGGAAACGGGGAACTCGGGAACACGTCGGGGAACCGGCTTCACGGTGCTTCACGAAGGGAGCATCCGGGGAACTTGGCGTTGAGGGTTCGGCTTCACGACGAGATCGAAAACGGGGATCGGGAAACACGATGGCAAGGCGTCGCGAACGGAATCGGGGAACGCCGGGAACGGGAAGCACGGAAGCAACGCGACACGGCGACGGGGACGTCCACCGGGAAACTCCATCGGGGATGTGTCGGGGAACCAAAACGGAGACGGACACGAGCACGTCAACGGAAAAGGCAGGAGCAGCACGGCTGCGAGGACGTAGACGGACAGGAGCACGCACGGGCAAGGAACCGGGGACGAACACGGGGTCGTGCACGGGAGGCAAGCACAACTCGGGCAGGAGGCCACCACGGCAACGGAGGCGGACACACGGCAGCAGGAGGTGGACCACCGCAGCAGGAGGCAACGCGGGGCAGGGCTGGCCGGAGCATGGAGCCGACGGCGGCCAGAGGAGGCAACGGGCGCAGTTCAACGGAGCCGGGCCGGCGGAGGACGGCCGCATCAAGGACGCCGACGGGGACGAGCACAAGGGGAGGAGGCCGACGGGGACGGGAAGAAGGCGGCCGGGCGGAGCGGAGGAGGAGGCCGGCCTGGACAGGAGCGGACAGCGGGGAGGACGACCGGGGCGTGGTGGTGGAGCTCGGCCAGGGGCGCGGCGGCCCGATGACGAGGAGAAGGCGGGCACGCGTGGGGCAAGGTGGAGGAGATGCGGGGCGGCGCGACGCGGACGCGCGGGTGCAGAGGAGAAGGGGACGGCCGGGAAGGGAGAGGAGGTGGCCGGGGGAGGCAGGGGAGCGGCGCCAGGGGAGGCTGTCACACCCCAAAATTTCGTCCCTAATTTTTGTGGTGTTTTCTCACACCCGGAAAACTTTTCCCTCGTATCTCAAAATTTATTTTTGCCCTCTGGTGCTAGATGATGCCCTCGTGTTCTTTTCTCTTAAATAATTCCAGAAAATCCCCGGTGATTCCTTGCCACTCCGGAAAACTTCTGTTAAGGTTTTTCCTAAAAACCTCTTGGCCTAAACATTGGGATCTTTAAATCCTGATATTCCACCTACCACATGAACCATCTTCTCCGAGCTTGGGAGATACCACAAATATTCAAAGACTGTCTCATCCACTTATTAATCTCCCGAGACAAAATTATTGCCTATGCAATATTTCCAAAACTCTCGATAAATATTTTAGTGCTTGTATTGGTCAAGGAATTATTTTCCTAACTTGTACCACTCCTACACTGCTCAAAGGAAAATAGGGATTTATCATCATGCCATAGCCTACACCCACAAGAAAATTGGCATGATCATGTGAACCCCCTATCCACCACTCCCTTCTACACCCCAAGGACCATAAATATCTTCATGTTTGGATAAGATCCATGAGAATTCATCACATGGGATAATATCAACCAGCCCACATATTGTATCCAAGAATCCGCAAAATCCTTGTTTTGGTGAAAATTAAATACCACACCATTATTTCTCACCCACTTTTGGAACCATGCCAACCTACCTCTTGTGCAAGATATTTCTCCATGTGGGAAGTCAAACCCTCACTTTCTTTCCTGGTCACTCTCCTGGTGCCTAGGTATTCAACATGAACCAAAGAAAACCATGATCAAAACCACTAACGGTGATGATCATGTCACATGCCACTCTGGGAATTCTTCCAAGACCCCTAGCCAAGTTGCACCATTTGACCTCAAAATTCAGAAACCATCCCCTCACATCCAGACCTACCCACTGGAATTTTTCTGGAATTTATTTACGTCAGAAAGTTCGTTCGGGCTTTTCGTCGAGCACCTTGTGAGCAGGGTGGGATCTGACTTGCTTTGCTTAACCTAGCCTACTTAGGAGTGTGGTCGGTGCCTAAACCTGCAGCAGTGTATTCCTCGTGCTCTCCTGTACCTCCAGATCATCGTCCTCATCCCTTTCTTCCCTGTAGGTGGCGTAGACGTAAGCAATGACCTCAAACCGCCATTCATGGCCGAGCTACCAAGCACCAACCTCCTCCTCTCTCCCGGCTATAAGAAGCCCCCCTGCGGCCTCCATTGCACTCGCAGCCCTCACTCCTTCCTCCCCAGACCCTCTCCCTCGAGTTCCTAGAAGGAGCGAGCTCGCAGGAGCTCTACGAAGCTCCATGGCCGAAACCCTAGAGCTCGGGTTCGAGGAGAACCACGACCCCCACTCTGCCGAAGGAAGCAGCACCGACGGGTGCGGTGCAGCACGGAGGATCCCTTTCCGCCGTCCCCTCGGTCCCCGGGCCTCCCCATGGTCGGCGCCGTCGGCCTCCCGAGCTCCCGACGTGGCCGCACGGCCGCACGGCCGAGCTCGCGGGCGACGCGCCGGAGGCGTCCCCGCCATCGGAACCGCATCCCCTGGGCGCGGTGAGCCAAGGCGTGCCCGTCCCCGCCGCCGGCCACCCTCCCTGCGCCCTCCACGGCCAGCCCCGGCCGGCTCCTGCTGCTTCCAGTACGTGTACGTGGAGAAGAAGAAGGATCGATCTCTCTGTTCTGTTTCTTTTTTTTTTTCCCCACTGAATCGTTTTCTGGCCCAGCTGGCCAGCAGCAGCCAAGCAGCCCACCAGTGGCCCAGCGAAGCGCAGTGGCGCGCAGCGCAGTGGCGTGCAGTATCAGCCCATTTGCGGCCCGTCCGTTTTTTTTTTCCGCGGCAGTTTTTCTTTTCCCTGCTGCAGGAATTTTCAAACGGCAATATCTTTTGAACCGTAAGTCCGTTTTCGGTGATTCAAATTTCCAAATTTATATCTCGACGAGCTCTAACCAGTGGTAATGGTTTCATCTCATTCCAAGATAGTTTTATTGGGTGCCCTTGTGTGAGCGCATTCCGGAGTCCGTGGAACGGGGCTATCGCTGCCCTACGCCGCGGAACCAACCCGACCTCTCCAAGCCCAATGGATCCCGTCTTCGAAGGCAAGCTAACCCCTTGCTACGAGCCGTCCCGCAATATCGTTTGCTGTTTGCTTATTGTCTTGCCGAGTATTATATGTTTGTCTGTTTATTTATGCATGACTGTTTGTTGTTCTTGTTTAATATTAGACTGATAATATTAATCCTGCCATGTTTTATTCATCATCCATGTATGCATTAGATTGATGTATGAATTATCTGTGCGCCTCGCACTTGCGTGGCTTTGACAACTAAATAACAAAAACATGCGTTGATTGTTTGCTTCTTCTTCAACGCCGAGGCTAGGTGCGGACAAATGTCGGCCCGTGATCCTCGGGGTTGGGGCATTTGCCAAAAGAGTTATTCGCTTCTTGTCCCTCCGTCAAATATGGTTGGCATAGACCACCCGGACTGCGACGCTTGGGAGCTGACTTTTCATTTGGTTCTTTTTGCCAAGATTGCTGACACCACGTCGAGATAACCCTCGAGTGGAATGGATGCTTTCTTTCTTATGAATGCTTTTCGGTTCATTGTTTGGAGGTTACATACCTCACCCACTTTGTGATTGATCTATGATGACACCGGCTGGAGGAACCGCCACCGTCATCTGTCCGAAACACTATGTTATAATTTGTAGTTGACCTGTGATGACGCTTGTTGGCGGACTCGCCACGATGGTCACCCGGTCGGCGCTAATCAACCAGTTGATCTGTGATGACGCTTGTTGGCGGACTCGCCACGATAGTCACCCGGTTGACGCTAACCACTTGTGTTCTTTTTTATTTTCCCTACTCGACCCGTGGCTGCTACTGGCCGGAGACCTCTCCGCCCTCGCCCGGTTGATTTTGTTATTTTGTTCTTTTATCAACCTGAGGCTGGCACCGGTCGGAGGCATCTCCGCCACAGTCGCCCGGTTGATGCAAACTATCTATTGCTTGATATATTGTGTTGCTAATGTTTTGATTGTTTGATGAGGTATTATTATGTTATTGTGGTTATAGTGTTGGATTAATCTTTTGTTGCTTATACATGTGAATGCTGAAACTTGATTAAATGAAACACCCCTCCAAACAACGATGAGGTCCATTCATAGTGCCACTAATCTGAACCCTTGAACGCGATACCACCATTGTCCCATGGAAACCGTGACCTAGTAGGTTGTTGAGCCCCTTTTGTGCCATCCGTTGGGCGCAGTCGTTCGGTTGTGCTGTCCGAGGGGAGAGGTCGACAGGCACGGGTTCGACTGCGATAAGGAGTCCGGAGCTAGGCATACCCGGTAGCGCCGGGGGATGTGCCGGATTTACTTGCCCGTTGTACCATGCGTATAGGGTGGTGCAGGAGAGTGTCTTAGCAAGTGGACCGTCACGAGAATGTACTTTGCTTGGTACGACTTTGGGCGTGAGAAACCTGGAGCGTCGGCTGAGTGGGGTGCATTCTGATAGGTGGTAAAGCAAACTCTCGAGAGACTCAACCTAGCCAGCTAGCCCTGTTCCTGGGATATGGAACAACAGTTCAGTGTCGGTCACACTATGTGTCTTTGTCGTGTCCGGAGGTTAAAATTAAGGCTTGTCTGAAAGAAGTAATGAACGACCTGATTACACTAAATGAACAAATAAGATGATGCAGGGAATATTGTATTGAGACGTTGATAGTAAACCGTGTTATGGGATGGCGGGGTGATCGTTGGAAGCCTATAGTTAGGCCTGAGCCAACATCAACCGTGCATGCCCAGAGTGGAAAGATGAGGCCAGTGGGCCTGGCAGTGATCACAGGTGCTATTGTGTATTGTTTGGTACCAACTGGTACACTCGTCTACTCGTCACAGGTAAGCTCATTGTATGATTGCCGGTGCACGATCCAACCCCACTTGGCTTGGACTCTACACTGGTAATACCCCATTGTTTGCTTATGCCATGTTTTGCTTGTGATGCCATGCTACTTTTATGCCATGTACCTAGAGTAGACTCTTGCCATGTGTAGAATTTTATTTCAAATGTATATCTTGCTGCATGATTGTTGGATTGTTTGTAGTAAGGGGAAATACTTGCTGAGTGCATAATAATGTACTCACGGGCCTTGTGATTGTGGCCAGATTTTGGCGAGGATCCATCTTCTACCTTAGCGAGGATTTGGAGCAAGAGCGTGCTAGGATCAGTAGCCCAGCCAGATGCCTGTGGAGTGGAGCCGCTCCAAGCCGTTGCCATAGCCGTCTTCCGCTGCCAGTTAAACTCTGTCCTGAGCCATGCTTGGCTTGATATTTTGTCATGCCTTGATGGCCTTGTAAACCATTTGTAGCACTTCTTGTGCCTGATTGTGTAATGATTACCACTATGTTGCACTGTCGCGACGTGCGGCCAGATATCCTGGGCTGGCGCACGGGACGACCGCCTCTCTGGCGATATGTGCCAGGGAGGGGTGTCACAGAGGTGGTATCAGAGCACCAGGCTGGCTGTAGACTACCCTAGCATGGAAAACCCCGCCTTACTTTTGCCCGACAGTGAGCCCGAGGAATTTAACCCATCTCCGCCTAACCGGCATGGCTGGTGTCGGTCAATAGTATGGTGCAGTAGGACCTGTCCCAATCTTCCCCAACAAGAGGAACCGGTTTCTTCCAAGAGAAGGAGCCGACACAACCCAGTATATGAGACCCAGCCCTACCTGCCGTTTATCCCCACCCTCGCCTGCTATCCTTAGCAACCCAGACCTCTTGAAGCCGGGTCCCACAAAGGAATCCAGCGTTCTTACCTCATCCTACACCTGGAGCCAAAATAATCCAATGGCGAACCCCAGGGTCATCCTGGAAACAACTGCAGAAGGTCACGGCGGATTTCCGCTGATGCTTTTGGAGGTCGTTTGTGATCTTCTTGGCAGGCCTCCTCGCCCCCAGTATGTGGTGTTCGAAAACACACTCTCGCCTGCCGGAACTGAATTTCGAGCAGACGTGCATATCGGCTCGTGTCCATTGGGCACAAGTCAATCTTACGTGATCCAAGGAAGAAGCATGCCCACTCTTCCTCAAGCCATCCAGGTAGCAGCCTGGGAAGGTCTCGTTCGCCTGCAGTACTCAGAACCAGCAATGGCGGAAAGTCGAGCTTTCCACCTTCTCCCAGCCAGACCCCACGATGGTGCGGAGGCTATCCCAACTCCCACTAGAAGGGAAGTCGACCCTGCCGTGATCACCCTGGTCAACTACGGAGCGGCAATGACAAAGTTTTGCCAATCCCTGAGGGATGAACTCTTCACCACAAGGCGCAACCTTGGTCGTGCTCGCATGCAACTGCGTCGAGGAGGGAACCCACCCAACCTCAACCTTGAGCCAACTCAGAGTACGGGACTTCCGTTCCCAGGTGATTTGCCGGGATCCAGTCTTGATGCCTCTGGGACACAAGCACTAGCCCCAGCCCAACAGTACCTCCAAGCAGGAGGTATAATCCTCGAAGGCGTGCCTGCAATTCCCCACCCCGTGGGAGATGGAGATGTGGACACCACTCTTCGTCTCGGCTAAGCTCCACCGACTACCAGAGGCCGCCAAATGGAGTATAGCCCAGGTTTAGTTAGCCTGAGTGGCGCTTGTATGTTGGTAGGTGAGAATCAGTGAGGTTGTTTGTTTTCCTTGTGTTGGCTTGTAATGTAAGCTTGTTGTCTGTTTTCTGGTTGATGTCAAATCAGCCGTAATAAAACTTGGTGTTCTGATTCCCTTGTTGACCACTTGGTTGACGTGTGACGGAATATCATGTCCTTTTTTTTTCAGTTGAAAAGTTTTGAAGAAATGGCAGATCACATAAAAACAGAAGCGATATATGTGAACCCAGACGCATATACCCGCTTGTAAAATTAATACAACTTTGATTGGGACTATTTCAAGTAAGAAAAGTATTTTTGCGTGCGTTGCACAAGTTAGCCATTAAGTGGAAGTATTTCATACCGTACTCCACGGTACCCGGCCTGCTTATTGCTGACTTGTGTGTAGGTTGGAAAAAAACCACCTGCTTGTTGTTATACATGGTTCATCACTTGGATGTTCTGTATGTCGCATACAAGTGGAGAAAACTTTGCTATGTTATTTTAATGATTGTTTGATTGTGCTAGCTTATTCGGTATGGTTGAAATGATTATGCCATACCACTGCAAGGGATTTTCGGAATAGCCCTATCCCACGGTGTCTGTGAGCCAACTATTAGTGGCACAGATGTTTTCTTTTGAAAAGAAACCTTGTTATATTTTTTTCAAAACCTGTGTATACATGAAAATGGATATACAGCTTTTCTAAAATAAAACCGTAAACCGTTGTGCTCCCAAGCTTGAGCTGAGAATTTGCCCAAGGTAAATCTTTGGTTGTTAATTGATAGTTGGGTTGTAGATCTTGTTTGATCTTGCCATGTTTATGTCTGCTTGAGCAAAATTTTAGATTTAATTTTTACAAACCTGCTAGTAGATCCTATGTTGATTGATTGAGTGAGCCCCTGCCATGCCATCGTTTAGATGTATTGCGTATGGTAGAAATACCAGATAAAGATCTTGCTGTGTGCCGATCTGTTTGGTCGTCAAAATCCGTCATTTTGTGGAAAAAGTTTTATTGGGGCATAAATGGATCGTTCAAGATTTATCTTGTATAACTCCCCGAATCTCGAGGACGAGATTCTTTTTAAGGGGGGAAGGTCTGTCACACCCCAAAATTTCGTCCCTAATTTTTGTGGTGTTTTCTCACACCCGGAAAACTTTTCCCTCGTATCTCAAAATTTATTTTTGCCCTCTGGTGCTAGATGATGCCCTCGTGTTCTTTTCTCTTAAATAATTCCAGAAAATCCCCGGTGATTCCTTGCCACTCCGGAAAACTTCTGTTAAGGTTTTTCCTAAAAACCTCTTGGCCTAAACATTGGGATCTTTAAATCCTGATATTCCACCTACCACATGAACCATCTTCTCCGAGCTTGGGAGATACCACAAATATTCAAAGACTGTCTCATCCACTTATTAATCTCCCGAGACAAAATTATTGCCTATGCAATATTTCCAAAACTCTCGATAAATATTTTAGTGCTTGTATTGGTCAAGGAATTATTTTCCTAACTTGTACCACTCCTACACTGCTCAAAGGAAAATAGGGATTTATCATCATGCCATAGCCTACACCCACAAGAAAATTGGCATGATCATGTGAACCCCCTATCCACCACTCCCTTCTACACCCCAAGGACCATAAATATCTTCATGTTTGGATAAGATCCATGAGAATTCATCACATGGGATAATATCAACCAGCCCACATATTGTATCCAAGAATCCACAAAATCCTTGTTTTGGTGAAAATTAAATACCACACCATTATTTCTCACCCACTTTTGGAACCATGCCAACCTACCTCTTGTGCAAGATATTTCTCCATGTGGGAAGTCAAACCCTCACTTTCTTTCCTGGTCACTCTCCTGGTGCCTAGGTATTCAACATGAACCAAAGAAAACCATGATCAAAACCACTAACGGTGATGATCATGTCACATGCCACTCTGGGAATTCTTCCAAGACCCCTAGCCAAGTTGCACCATTTGACCTCAAAATTCAGAAACCATCCCCTCTCATCCAGACCTACCCACTGGAATTTTTCTGGAATTTATTTACGTCAGAAAGTTCGTTCGGGCTTTTCGTCGAGCACCTTGTGAGCAGGGTGGGATCTGACTTGCTTTGCTTAACCTAGCCTACTTAGGAGTGTGGTCGGTGCCTAAACCTGCAGCAGTGTCTTCCTCGTGCTCTCCTGTACCTCCAGCTCATCGTCCTCATCCCTTTCTTCCCTGTAGGTGGCGTAGACGTAAGCAATGACCTCAAACCGCCATTCATGGCCGAGCTACCAAGCACCAACTTCCTCCTCTCTCCCGGCTATAAGAAGCCCCCCTGCGGCCTCCATTGCACTCGCAGCCCTCACTCCTTCCTCCCCAGACCCTCTCCCTCGAGTTCCTAGAAGGAGCGAGCTCGCAGGAGCTCTACGAAGCTCCATGGCCGAAACCCTAGAGCTCGGGTTCGAGGAGAACCACGACCCCCACTCTGCCGAAGGAAGCAGCACCGACGGGTGCGGTGCAGCACGGAGGGTCCCTCCCCGCCGTCACCTCGGTCCCCGGGCCTCCCCATGGTCGGCGCCGTCGGCCTCCCGAGATCCCGCCATGGCCGCACGGCCGAGCTTGCCGGCGACGCACCGGAAGTGTCCCCGCCATCGGAGCCGCCTCCCCTGGGCGCGGTGGGCCATGATGTGCCCATCCCTGCCGCCGGCCACCCTCCCTGCGCCCTCCACGGCCAGCCCCGGCCGGCTCCTGCTGCTTCCAGTACGTGTACGTGGAGAAGAAGAAGGATCGATCTCTCTGTTCTGTTTCTTTTTTTCCCCACTGAATCGTTTTCTGGCCCAGCTGGCCAGCAGCAGCCAAGCAGCCCACCAGTGGCCCATCGAAGCGCAGTGGCGCGCAGCGCAGTGGCGCGCAGTATCGGCCCATTTGCGGCCCGTCCGTTTTTTTTTTTCCGCGGCAGTTTTTCTTTTCCCTGCTGCAGGAATTTTCAAACGGCAATATCTTTTGAACCGTAAGTCCGTTTTCGGTGATTCAAATTTCCAAATTTATATCTCGACGAGCTCTAACCAGTGGTAATGGTTTCATCTCATTCCAAGATAGTTTTATTGGGTGCCCTTGTGTGAGCGCATTCCGGAGTCCGTGGAACGGGGCTATCGCTGCCCTACGCCGCGGAACCAACCCGACCTCTCCAAGCCCAATGGATCCCGTCTTCGAAGGCAAGCTAACCCCTTTCTATGAGCCCTCCCGCAAGTTGTTTGTTTGCTTATTGTCTTGCCGAGTATTATATGCTTGTCTGTTATTTATGCATGACTGTTTGTTGTTCTTGTTTAATATGAGACTGATAATATTACTCCTGCCATGTTTATTCATCGTCCATATATGCATTAGATTGATGTATGAATTATCTGTGCGCCTCGCACTTGCGTGGCTTTGACAACTAAATAACAAAAACATGCGTTGTTTGTTTGCTTCTTCTTCAACGCCGAGGCTAGGTGCGGACGAATGTCGGCCCGTGATCCTCGGAGTTGGGGGCATTTGCCAAAAGAGTTATTTGCTTCTTGTCCCTCCGTCAAATATGGTTGGCATAGACCACCCGGACTGCGACGCTTGGGAGCTGACTTTCCATTTGGTTCTTTTTGCCGAGATTGCGGACACCACGTCGAGGGAACCCTCGAGTGGAATGGATGCTCTCTCATTCTTATGATTGCTTTTCGGTTTAGTTTTGGAGACTATATGCCCAACTCCCCACTTCCTGGTCAACGGTCGGACGAATACGCCGCCAAAGACTTGCGCGTGGAGGAACGGATGCGTAACAGACTCCGCCTGTGCTATATTATTATACTAACCCCCGAGTGACACCGGCCGGGTTGCCCGCCACAGTCACCCGGGTATGCTTATTATTATTCTGTGACTCTAACCCCTGAGTGACACCGGCCGGGTCTCCCGCCACCGTCACCCGAGTATTCTTGTTATTCCGTGACACTAACCCCCGTGTGACACCGGCCGGGTTGCCCGCCACAGTCACCCGGGTATTATTATTGTGATGTGGTTATTTATTCACGCAAGTTTGTTTGTGCTTGTTTGTGTTGCTAATGCCTTGTTGGTTGTGATTATTGTGTTGGACTAATCCTTTGTTGGTTGGGCATGTGAATGCTGGAACTTGATTAAATAAAACACCCCTCCAAACAACGATGAGGTCTATTCATAGTGCCACTAATCTGAACCCTTGAACGCGATACCACCGTTGTCCCATGGAAACCGTGACCTAGTAGGTTGTTGAGCCCCTTTTGTGCCATCCGTTGGGCGCAGTCGTTCGGTTGTGCTGTCCGAGGGGAGAGGTCGACAGGCACGGGTTCGACTGCGATAAGGAGTCCGGAGCTAGGCATACCCGGTAGCGCCGGGGGATGTGCCGGACTTACTTGCCCGTTGTACCACGCGTATAGGGTGGGGCAGGAGGGTGTCTTAGCAAGTGGACCGTCACGAGAATGTATTTGCTTGGTGCGACTTTGGGCGTGAGAAACCTGGAGCGTCGGCTGAGTGGAGTGCATTCTGATAGGTGGTAAAGCAAACTCTCGAGAGACTCAACCTAGCCAGCTAGCCCTGTTCCTGGGATATGGAACAACAGTTCAGTGTCGGTCACACTGTGTGTCTTTGTCGTGTCCGGAGGTTAAAATTAAGGCTTGTCTGAAAGAATTAATGAACGACCTGATTACACTAAATGAACAAATAAGATGATGCAGGGAATATTGTCTTGAGATGTTGATGGTAAACCGTGTTATGGGATGGCGGGGTGATCGTTGGAAGCCTAGAGTTAGGCCTGAGCCAACATCAACCGTGCATGCCCAGAGTGGAAAGATGAGGCCAGTGGGCCTGGCAGTGATCACAGGTGCTATTGTGTATTGTTTGGTACCAACTGGTACACTCGTCTACTCGTCACAGGTAAGCTCGTTGTATGATTGCCGGTGCATGATCCAACCCCACCTGGCTTGGACTCTACACTGGTAATACCCCATTGGTTGCTTATGCCATGTTTTGCTTGTGATGCCATGCTACTTTTATGCCATGTACCTAGAGTAGACTCTTGCCATGTGTAGAATTTTATTTCAAATGTATATCTTGCTGCATGATTGTTGGATTGTTTGTAGTAAGGGGAAATACTTGCTGAGTGCATAATAATGTACTCACGGGCCTTGTGATTGTGGCCAGATTTTGGCGAGGATCCATCTTCTACCTTAGCGAGGATTTGGAGCAAGAGCGTGCTAGGATCAGTAGCCCAGCCAGATGCCTGTGGAGTGGAGCCGCTCCAAGCCGTTGCCATAGCCGTCTTCCGCTGCCAGTTAAACTCTGTCCTGAGCCATGCTTGGCTTGATATTTTGTCATGCCTTGATGGCCTTGTAAACCATTTGTAGCACTTCTTGTGCCTGATTGTGTAATGATTACCACTATGTTGCACTGTCGCGACGTGCGGCCAGATATCCTGGGCTGGCGCACGGGACGACCGCCTCTCTGGCGATATGTGCCAGGGAGGGGTGTCACATCTATCCACTCTGTGGTGAACTCCGGGAGGACCTGAGCCTTGATTGCCTTCGGGTGCACGTACTTCAGCCCCCATGGCCCTAACTCGACAACCCACTTGGCGACTCGCCCTGTAGCGGATGGATTAGTGAGGATGTCTGATAGGGCGGAGGAGCTTACCACCGTTATCGGGTGCTCGGAGAAGTAGTGTACCACCTTCCTTGACGTCATGAAGACGGCGTATGCCAACTTCTGATAGTGCGGGTACCTCTGCTTTGACTCTGTTAATACCTCGCTGAGGTAATACACGGGCCGTTGGACGGGATGAGCCCTTCCTTCTTCCTCCCGTTCGACTACGAGAACGGTACTGACCACTCTGTTCGTGGCCGCCACGTAAAGGTACAGTGGTTCATTCTCCTGGGGTGCTACCAGTACTGGAGGGGTTGTCAGGGTCTTCTTCAGCCTGTCGAAGGCATCCTGTGCTTCGTCCGTCCACTCGAATTTGTCGGCCTTTTTCATCAGCTGGTAGAAGGGCAGGGCCTTTTCTCCCAGCTTACTTATGAATCGACTGAGTGCTGCGACTCTGCCGGCTAGACTTTGTACGTCATGGAGTTTTGTTGGTGCAGGCATGTCGAGTATATTTTGCACCTTTTCTGGATTTGCTTCGATTCCTCTCGTAGAGACAAGGTACCCCAGTAGCTCTCCGGCTGGGACGCCGAAAACGCACTTGTCTGGGTTCAACTTGATCTGGTACTTGTCGAGTGCCTCGAAGACCTTGCGGAGGTCGTCGATGAGGGTGTCCTCTTTGCGGGTGGTGATGACGATATCGTCGACGTAGACTTGGACTACCTTCCCGATAAGCTCCTTCAGGCAGGCTTGCATTGTACGCTGGTACGTGGCCCCGGCGTTTTTCAACCCGAAGGGCATCATGGTGTAGCAGAACACACCGTGTGGTGTGATAAACGCCGTCTTCTCTTGGTCTTCGACTGCCATCTTGATCTGCTGGTAGCCTGAGTAGGCATCCAGGAAGGACAGACGTGCGCAGCCCGCAGTTGAGTCGACGATCTGATCAATCCGCGGGAGCGGAAAGTGATCCTTGGGGCAACATTTGTTGATGGCGGTGAAGTCGACGCACATGCGGAGTTTCTTCGTCTTCTTCTTTTCCACCAGTACTGGGTTTGCTACCCACTCTGACTTCTTGATTTCTTTAATAAAACCGGCATGGAGCAGCCGGTCGATCTCCAAACTGATCGCGTCTCTCTTTGGACCCGAAAAGCGCCTCATGGTTTGCTTGACAGGTCTGGCGTCCTTGTGAACGTGTAATCGGTGCTCGGCGAGTTCTCTTGGTATGCCTGGCATATCAGAAGGTTGCCAGGCGAATATCTTCCAGTTTTCGCGCAGGAACTCGACGAGCGCGCTTTCCTATGCGCTGGTCAAGCTTGATGACACCCGGACCACCTTGTCAGCATCTGTCGGGTGTACCTGGTGGGCCCTGGTATCGTCGCTGGTGTTGAACGCCGAGTCCTTGGATGATTTCTTCTTTGGGGGGAAGAGGGTCTTGTCGTTGTCGACTGCCAGCATCTCCAGGTGATCTTCCATCCCAAAGAACTCAGAGATCCTGTTGAACTCGCGGTCGCAGCTGTCGGACCGGTCGAAGTCGCCTCTCACCGTGATGACACCCTTGGGTCCAGGCATCTTGAGCATAAGGTAGGCGTAGTGGGGTATCGCCATGAACCTTGCAAAAGTTGGACGCCCGAGGATGGCGTGGTACTGTGATTTCCAGTCGACCACCTCGAAGTCGATTGCCTCCCTCCGGAAGTTGTCGGGTGTGCCGAAGATCACGTCGAGTGTGATTACTCCCATGGGCGTAACTGCTTGCCCTGGTACTATACCGTGAAAAGTGTTAGATGATGGCGTCAGGTTAGAAGTTGACCTGTTCATGCGCCTGAGGGTGTCAGCGAAAAGAATGTTGATTCCGCTGCCTCCATCCATGAACACCTTTTTCAAGGTGTACTCCCCGATCTGAGCTTCGACTACCAGAGCGGCGTGCCCGGGGCGTGGTATTGCCGGCGGGTGATCAGCCCTGGAGAAGGTGATGTCTATCTCTGATCCTCTCAGGTACTCGGGTACTGCGGGTGGGTTGGTGATTGCCTGAAAGACTTGGCGAGTAATGAGCTTCTGGGTCCTGTTGGAAGGACGCCCCTTCTGTATCATGTTTATCTGCCCGCGTGGTGCTGGGAACACGTTGGCAGGGTCCTGTTGCTGCGGCTGCTGCTGCTGCTGTTGCGGCTGCTGCGGTTGTTGCTGCGGGTAGTAAGCCAGTGCTGCTTGCGCTGGGTTGGCGAGTGGAGGAGCTGGTGGTGCGTTGATTGCCAGCTGTCCCGCGACTGGTTGTCCCGCGGGTGATGCTTGATGAACCTGCTGCCCGTCCGTAGCAAGTACGCGCGTGAAGGCTCTGGCCAACCGTTGCGCCTTCTTGCAGTCCTTCAACAGGTGTCGGGATCCCCACTTGCCTGTTTCCGGGTCCTTGAACATATGGTGCCTGCAGGGTTGCTGTAGCTCTTCCTCATCCGTGAGTATGCGTCTGCGCCACTCGCGCTTGCGACTTCCATCTCCGCGGTAGCCGCTGCCACCACCTTGGTTGTATCCTCTATCATTGCCACCGCCTTGGCTATATCCCCTATCACTGCCACCGCCTTGGCTATATCCTCTATCACTCTCACGGGGGGTTTCGAATCCCGCCGCTACTAACTCTATTGAGTCATGGCCGATAAAGCGTGGTTTCTTCTTCAGTCGACCCTCTCGCCAGTTGCTGGGTTGGGGATCTGGCATTGAGTCGCGGACGGAGTCTTCTCCATCTGCCCATTGGTTGGCGATCTGCATAAGGTCTATCATATTCTTCGGCCTGAGCCTACCAAGTTCTTCGCGAAGGTCGCGGCGGGTGAGGCCGTAGATGAATGCATCCATGACTCTGTCCTCTGAGGTGGCTCCATCCATGGTGTTGCGGAGCAGGGTCCACCGCTGGATGTACGAACGGAGTCGCTCCTCATGGCCCTGCTTGCAAGCTTGGAGCTCGATGAGGGTGGTTGGCCTGGCGTAAGTTCCCAGGAAACCTTTTATGAATGCAGTCCTGAATTCCTCCCAAGTCCTGAAGGCATCCTTCGGCTGCGTGTTGAGCCACCCGCGGGCGGACCCCGTGAGCATCAGCTGGATGTACTGCATGGCGGTAGTCGAATTACCACCTTGGCAGCTGCATGCGATGAGGTAGTCGTCCAGCCAATCCTGCGCGTGCTGCTTTCCGTCGTACTTTTGTGTCTCCGCCGTCAGCTTGAAGCCTTTGGGCATCTTCGTGTCGCGAATATTTATACTGAAACACGGGGCTCCACGTGGCTCGTGGTCTTCGTCATCGTCGAGCAGTCCTGCTTCTCGCAGTCGACGGGCACGGTCTATCCTTCTCTGTGTGACGACATTGCGGCCGTCCTCGCCGGGCTGCAGTTGTCGCAGTCGAATTGGTTCCCGATCTGCCGCTGGTGCGACTCCACGGTCACGACGTCCTCGTTCCTCGTACATCCCTTCGACTGGTTCTCCCCTTGACAAGGCTTCCTCGACTTGCCTCAGGGCTTGGATCTGCTGCCTGTGTACGCGGGCGTTGGCGCTTCCTTCCGGCGGCTGCATGACCCGCAAATAGGTCTCGACTCCCATAAGCGCAGAGGCGGGTGTTCTGGGGATGGGTATTCCGTCCTCGTCTTCCAAGAAAGATGACTCCAAGTTGCGGGTGAGGTGGATGCTCCTCTCTGATACTGTCGGCGGCGGAGGTGCTGCAGAGGATTTGATCGGGATCGGGATCGGGATGTGGTGTGGGTAGGCCTAGGCGGCGGTATGCGGGTCCAAGGCGGCGGTGCGGTCCAGGGGTCTGCAGGACCCCGGCGGTGCGAGCGCTTGGTGGAGCAGGGGTGGCCGGTACGGGCGCTTGCGCGGCGAAGAAGGTGAAGGAGGTGGGTCGGTGGAGGGGAGGCCGTGGCGACGCGAGGGGATGGTGGGGTGCTGCCGGCCAGGGACGGGGCGTCTCGGCGGCGGAGACTGGGCGGGGGTCGGGGGCGAGGCGGGGCGGGGCGCGCCAGCGCGCGAGGCTGGCCAGAGGCGGGCATGCCGGCGAGGGAGGCTGTCCAGGGGAAGGCGGCCGGCGGCGGGGCGCGCAGGGGAGGTGGCGTGGCGGCCGGCGGCGGGGCGCGCCCTTCAGCCGAAGGAGATGCAGAGAACGCCGGCGGGGCTGTGCACACACGGGAAGGAACCGGCGGCGGGGTCGTCGGCGCGGGAGGAAGTGCGTACTGGGAGGCAGAGCTCGCTGGATCGGGGGTGGGATCCGTGCGACACGAGGTAGAAGGAGAAGGGGAATTTCAGAGGTAGGTGGGGCTGGGACGGCCGGTTGGGTGGTTCGGTCCACGGATCGGGTCGGGATAAATAAGAAGGTGATTAGGTTTCGGATCGGGTCGGGATTAGAAGATGATTAGGAGGGGTTCTAGAATAGCTATTCTAGAACCTCTTAAGGGGGGTTGCAGAATAGTCCTGCTCTATATATATATATATATATATATATATATATATATATATATGGCATAGGGGTTAGGGTTGGAGTCACACATGGGATCGAGGGATCTTCGGGTTGGAAGCCGTCGTCTTCGGGTCGTAGTCGAAGTAGTCGTTGTAGTCGAAGTAGTCGTTCCGTCCGGAGTCGAGGTAGTCGACGTTGTGGAGCTAGTCGTACTCAGGTCGTCGTCGTGGCGGACTTTGTCGTTCCGGCTTCGGGGTCAACGGGGTTCACGGTGCCGTCGGGGTTCCACGGCATCGGGGGTCGGTCTTCACGGACGCGCATGAAGGCGGCCGTCACACAACTCGAATCGGAGATCTTGGCGCACGTCGTCGTTGTTCACACGTCGGGGAAGATCTCGTCGTATCCACAGTGGTCGTCGTACTCGGTCTTCGGACTTCACGGCGTCGGGAACGGGAACGGAGAACTCGGGTTCCGTCGGGGAAGCTTCACGACGGGAACCGGGACGAGTTCACGACGGGGACGCATCGGGGAACCGTCGGGGCAGAAAACGGGGAACTCTTCCCGACGGGAACGGGCATCGGGAAACAGAAACGGGAAACGGGGAACCGGGTACCGTCGGGAACGAACTGCAACAGCAGCTACACGAGCACCGCACGGAGAGAGGGACACGGCATCGGCAACAGAGGACAAACAGGTGCACACGCAGCAGCAGCTCGGGCACAGAACAGAGGGCGGAGGACAGGAGGTAGAGGAGCTCGGGGAGGAGCCGGGGAGGACGGTGCAAGCTGGGAGAAGGGAGGAGATGGCTAGCAGCGGGAGCACGGAATCCGGCCCGACGGAGAGGATCGAGGCCGGTGACGGGCGGAGCAGAGCAGGGGACGAGGCGGAGAAGAGGACGGCGGGAGGCGAGGCCGGGAGAGGTGGTGGAGGTGGAGGTCGACGGCCATGGCGGGAGGAGGCCGGAGGAGAGCCAAGGAGAGAGCCGGGCAGAGGAGGCGGAGACGGGCTCGGGCTCGACCGGAGCAGGGCGTGGGGCGCGCGCGATGCGGGGCGAGAGGCGGCCCGCTTGGGGGGAGGAAGAGAGCGGGGTCGGCGTGCGGGGAGGCGAGGAGGAGTTGGCCGCGGTGGAGAGGGCCGGCCGGCTAGAGGAGCAAGGAGGAAAGGAGCACGCGGGGTGAGAGAAGGGGACGGGGGGCGAGGTGGAGAAGAGCAAGGGGAGGAGAGAAGAGCGCGGCCGGGAAGAGAGAAGGGGGTGGCCGGAGGCAGACATCGGCGACGGGGAAGCCGGCTCGGGGAGAAGAGGAAGGACGCGTGCGGGCGGGGCTCGGCCACGGACGGGAGGTTGGGGAAGGTCGAGTGCAGGGGAGAGAAAGAAGAGAGAGGAAGGAGAGGAAAGGGGAAAGAAAAAGAAAGGTCCCAGGGACCTAAAAGAAAAGTGAAAGGGACATGCTTGTAAGGTGGAGGGCCTGATTTGCGAAAAGGGGAAAAAAGGAGAGGGTGGCTGCAAGAGGCAGGGGGTAGGAACAGACAAAGACCAGGGGGAACCCTAGGGTTTTGGAGGTTAGATGGGTTTTGGGCCAGTTTGGGCTACTCTCTCGCGGACTCGAAACTTTTATTTTCTTTTTGGCAAATTAATTTTGCAAATAATTTTAGAAAACGGAGACGACTGTCCTGATAAAACTTTTGCGACAATTTAGCGAAAATAAAATAGGGTTTAATAAAAATAGTTTTTGTTGCCAAAAATATGCGATGCGATGATGCTGATGTCATGATGATGCAAAAACAAAAACAAACAAAATCTAATTTGGGGAAAACCCCGGGACATTACAACCGACACCACTAACAAGGGATCTCGCCCCGAGATCCACGCTACCGTCGGGGAGAAGAAGAGCAAGTTAACTATCGAATCTTCGAGCGTCATGTTGATCTTCTCGACACCACTAACAAGAGGTTCTTGCTCACGTCGATGGCGAAGTCCATCCGTAGATATCCTTCTGAAGATCGGACCTATTAGGATAAAGGCAAGAAATCGTCCACCACGAAGATGCTATAACCGGAAGGTAGATAAGAGAAAAGATTTAAATCATATAAGGCAAGAGGGGAAAGAAAGTAGAGGTAAGGAGTAAACAAGAATTCCTATTGAGATCTTTTCAAATAATTTTTAGTAAAATAGTTTGGACACTCTACAACAACGACCATTAACTAGGGTATCCTACAGGCAGACTGGACCCGCGGGGTATCGAAGAACCATGGCTCTGATACCACTTTGTAACGCCCCAGGATCGGTACTATGCAGACTTGAGCGCTACCGCCAAATCCGCATAATAACGATCCTAGGACGCCCACCAGGCATAACGTGCACGTCGCAACACACACGTTATGCGGGTGGAAATGTGATAACATTACAACAGTTCTCGATGGAACCCACAAAGAACATATATACAACAACGACTCACCGAGTCAAGAACAAAATATATAATACAAAGATCCAAATAACAACGGAAGCGGGTAGCGTCCGACTATGGACAAGATACAAATTGGACTAAGAGTCCTGAAGATAAGCAAAGGCACCATATCCCTACCCAGGCCAAGCCTAGATGGAGGGATTCCAAAGCTAACGTCGTCAGACTTCAAACCTGTTGGCTGCATTGGAATAGCAGCCCCGAAGGGGTCAGTACTAGTAGAAGTACTGACAAGTAATACTCACAAGATATCGAAGCTGGAATTTCGGGGAAAGAGGGTTAGCGATTGAGGCGGCGGCAAGCAGCACTAATAAACTATAGAGACACGCTAGAACTTGCGTCTAATAGAGAGAAGGTAAGAGAGCGCATAGGTAACCAACTATGCTAACACCAAACATACCCAGCCAATTCCTTACCAGCCCGGTTAACCACGAGCAGCAAGCCTAAAGGCACTCACACAGTTGGCAATTTTATAGGTTATTATGAAATTAATCTATCTTACTAGTCAAGTTATTATTATCCGGTGTAGGTTGTCTATGATCTTGTTAGCCAGCATCATCACCAAGTCGTCCATAACCGCGGACACGGCTTTTCGAAAAGATTTAACCCTGCAGGGGTGCAAAAATGTAACCACACGCACTTCAACCCTTGTTGCCAGCTATTAGCACACTTCCTAAGGTGTGCCTGCAGGGTATCCGACACTACACTTTCCTTCACTACAACTCTAATCCAGGGAACCACCTAGCTAAGTCTGACCCACCTTGAAAGTCCGGCCGAAGCTCCGAGGTGGACCTAGCCGATGCGAGAATGGTCTCGGGAGGCACTGTAATGATCGGCATAACATATGGCCGGAAGAAGCCCAATAGTGGGTCCAATTAGGGGCTTAGCCCATTTATCTTGTATTATATAGAGAGTTGTAATTGTATTTTGAGAACCAAGCAGCAATAATATTATTATTGCCGACTCCAACAGGAGTCGGACTTCCCAGCCCTAGCCGCCACCTCTCCTGCTCCCAGCCGCCGCCCTTGCTCCTTTCTCACGCAACCACGGCGCTGACACGTCGTCGGCGACGCCCAGCTTCCCGCCATCCTCCCTTCCACCCATATAATCTACGCCCTAGACCTGGTAGACTAGCTGGTCCTACCAATTTGGTATCAGATTGCTCAGGATCGACGATGTCTTCTGGCCTTCCCACCACCGCCGTCCCCGGCACCTCCGGCACGTCAACCACCACCACGGAGCCGCCGCCAACCACCTCCGGACCAGCCGCCTCCGTCAACTCGGACCCGGCCCCTGTCCTTTCTCCGGCGGAGATGTCGACGGGTATCCGCGATCTCACCATGGCGGTCTCGAACCTCCGGACCTTCCTCCAGGGATCGTACGCACCGTCACCGCCGAGCCAGGGACCCGCCGCGCCGCCACCACCACCGCCGGCCGTGGCCTCCGCACCGCCACCGCCCGCCACCACCTCTCACCCGGGAATCCCGATCACCCAGATCAGGTTCCCGCCCTCACCGTCCCAGCTTCCGGCTTGGCTTGACGTGCCTATGTTCACGATGGCGGCCGCCCAGCCGACTATGCTGCAGCCGACCGCGTCACCGTCGACCACCGCCTTCGGGGGATTCTCCGGGTACGCCGACCCTTACGCCGGGGGTTCCATGGTGCCGAACTACTCGACCCCCGCCGCGATGGGTTGTCACGAGGGAGCCTACACCGCCGCCCCGCACGGCCATCAGTCGCCCCGCTTCACCAAGCTGGAGTTCGCCACCTACGACGGCACCGTCGACCCCCTGAACTGGCTCAACCAGTGCGACCAGTTTTTCAGGGGGCAGCGGACACTAGCGTCCGACCGCACGTGGATCGCCTCCTACCACCTCCGCGGAGCCGCCCAGACGTGGTAACACCCTCGAGCAGGACGAGGGCGGGATGCCTCCGTGGGAGCGCTTCCGCGACCTTTGCATCCTCCGTTTCGGCCCCCCGATACGCGGGAGCCGGCTGGCCGAGCTCGGCCGCATCCCCTTCACCTCCTCGGTGCAGGACTTCGCCGACCGCTTCCAGGAGTTGGCGTGCCACACGCCTAGCGTCACAGCTCGCTAGCGCGCCGACCTCTTCATCGGCGGCCTACCCGACCACATCCGCATCGATGTGGAGATGCGAGACCCGTAGGACCTGCAGACGGCCATGTAATACGCACGCGCTTACGACCAGCGCGCCCTAGCCATGCAGCAGTCCTTCCAGGGCCGAAGCGCGCGCCCCCTACCCCGCCCCGCACCGACACGCCCCGCCCTGCCGGCCGCCCCCGCGGCTCCGCCGGCGCCGACGCGCCCCTTCCATCGCCTGACCGCGGCCGAGCAGCTCGAGCGGTGCCGTAAGGGTCTGTGCTTCAACTGCGACGAGATCTACGCGTCGGGTCACGTGTGCGCCCGCCTGTTCTTCTTGGAGACCGTTGACGACGGGGAGGTGGAGGCCCTCACCGCGGAGCTCGACGCCACGACACTCTCTGAGGCCGACGTCACGACCTACGGGCCGGTCGACGCGAAATCCTTCGTCGTCTCCCTCCACGCGATGGCAGGCATCACGACGGCGAAGACCATGTTGCTTCCGGTGACAATTAACGGTGAGCGCCTCACCGCGCTCTTGGACACGGGCTCGACGCACAACTTCCTGTCCGGGGATGCCATGCGACATCTAGCACTGCAGCCATCAGGAGCCGAGCAGTTCAGCGTCACCGTCGCCAACAGGGACCTCCTTTCTTGCCAGGGCGTGGCTCGGCAGGTCCCCGTCCTCATCGGTGACAAGCACTTCTCCATCGACTGTGTCGGCATAAACTTAGTCTGCTACGACTTCTTCCTCGGCCTCGACTTCCTGTCCACACTGGGCCCCATACTCTGGGACTTCGACGCGCTGACCCTCATCTTCTGGCGCGAGGGAGGCCGCCGCGTCCAGTGGACGGGCATCGGCGGTACAGGGCCCGCGACCCCTCAGCTTCAGCTGATGGCGGCCGCGCTCGACGAGGCGCACCCCCTCCTGGCCGACCTCCTGCAGCAGCACAGCGACATCTTCGACGAGCCACAGGGCCTTCCGCCGGCGCGACCCTGTGACCACCACATCCACCTACTGCCGGGAACGGCGCCTGTCACCGTGCGCCCTTACCGCTACCCCCAGCTGCAGAAGGATGAGCTCGAGTGCCAGGTGGCGGTTATGCTCGCGCAGGGCATCATCCGGATTTCGACATCGCCGTTCTCTGCGCCGGTGCTCCT
The DNA here is from genome assembly GCA_012064385.1 of Puccinellia tenuiflora. Taxonomy (NCBI): domain Eukaryota; kingdom Viridiplantae; phylum Streptophyta; class Magnoliopsida; order Poales; family Poaceae; genus Puccinellia; species Puccinellia tenuiflora. The sequence continues at coordinate 218,168 of QRDG01000544.1, read as the reverse complement.
GGTGCGCAAAACCGACGGCACGTGGCGCTTCTGCATCGACTATCGCGCCCTTAACGCCGTGACGTCCAAGGACAAATTTCCCATCCCCGTCGTGGACGAGCTCTTGGACGAGCTACATGGGGCGCGCTTCTTCACCAAGCTCGACCTGCGCTCCGGCTATCATCAGGTGTGGATGCATCCGGATGATATCGCGAAGACGGCGTTTCGGACACATCACGGCCACTTCGAGTTCTTGGTGATGCCATTCGGCCTCTCCAACGCGCCGGCGACGTTCCAGGCCCTGATGAACGACGTGCTCAGCCCCTACTTACGCCGCTTTGTGCTTGTTTTCTTTGATGACATTCTTATCTACAGTTCATCGTGGGCGGAGGACCTGCAGCACGTGGCCATCATCTTCAACGAGCTTCGAGCGCATCGTCTACACCTCAAGCGCTCGAAGTGCTCGTTCGGCACGACCTCCGTCGTCTACCTGGGGCACGTCATCTCGGTGGAGGGAGTCGCGATGGATGCTGACAAGGTCGTCGCCGTCGCTGCCTGGCCGACCCCGCAGTCGCCTCTACACGGCTTCTTGGGCCTCGCGGGCTACTACCGGAAGTACATCCGGGACTTCAGCCTCATCGCCGTGCCACTGACACGTCCTCTGCGCCGCGACGCTTTCGCCTGGGACGCAGAGGCGACTGAGGCATTCCAGGTCCTCCAATGGGTGCTCACGACAGGGCCCGTGCTCCAGATGCCGGACTTCGACAACCCGTTCGTGGTGGACTGCGATGCTTCCGGCATCAGCTTCGGCGCCGTCCTCCACCAGGGCGAGGGGCCGCTGGCCTTCTTCAGCCTCCCCTTCGCCGCTCGCCATCACAAGCTCGCGGCGTACGAGCGCGAGCTTATCGGGTTGGCCCAGGCCGTGCGTCACTGGCGGCCATATCTTTGGGGGCGACCGTTCCGTGTCCGCACGGATCACTACAGCCTCAAGTTCTTGCTGGACCAGCGCCTATCCACAGTTCCGTAGCACCAGTGGATCAGCAAGCTCTTTGGCTACGACTTCACCGTCGTATACCGTCCGGGCTGTCTCAACACGTCGCCAACGCCCTGTCCCGCCGCGACACTGAGGAGGTTGAGGAGGACGTCGGGCACTGTCATGAGAATTCGCTCCGGGCCCTCGTTTACTCTCATTGAAGACATCCACCGGGCGACTTCGACGGCCGAGGACGCGTAGGGCCTACGCCAGCGCCTTGACACCGGTGAGCTGGAGGCGCCCTGGCACCTGGCCGACCGGCTGCTCCTCCACGGGCGCCGCCTCTTCGTGCCTGATCACGGCGACCTTCGCCATTAGGTCTTATCCTTGGCACACTTGGCTGGCCATGAGGGTGTGCAGAAGACCCTCCATCGTCTTCGTGCGGATTTCTATATCCCTAGCGATCATGCAAGCTTGGGTACGGTCATGTGTGACGTGCCAACGCAACAAGACGGAGACATTGCGGCCAGCCGGTCTTCTACAGCCCCTTGATGTGCCTTCGCAGGTGTGGGCGGATATTTCTATGGACTTCATCGAGGGGCTGCCCAAGGTGAGCGGCAAGTCCGTCATCCTCACGGTGGTCGACCGCTTCTCCAAGTATGCGCACTTCATCACGCTCGGCCATCCGTACACCGCCGCGTCCGTGGCCCGCGCCTTCTTCGACGACATTGTCTGCCTCCATGGGTTCCCTTCGTCGATTGTCAGCGACCGTGACCCGGTGTTCACTGGTCACGTCTGGCGAGATCTCTTTCAGTTGGCAGGTGTGAAGCTTCGCATGAGCACGGCGTTCCACCCTCAGACGGATGGCCAATCCGAGGTGGTTAACAAGGTGATTTCAATGTATCTGCGCTGTGTTACAGGTGATCGTCCACGAGCTTGGGTGGATTGGTTGGCATGGGCGGAGTACTGCTACAACACCTCCTATCACCCCGCCCTGCACACCACGCCGTTCGAGGTGGTCTACGGGCGCCCGCCCCCGGCAATGCTGCCATTCGAGCCCGGGACGGCTAGGACCGAGGCCGCAGGCGACTTGCTCCGCACCCGCGACGACGTCTTGGTTGAGGCGCGCCAGCGTCTTCTCCAAGCACAGCAGCTGGCCAAGAAAAACTACGACGCTCATCATCGCGGGGCAGAGTTCGCCGAGGGTGACTTGGTGTCGCTGCACCTCCTTCACAGGACAATGCAATCCTTGGAGCCGCGCGCCAAGTGCAAGCTGGGCCCTCACTACGCCGGGCCCTTTCGTGTGCTGGAGCGCATCGGTATGCTTGCCTACCGTCTGGAGTTGCCGCCTGATGCACACATTCACGATGTCTTCCATGTCGGCTTGTTGAAGGCCTACCGTGGCGATCCACCTGCAGCGCCACCGGTGACATCTTGCTTGTCTTGTTACAGTGGAATGGCCTTCCTGTGGACGACGCTACATGGGAGAAGCTCGACGAGTTCCGCCAGCAGTTTCCAGATATCCAGCTCGAGGACGAGCTGTTTTTGCAGGCGGGGAGAGATGTTATGACCGGCATAACATATGGCCGGAAGAAGCCCAATAGTGGGTCCAATTAGGGGCTTAGCCCATTTATCTATTATTATATAAATAGTTGTAATTGGATTTTGAGAACCAAGCAGCAATAATATTATTATTTCCGACTCCAACAGGAGTCGGACTTCCCAGCCCTAGCCGCCACCTCTCCTGCTCCTAGCCGTCGCCCTTGCTCCTCTCTCACGCAACCACGGCGCCAACACACCCAGCTTCCCGCCATCCTCCCTTCCACTCATATAATCTACGCCCTAGACCTGGTAGACTAGCTGGTCCTACCAGGCACACTCATACGATTGCCCCTCCTTCCACACTCGATAAACGAACGCTCCGCAACCCTACCGTAAGTAACCATCACGTATCATATCTTCCGGAGGCGTCCCATCCGTGTACCTGCAACAATATAATAAAGCGCCGCGCAAATGGAAACACCCGAACTAAGTTGTGGCGCCCTGGACAAGGCTGTAGATCCGGTACTAGGTCCGGGGGAGTCGCATTTCCTCCCACATGTGGGTAGTGCGTTCAGTCTTGGATCAGAGGACAAGAACTTGGGTCCTAGGCGACACTAGCAGAACAAATCACCATGATTGGCCTTCCGCCAGTGTCTTATATTTATTAATTATTCCCATCGCCAAACACTAAAGATTATCATGTGAAGTTAACCCAACTATCATATTAAAGCATAACTAGAACAAGACTCGAGCAAAACAACCTAAGCATGCACTACGACTCACAAGGCCATGAAGGTAAACAAGAAACAGGGTAATAGGATGTGGGGGTAGGGCATATCATGGCTGCAAGGTAAACATGCAAATAGGATCGAGACACAAGCATCGCAATATAAGGCTAGCAAGGAACAAAAGATAGGACGTGTGAGAGACAGAAAACAAGCGAAGATAGCAAGGGAGTATCACTTGCCTGCAATCCGGTAGAGGTAGCAGAACCTGTCGTTGCTCACATCAACTCAGCGTCCTATTCCCGAAGAAGCCACAAACACTGGAAGCGCAAAAGATGCATTTTACTACTACGGCAAAAGAAGCGGCATGTTGATGACATGATGCATGACAAATTATTTGTGATTCAATTTTATCCCTAACACATGACAAAGCAATTTAAATGGGTTCGGTGCACAATATAAATGCACCGGACAAATCCCATAATTTAGTTGATTTAGTTCAACTAAATGGATAAAGGTGCGATGTTAATTAAGCATGCATGAGTTTATAAGATACGGATATATATATATGGCATAGGGGTTAGGGTTGGGGTCACACATGGGATCGAGGGATCTTTGGGTTGGAAGCCGTCGTCTTCGGGTCGTAGTCGAAGTAGTCGTCGTAGTCGAAGTAGTCGTTCTGTCCGGAGTCGAGGTAGTCAAGGTAGTCAACGTCATGGAGGTAGTCGTACTTAGGTCATCGTCGTGGCGGACCTTGTTGTTCCGGCTTCGGGGTCAACGGGGTTCATGGTGCCGTCGGGGTTCCACGGCATCGGGGGTCGGTCTTCACGGACACGCACGAAGGCGGCCGTTACACAACTCGAATCGGAGATCTTGGCGCATGTCGTCGTTGTTCACACATCGGGGAAGATCTCGTCGTATCCACGGTGGTCGTCGTACTCGGTCTTCGGGCTTCACGGCGTCGGGAACGGGAACGGAGAACTCGGGTTCCGTCGGGGAAGCTTCACGACGGGAACCGGGAGTAGTTCACGACGGGGACGCATCGGGGAACCGTCGGGAAGAAAACGGGGAACTCTTCCCGACGGGAACGGGCATCGGGAAACAGAAACGGGGAACCGGGTACCGTCGGGAACGAACTGCAGCAGTAGCTACATGAGCACCGCACGGAGAGAGGGACACAACATCGGCAACGGAGGACAAACAGGTGCACACACAACAGCAGCTCGGGCACAGAACAGAGGGCGGAGGATAGGAGGTAGAGGACTCGGGGAGGAGCCGGGGAGGACGGTGCAAGCTGGGAGAAGGGAGGAGATGGCTAGCAGTGGGAGCACGGAATCCTGCCCGACGGAGAGGATCGAGGCCGGTGACGGGTGGAGCAGAGCAGGGGACGAGGCGGAGAAGAGGACGGCGGGAGGCGAGGCCGGGAGAGGTGGTGGAGGTGGAGGTAAATGGCCATGGCGGGAGGAGGCCGGAGGAGAGCCAAGGAGAGAGCCGGGCAGGCTCGGGCTCGACCGGAGCAGGGCGTGGGGCGCGCGCGATGCGGGGCGAGAGGCGGCGCACTTGGGGGGAGGAAGAGAGCGGGGTCGGCGCGCGGGGAGGCGAGGAGGAGTAGGCCACGGTGGAGAGGGCGCGGCCGGCTAGAGGAGCAAGGAGGGGAGGAGCACGCGGGGTGAGAGAAGGGGACGGGGGCGAGGTGGAGAAGAGCAAGGGGAGGAGAGAAGAGCGCGGCCAGGAAGAGAGAAGGGGGTGGCCGGAGGCAGACATCGGCGACGGGGAAGCCGGCTCGGGGAGAAGAGGAAGGACGCGTGCGGGCGGGGCTCGGCCATGGACGGGAGGTTGGGGAAGGTCGGGTGCAGGGGACAGAAAGAAGAGAGAGGAAGGAGAGGAAAGGGGAAAGAAAAAGAAAGGTCCCAGGGACCTAAAAGAAAAGTGAAAAGGACCTGCTTGCAAGGTGGAGGGCCTGATTTGCGAAAAGGGGAAAAAAGGAGAGGGTGGCTGCAAGAGGCAGGGGGTAGGAACAGGAAAAGACTAGGGGGAACCCTAGTGTTTTGGAGGTTAGATGGGTTTTGGGCTGGTTTGGGCTACTCTCTCGCGCACTCGAAACTTTTATTTTCTTTTTGGCAAATTAAGTTTGCAAATAATTTTAGAAAACGGAGACGACTGTCCTGATAAAACTTTTGCGACAATTTAGCGAAATAAAATAGGGTTTAATAAAAATTGTTTTTGTTGCCAAAAATATGCGATGCGATGATGTTGATGTCATGATGATACAAAAACAAAAACAAACAAAATCTAATTTGGGGAAAACCCCGGGACGTTACAACCCGCCGGAGAGGCATCGGGTCGGCCTGGGAGAACGAAGAGAGCTCTCAGCTACAGTGAAAGAAGAGAGAAAGAGTGGATAGGAATGCCCCCCCGTCCCCCATTAAGCCACCTGGAGGTCCAGAATTTGGCAATGTCACCTTTTCCCACAGTAATCTGAGTACAAGCATCAAAAAGGGAGACGTCCACCTTATCACTGGGAACCTTTGTGCCAATCCATGAACTTTCCCTGTCCTTCCAAGTGCCAACGCAAACGGAGAGCTCTACTGAACAAGTTGAGGTCCAAACCCCCAGTCCTCCCAGAGCCTTTGGCCGGCAAACATTTTTCCAGCTGACCAGACAAACCCCCTTGGCCACATGATTCTTTGGTTTCCAAAAAAATCCCTTCGAATCTTTTCTATGCGCTTGATGGCCCATTTGCCAAGATGAAAAACAGTAAGCATATAAATGGGAATAGCTGGAAGGACGGAGTTAACCAACTCTATTCTAACCACGCATTCAGCAATTTCCCACGCCACCTTGGGACCCTTGCTGCTACTTTGTCAATATAAGGTTGTAAATCAGCCTTTGATAGTTTACGGTGATGGAGTGGGAGGCCAAGATACTTGCAACGTAACTGTGAAATTGGTACAGGCAAGGAATCCAAAGGGGAGTAACAGAAGCCATCTCACAGTGAATAGGATAAAACGCACATTTTTGCAGGTTAGCTCGTAGCCCGGAAGCATCTCCAAATAATTTCAAAATTGCTGCCACTGTGTTATTATCCGATACCTTGGGGTTGACAAAAAGCGCATCATCATCAGCATACAGTCTAGTCCTCAAACGTGCAGATGGCAAATCCACTGGAGAGAGGGCCTGTAGTTGATCAACATGAAGCAGAAGCCAGTGTAAATGGACAAAAAAAATTAAAACGAGGCAAAAATTGGCCATTTCATTAAATAAGCGAGGAGTTTTAAAGAGTGTTACAAGTTTAGTCTTGACCCGAGATCATGACCCAAATAAAAGTCTACTCTCGCGGCATAAAATTACACAACACTTTGGCCCCGGCAAGGAACCACATATTCACCTCCTCCTTGATCTTGCCAATGATTATGGTGGTCATGGTCGAATTGTTCTGAAAGACATGGGCATTCCTTTCCGTCCACACCTGCCAAGAGACAATCATCGCAAGCGAGGCCACGGCATTCCTCTCACCACCTCTTTTGTGAATCGCCTCACTCCACCACTCTTTGATGGTGCCAAAGGCTTGCCACTCTCTCGGGTCTAGTTCATGTAGTCCAATCCAACTCTTCAACGAAGATCAAATTCTCAAGGTGAAGCGACATTTGAAGAGAAGATGCGCTGCCGTTTCTTGTTCTTGATTGCAAAGCTTGCATAGGCCGCAATTTGGCCAACCCCTCCTCTCAATCCTATCCGCCATCCAAACACGGTTTTGAAGTACTAGCCAAGCGAAAATTTTACACTTTGGAGGGGCCCATGTCTTCCAAACCAATGTCGGCATCGTGGAGACGGTGAGCCCCAAAAAATTGCATTCTATAGGCCGTCGCCGTCGAGTAGCGCCCATTCTTAGTGAGCTTCCAAATGATACTATCCGGGGAGTCGGGGGGCAAGGTGAACATCCATAAGCATCTTCCAAATCTTAACGAATCGCAAAGGAACAATTGCAATTGTGAACAACAGAGAGACAGGGAATCGTCCTGACGCATCCCCCTCTTTTGCCTTATCATTTTGCCAGCCTGCCCATCAGCCATAACGTGAGTCTTATATCCGATCAGCCTTTCGCATAAAGTACATGTGCATTTTACTGTCAGATTGACAAATACTCTGGTTCTTCTGTTTTCCTCAATATCAAGTGTAGGGTCAACAACTGCTTCTGGTCTTTTTAGATACCAAATAGGTTTCTTAGACTAATATGTAATCCCCGTTCCTTTTATGTTACTATGGATAGGACATACTTTCTTCCAACACGGTCTTTGTCAATAATCTGGAGTATTTGTGTACGAGTCGATCCATCAATGGAAAAGAAAGGTTGTGCTCCAGTTTATAGTAATTGCTATCATCGGGTTTCATTCTCATCATTTTCAGAGAATAGGTTGTGTCTATATCTATACGCCAAAACTTTTTGATTTTACATTGACGTGTGTTGGTCCATGTATGCGCTCCCATCTATATTCACAACTCACACATATTATCTCACAACTACGGAGTATTCATTATTGGCTAACAAGCTAGACATGTTTTGGGTCTATCACTAAAGCACGGATAGAGTAGATTAATGTGGTTGTATTTAAATGACATTTACATATATCACCGTCCTCTACTTCTCTTTGAGCTAAAACTGGTCGTATCCACTGTCCAAATGGATAGAAGACATGGCCCAATTTATAAGAAAAAACGGGTCCAAAAAAATCATACAACCTATACAACGCCTTGTTTACAAGGAAAAGATGGCCGAAAAACCACACAAGCGAGGAGAGCCGCCGCCCACACGACACAAGCCCGCCAAACGGCACAAACACACCCCTCTGACTCCGGGCCGCCGCCCCAACATAAGATCAATCGGCACCAAAGCCGCACACGAGCCACGCCGTCGCACGGAGCCGCCGTCCCAACCAACTGCCCGTAGACCTCGAACCACGCACCAAATCCGAGGCTGCCGCTTCGAGGGTAACAACCAGATCAACCTTCGCATTGCTCGAAGACGATCCAGCCAGGTCGACGAACCCTCTGCTAGTGCAGCCTTCACCCTGGTCACCACCCAGACCCACTCAAGACAATGACCCTGCCTCATAGAACTGCCGCAACATGGGAGATCGAGGCCGCCGCCTCGACGTCTGATGACGTGGATCACACGTTCACTGGGGAACCCCAAGAGGAAGGTATGATGCAGTACAGAAGCAGCTTTTCCTTGATTACAAAACCAAGGTTATCGAATGCAGTAGGACATGGAGAAGGCTTAGCAAGGTGTCAATCGGCGCCGTTAATGACAATTGACGTGGACCTGTACACAATCACAAACAAGTACTGTGCCCCAACGAAACAGAGAGGTTGTCAATCTCTCCGGCTTGCCGAACACAAAGGATTAAGTGTGCAGATGTAAAATATGATAAGAGTGAAATATGACCATCGAGCAAATGATGAAAAGCTATCAAAATGGTTGTAAACAATGTAGGAAAATAGGACCGGGATCCACAGTTCACTAGCGGTGTCTCTCCAGAAGATATACATGATGGGTAAACAACAAGGTTATCATAAAACAATATAGTTCACCGTTTCATCTAATATGGACATTACGTCAAAATACATAGACCGTTATCCAACTGCATCTATGACTAATAATCCACTCCGGGATCGATATCCAGCATGTCACCCAAAAGTATTAAGTTGCAAGCAACAGATCATTACAATAATCAAAATGCATAATTTAAGCAATGTAAACAACACAAGGAAATCACACCGTTGTTTTCTCCCTAGTGGCAACATCACATCTCTTGTCTTAATCGTTTTTGTCAACACGAGCTCAGACAAGAGAGGCATGAACCCACTATCTAGCATAAATACTCCCTCATACAACACTAATAATTTCTTGGCCAAAGCATCCACTAGCATCGGAGAGCATGCAAGATAATAGATAAAACACAACACATAGATGAAATTAATGACTTCCACAATTCATCGGATCCATGCAAACACAATCATGTAGCAGTTACAGATAATATGATCTTGATCATGATAGGTAGCTCACAAGATCAAAGCAATGGAGTACAAGGAGGAGAGACAACCATCTAGCTACTGCTATGGATCCGTAGTCCCGTGGTGGACTACTCACGCATCACTCCGGAGGAAGGCATGGTGGTGTAGATGCCTCCGGTGTCGATTCCCCTCTCCGGTGTCGATTCCCCTCTCAGGCATTGGAGATGGCAGCGGCCTCAGACGTCTTCTGGAAAATATGATCGGGTACTTAGGGTTTTCGAGGCGAAGACCAATTTATAGGCGAAGAGGCGACTCGAGGCGACGCCGAAGGGTGCCAGGTCGGCCCCAGGCGCGGCCTAGGGTGGGGTCGCACCTGGAGGGCGTCTGGAGGCTGGGAGCCTCCCCTCCGGGCGTCCTTCGGGTTCCGTCTTTGTTTCAACTTGGAAATAAATCACGTAAATTTTCATCACGTTCCGAGAAACTTCACAGAACAACTTTTCTGAAACAAAAGGACATCAGAAAACAGGAACTGGCACTGGGCATCTTGTTAATAGGTTAGTTCCATAAATCATGCCAAAATGATATAAAAATATTATAAAAACGTGTGGCACTGATATATAATCAAGCATGGAACATCAAAAATTATAGATACGTCGGAGACATATCATCATCCTCAAGCTTAACTCCTGCTTGTCCTCGAGTAGGTAAGTGATAACAAAATAATTTTTGAAGTGACACGCTACCTACACAATCTTGATCATGTAATCATGTAAAGCATATGAACTGAATGCATTGATCCGAAACAAAGGTTCATTGAATAAAACAAACAATGATTAACCAGGTGTAACATCTAAGCAAAAATTTACTAGAAAAGAGTACTGATGTCTACTACATGCTTCTATTCTTGTAGACTTGTTGGGCCTCCAAGCGCAGATGTTTGTAGGACAGCGGCAAATTTCCCTTAAGTGAGTAACCCAAGGTTTATCGAATCCACGGGAGGAAGAGGTTGAACGTATCCTCTCTAAAGCAATCCTGCAATTAAGATACAAGAAGTCTCTTATGTCCCCAACACACCTAATACAATGGCTAATTGTATAGGTGCACTAGTTTGGCGAAGAGATAGTAAAATGCAAGTGATATGGATGGTAAAAGGTGATTTTGCAATTCTGTAATAAAAATGGCAGCAAGTAAATGTAGCGCCCCGACCCCAGAACTATACAATGAAGCTTTGTGCAACCGGTCATGCTACACAATCGAAGGTTACTGGGTTTACCAATCCCAGGCCAAAACCTTTGGCAGGCGTGCTCGGAATGGATCATCGGCACGCAACACCTCGATCATGCCATAAGCTCAGACATAGCTATCATGTATAGTAAAGAGATCAAGACTTGTGGAACAACTGGCACATCACAGACTCTACGACACAAAGATTCATATAGCAACTCATATATGAGAAAGATACGAATATTACACACAAAAGGTCACCGACCCAACAATTCATCATGCGGAAGCGAAGTAGTGTTGTCTAACAACAAGATCCAAAATATGGCCTAAGAGGCCTACAGATAAACAATCCCAGCCAGCTTGTTCCACGATCCCAAGCTGCCACCTGGGAACCCCGAACTATTCGTCGACGTCCACGAAGAACCCACCTGTGTGCTCGGTGTCGTCCTCCTCTGAAACAATTTATAAAGGCATGAAAGAGAGACTGAGTACGACGTACTCGCAAGTTTATTGGGGCGATATAGGCCCAATGATGACGGGGGCTATAAAGCTGTATGTAGTTATTTTTGCATAAAGCTAGTTTTTATAAAAGACATAGACTCAATGACATCGTCTACTCAGAAATGTTTTCTCAAAAAGGGGGTAAGAGAGTAACTTTTCCTTCGGTTCTCATCGAACCAGATAGTACCAAGAATCATCACTCGTCACCACCAAGGCACTCACTCGAATCACCCTCGAGGAAATGAACCTTTTATCACACGTTGAAAATGCAACCTTTAGCTGCCAAGTTTTAATTAGGTTAAGATTCTCTATGGTCTCGTATATCCGTTCCCAAGTCGTCCATAACCACGGACACGGTTTTTCGAAAAGATTAAACCCTGCAGGGGTGTACTAATTTACCCATTGGTATCGTCCGGCTCACCTGATTGGCCCTCTTCCGGGGAAGGCCGGCGAGTGGGCGTGGTTAAAACTTTACCTCACGTGAGACTATCCAAGAGTCATCTATGGCCACATGACAGGTTCAGTGCCTATTTCAACACCCTGCCCCATCGCCATGTCCTAAACACCACCGTCCTCATAATTCCTTTTTCCACCCGCACACTCACATGCAAATGGAAATAGCAAACTAGAGGACCCTTGGATACGCCCGCACAAGTTATTTAGTTAGTAAGGAGCCCATACCCCCACCAATGGCAGCACGCTCGATCTTAAGTCTAGAGACAAGAACTCGCACCTAGGGGCAAGAACGAGGCAACCCACCATTCCGATGGCAACTCATCCAAGCCTTTTAAGCATTTTAATTAAGGAACCACAAGTAACCACCATGTCCGACATTCCATCAACATCAACCTCATGGAATTAAATCAACGGACAAAAATATAGCATTTAACTAAGCATGACTAAGCATAGCTAAGCATATGAAATCAACATTTATATCCTTGTCTCCGGCCAACACATCAAACCTAGGGTTCATAGGTGGGGATACATGTATTGGTTTGGGGAAAAACATGCATACATAGGATACTCTAGTATTAACCAAAGTTGACCTAGAATCGAATGCAATATTATGGTGGATAAAATAAGTTTATAAAATAATAGGATGCTAGATGCCAAGAGGTTAGGTTATCTCTTGCCTTGCTGCCGGGGCGTGTAGTACTGCTCGTCGGAATAGGCGAGGGAACCCTCGACTCCGGAATCTATCGATACCCAAGGAAGAATAGAAGAACAAAATAAATCACACGAAGTCAAGTGCAATGCAAAAATATGATGGTATGTCAAATTCATGCAATGATATCAACATATTATTTATCTAACAATATTAAATGGAGTGCCAAATAATTAGTGCAATTATTTGGAAGCAACCCCATATTTAACTTAATGACCACATTGTTCATACATTTATTAAATTACTCAAAGTGGTTTGAATATGCATGAACATGACATGATTGGATAGGTATTATTCTTCCGATCGTCTTGGTACCTCATTTGTGAATTTCCAATTATCGATGAATAAAATAATGAATTAAACAATTAATTGAATTTAATTCTTTTAATCAAATTAAGAATAACTTCAAAGGAAAATTTGTGATCATGATTTGATATTATCATGGTTTGATAGCATTTGAAGTGCTGATCACATCGGTATTTTATTTACAATTTTTGGTTACTTATTTAACAAGTTATGATTTCCCCAAATTAGGTATTATTTATGCCATTTTAGGAATTTTTAATAAACAGCAAAACTATGGATTCAAAAGATCATTACAATGATACCAACAGGTAAGGTTTGTTTTTCTGAGCAATTTGGTATATCATTTGCAAAATTTGAACCCATATTTAAATAGTTATCATTTTATTTAATTTATTTTAAAAACACTGTTTTTACTGTTTGGGCGGGCCTCCAGATCGGCCCAGGCCGGGCCACAAGCCGGACCTGTGTCTGAGGCGGCCGGCCTCTTGGTCGGCCCAGACCGGGCACCAGGCCGGGCTCCTTTCGGAGGCACCAGGCCTCTCGGCCGGCCCAGACCGGAGCCAAGGCCGGGCATGGGCCTGAGGCAACCGGACGTCTTGCCGGCCTAGGCCGGTGCTCAGGCCTGGGTGGCGACGGTGGTGACCACGGTGACAGCGACGGCCGCGGCGATGGTGAGCAGCGGCGAGAGGGAGAGGGGGAGCGGGAGGAGGTCCAGGCGGGGGAGTAGCTCACCAGGAGCACGTAGGCGTGGTCAGTGAGGGTCGGGGTCGACCATGGCGGCCGAAATTCGTCGAGGATGAGGCGCGGCGAGCGGCGGACGGTCGTTGGGAAGACGAGCTCGATTAGCTCGGTTCCGCGCCTCCCAGTATGCGTGCGACAATGGTGGAGGTAGAGGGCGACGCGGAGATCCTTCCTGTGGTCCTCGATTTAGGCGGGGCGGCTCCAATCGGCGACAATGCGGTGGCGGACCGGCTAGAGCTCGGTGGTGAGGTGGGAGCTCGGGAAGGTGAGAAAGAGGGGAATGAGCAGGGGAGGGAGCAGGTGAGGAGCAGGTGAGGAGGCAGGCACGGGCGGCCTAGTCGCGTCCTTGACCATGGAGAGGGGGGCCGCGGAGTGGGGGCACGGCGGCATGGCGCCAGTGTCCATGTAGCCACTATGAGAGGAGAGAGGAGGGACTGACAGTGGGCCCCATCATCAAAGTTTTTACCTTTTGCCCTTTTCCAAAATCATTTAAAACCAGTAGGGTTTTAGCTATTTAAATGCGCTATTTAAGCAATTTTAGAAAATCTGGAAAAATTCATGTGGGCTCCCTATGTCATGAGGAAGCTCCACAAAATTTGGTGCTCCAAAATAAATTGTTTAGGTTCACATTTATTCATATTGTTGTAATATGATCATTTTTGATAAATTGCAAAATGCATTTATTTGGAGCACTTAAACATTTCAATAAATTATAAAAATATTAATGGAGGCTCATAATATATTAATGAAGCTCCCCATAATTTTATTTTGAATTTTTGGGGAGTTTAACTTGGTTTCAAAAATATAATTTGAATTGAACCAAATTGAATTCTCAAATTTATTTATTTGCTTGTTAAGAATTTAGCCTTTGGCAATTATTTATAAAATATATCCTTGAGCTTCCTGGACAGTTTGGAGCCTCAAGAACAATTGGTTTTACCAATTTGAGTAAAACATCTTGTTTGGGATTTTTGGGAAGGGTTTTGCTTCCTTTGTTTTAATTTTTCAAGTGTTGCTTTATTCAACTTAAGAAATTTAAAATAAGAATGCCATGATGCAATGGAAAGAAAAAGTGAATATTTGACCCATATTTTAGGGTACCAAACTGGGGCTGTTACAGTAAACAAGTGACAAAAGTGACTAAAACGGTGTATCAATGGTTGGAAACAAGGCCTAGGCTTCATACTTTCACTAGTGACTACTCTCAACATCATTAACATAATTAAATACATAATAGTTCCCACAAAAACACATGCATGGTAGACGTTACTCGGAGATCATTCTTTCGTGGATCAAATAGGATGAGAATTGCGTAGGGCTACGAAAAGCACACCTTAAAGTTCGTATTCTACATCTATGGACACTTCATGCTGTCACTATCCGCATCCAAAGATAGTACTAACAAACATCACAACCTATTTCTTGAATAGTCTCTTTCTTCAATAACACAAGCATCAAGAAACCTCATGATCTATTCAATCCAACAATAATAAAGAACAAACTCATGATGAAGATCCCTCTAAGCTTTTATCATTAGAGTCACACACGGCACCCACACTGTCACCGAGATACCATGATCACAACGGTGACTGCTAAACTTATACTACATGACACCACTTGAGCAAAATCATATCCATTACATATAGGGAAACATCATGTATTCAACTATACTAACAAAGCTCATGATCACAACAAAGATCACATCATGGGAGAAAGAGATACCACATAGCTACTTGTATAAGCCTCAGCCCTGGTGAGGGACTACTCCCTCCTCATCACGAGAAGTAGCGGTGTTGATGGAGATGGCTCCGGCGGTCGATCCCCGTCCCGGTAGGGTGCTGGAACAGGACCTTCTGAACCCCCAAAACTTGTCAGCGATGGTTGCGGAGCTTTGTATCATATTTGGGAAAATCCTTCGGGGGTTAAGGTTTTTTCGTTGGGGATGATTTTATAGGCGTCGGAGGCGATCGAGGGGTGCCCCACAGGGCAGGGGCGGGTCCCACCCGTGGGTGGACCCTAGGTCGCGGCCACAGGTTGCCCCTGGCCTGTGGGATGCCCCCTGGGTCGCCCTTTTGGCTCCGGTCTTTATTTGTCCAATAAAAAATCCCCGTAAATTTTCGTCCAATTCCGAGAATATTTCCAGAAGTAACTTTCTGCACCAAAAACATGACAAAAACAGGGAACTGGCACTGGCCATCTTGTCAATAGGTTAATTCAATAAAATGCCTCAAAATGATATAATAAGATAGTAGAAACATGTGACAACATCACAAAACTAGCATGGATCAATCAAAAATTATAGATACGTTTGACACGTATCAGCATCCCCAAGCTTAACTCCTACTCGTCCTCGAGTAGGTAAGTGATAACAAAATAATTTTTGATGAGACATGCAACCAACACAATAATGATCAAGATAGTAATGTAAAGCATAGGATGCGAATGAAGTGATACAAAACAATTGTCTATAGTTGATAGCAAGAAAGCAATGAATAACCAAGTTGAATCATTCAAGCAAGACCTTTCATAAATAGTACGTTAAAGACATGAAAACAATGTGATCCACATATTTGATTAATTCTCAAAGGTAATAGTTCCATGACAAAAGTGTTTGAGAATCAAAACAAAGAAGATGTAAGTTTTAGCAAAAAGCTTCAACTTCCAACGGTAAAGTCAATATAAAGATTCATGGTTAATCCGACGATGCAATATGATTAATGATACCCAGGGTCAATGCTAGATGTTTGCTTTGTTGGAGATAGAAGGAAAAGGAAAACTGACTCAACATTAGAAGTAAAAGAAAGGACCTTCACAAAGGGAAGCAGGGATTATTCATGTGCTAGAGCTTTTTATTTTTAGAAAATAGAAGTAAAACAATTTTGAGAGATGCATGCTTTCATCAACGATTTCACAACAGAGAAGCTATCTAGTCGTCCATAACAGGCAAGGCTTTTAGACTTGTGAGATCAGCTGGTTTTTAGAGGAACGAGTACATTCCTCTTTCTCCTTGGTTTCACCACTGTCCAATGTTTTGAGCTGATTTCTCAGATTTTCATTGCGCGGAGGAGAATGGTGAGTTATATTTATATTTTGCTTAAGCTGCCCTCGGGTTGATTCAAGTGAAGACGTAAACCATCGACACCGGGTGAAAGGTGGGAGATGACCTTGCTTGTCACAAGTCATATCTAGCTCTCTACTGCTTCCTCATGAGCTTAAAAACAGAGGCACACAAAGGAGTATTTTGAATATTTTAAAGATAGCACATGACAAATTTACTTGGAATGACAAGAAATACCATGCATAGGTAGGTATGGTGGACTAAGCTGGCAAGATAGTTTGGCTTTGGGATTTGGATGCACGAGTGAACTCTACACTCAGTACGAATTTTTAGGCTTAGCAAAAATGGTATTTGAAGCAAACATCTAACATTAACTGGTAACAGAGTAACATAAGACATTAGCCAATCATAACCATAAACACTCCATACCGTCTCCCTTGTTGACCAAACAGTTCTTTTGATGGAAAGATTAGCTTTATGAATTAACAACTACGAAACACCACACAGTTTCAAGCTTTTAACTATATTTCTTTACTAATCAATTCCACTCAAATAACCAGCAAGTTTAAGCATTCATCTTAATATCTCAAAACAATCGAGAAGCATCAAGTATCCACACAATGATCTACAAGACTATGCAGGCTTTCATTTCATTCTAATATCACATGGCTAGCATTTTGTCACTTTGACAATTCAAGCAATTTATCAATAACAACTCCAACAAATATAAGTGAAGAACAAGAGAGTTTAACATCAACTACTAGCAGCCTTAAACATGATAAAAGCTAAAATCGAGAGCTTACTAGCAAACAAACAGTAGCTAAGAATACTCAACAAGATATAAGCGAAGCAAAGGAGCATTCAAATGAAAAAGCGGAGCGTGTCTCTCTGCCACACAGATAAAGCTAGGATCCAACAAGGATATGACCAGCAAACAAACAAACAAAACTGAAAGTAAAAGACGCTCCAAGCATAGCACATAATATGTAAAGTGATAAAAACTTAGTTCAAAGAAGACGACCTCATGATAGTCGATGAAGAGGAGGGGATTCCTTGGGCATCCCCAAGCTTTGACGCTTGATGGTTCTTGATATTCAGAGGGGGTGTCATGGGGGCATCCCCAAGCTTGACCTCTGATCCATCTTCAATTTCTTCATAATCCTCTCCTTTCGAACTTAAAAACTCACTTCACACAAAACTTCTCATAAATTGATTAGAGGGTTAGTGCCCATAAATTAAAATGCACATGTGTTCAACTCAATACAAATTGCAAACAACTTTATTGGGCATTAGCTACTATTTACTAAGCCTCAATATGACACTCCACCTCTAGAGTATCACATTTGACGATAGTAAAAGAGGAAAATTGTAGCGCCCTGACCCCAGTGCTATACAGTGAAACGTTGTGCAACCGGTCATGCTACACAATCAAGGGTTACTGGGGTTACCAATCCTAGGCCAAAACACATTGGCAGGCGTGCTCGGAATACATCATCGGCACACAACACCTCGATCATGCCGTAAGCTCAGACATCGCTTTCACGTATAACAAAGAGACCAAGACTGCAGAACAAGTGGCACATCACAGACTCTATGACACAAAGATATCATAGTTCAACTCATATAATTGAGAAAGATAGCAAATGACACATCAGAGGTCACTGACCCATCATTACAACAAGCGGAAGCAAATTAAATTTGTCTAAACAACAAGATACAAATTATGGCCTAAGAGGCCTACAGATAACCATCCCGTGCCAGCCTGTTCCATGACGTCCCAAGCTGCCACCTGGGAACCCCAGACTACTCGTCGAAGTTAACGTAGAACCCACCTCCCAGTTCGGTGGCGTCCTCCTCTGAAACAAATAATAAGCAACAAAGCAAGGCTGAGTACGACGTACTCGCAAGAATTAGTAGGGCGATATAGGCCCTATGCTGACGGAGGCTGCAAAGCTATATAAGTGGTTGTTTTGCATAAAGCTAGTTTTGTTTCCTTCCAAAGACTAGGACTCAAGGCATCGTCTAATCAGAAGGTTTTCATAAGGGGATAAGATAGTAACTTTTCTTCTTCGGTTCCCGCGGAACCTACTGTATTTAGATACCCTACTTATCTCCACCAAGGCACTCCCTCGAATCACCCTCGAGGAAATGAACCTTTACCACATGTTGATTATGCAACCTCTAGCTGCCATTTGATTAAAGGTTCAGGTTCTCTATGATCTCACCTATCTCACCAAGATTCGTCCATAACCGTGGACACGGCTTTTCGAAAAGATTAAACCCTGCAGGGGTGTACTGTTTTTAGCCACCGGTACCGTCCGACCCCTTGCCTACGTAATTAGCTCTCTTCCGGGGAAAGCTGGCAGGGCGGGCGCGGTTAAACCTTTACAAAGCATGAGACTATCCAAGGGTCATCGTGACGACAGGACAAGTTCAGCGCCTATTTCAACACCCTGCCCCATCGCCACTCCTATCACCATCATCATCCTCATCATCTTTTTAATCACCAGCCACACACTTGCAAATGGAAAGCGCAGACTAGAGGACCCTTGGATACTCCCGCACAAATTATTATGTTAAAGGGGATTCCATATGTCCCCACCGTTGGAAGCACGCTCGGTTCTTGGTTCGGTCGATAAGAACTCACACCTAGGCGGCCAGAATGAGACAAAACACCAACGACCTTGTTGGCAACTCATCCAAGACTTTTATCAAATTAAATATTGACACAAGTATCCACCATTGTCCGAGCACTCCATTCACTTCACAAGTATGGAAATAATCAACGGACAACTCTAGCATTCGACTAAGCATGGCTAAGCATATCTAAGCATGACATACAACAGATATGATTTATCTCAGGCCAACACTTCAACCTATGGTTCATAGGTGGGGAAACAGATAATGGTTCAGGGAGCATGCAAGTGATAGGATATTATATACACTGACCAAAACTTGTCACCAGAATCGAATGCAGTAATATGGTGGATAAAATACTTGGGTAATAAGAGATATGCCAAGAAGGTTAGGTTAGCTCTTGCCTTGCTGGTAGTACTGGTCGCGCTGGTTGTCAAGGTATTGTGGTGGAACCTCGACTCCAGAATCTACCGAAACACAAACAATACAAGAAAGGAATAAATAACATGAATACAAGGTGCAATGCACAATCATGATGATATGGTCATATTATGCATTGAAATCATATTGGGCATCTCCCACAAGTTAAATGGAACCCCTAAAATAAATATTGCAATTAGCGGGTTAAAACTCCATCTTTAACTTAGTGATTTGCATTATTTATCAAAACGTCCAGTACTGAAATATGGGTCCTAAATGCATGAAAATGACATTATTAGATAGACCTTGTTCCACTGATCGTTTTGGTACCTTGTTTGCAATTTTCCGATCAACGACGAATAAATGGTGATTTAAACGGTTATGCGATTTAAATCATTTTAACCATTTCGAAATTAACATCAAAGGAAAATTTGTTTGCATGCTGTGATATTAACATAGGTAGATAGCATTTGCTTTGCTGGTCATTTTGGTATATCATTTGCAATTTTTGAAGTAATATTCACCAAGTTATGATATTCCCAAAAATTGATTTAAATCTGCCATTTTCTTGAATTTTAATAAACAGCAAGTTAAAGGCTCATTATTGCATGGAAAATGGAACTAACATTTAGATGTTGTTTTCCTGAACATTTTAAGAGCTTAACCATAATTTTTGGACAAATATTCATAGAGTTATGGAATTTCCAAAATCAACATTATTTTTGCCATTTTAGTATTCAGCAAATAAGGGCAATTTATTTCGAACAATTAATTTATCCAAAGGTACTAACAGATAGGCATTTTGTTGCTGAGCATTTTGACATATTATTTGTAATTTTTGGACAAGTGGTTCAAAAGTTATTCAAATTCAAAGTTTGGATGAATTTCTGTCTTTTATTCATTTTCCAGAAAATTGTCCCGGACGTTTTTCACCGGGCGTGGGCTAGCTACAGAGGCTGACCGGCGGGGCCCAAGCCACGCTGGCAGGCCACGTCGGCCGGACGGCCCACGGGCAGGTTTGACCCGCGGGAAGCCACGACCGGCGCGACACGGGCGCGGTGACCGGCGGCACGGCCTGGACGGAGACGGCGACTCGCGACGCGTACGGCCTAGCTACGGGGCGCGCTGGATGAGCCTATCTACGGGGAGCCCAGAACGGGCGGCGCTGCTATTTATCGGTTGCCGGAGCGACCACGGCGACGACAGCCGGCGGACGGCCGACGGCGACTAGCACGGATACGTCGAACCAGAGGGAGAGGGAGAGAGAGGAGAGGTCCGGGAGGACCGTGAGCTCACCCTGAGCGCGTGGGTGTGCTAGTCGGTGAAGGGGGAGGGCTGGTGCGGCGGCGATTCGAGGTGGACGGCGGCGGCAGCGTCGGAGAAGACGAAGACCACGGCGTCGATTCAGGGCGTCCCGGCCCGATTGCCTGGGCGAGGAAGAAGAGGGAGGCAAGGCGGAGCTCCTGGTGCGCTTCGATCTGCTCCGGGAGGTCTCCAACGTCGGCGACGAGCGGCGGCGGCACGGCTAGGTCTTGGGCATCGCGGCGGTTAGGGTTAGGGTTCCTGCACGGGGGAAAAGGAGGGGGAGGAGGAGCAGGTGGTCGCGGGGGTCCTCTTTACCCTCCATGGGGCCAGGGGAGAGAGAGGGCCGCGACAGTGGCGACGAGGTCCATCGGCAACGGTGGCGGCCGAGGACGCGGTCGCTACAGCGTGAAGAAGATGGCGATTTTGCAAAAACCCCCCCGCCTGTCTTTTTCTTTCTGTTTTTATTTCTTTAATTGAAACAGCAGTCTTTCCTATTTAATTGAGGTCCTTAATTAATTTTAAAAATTCTGCAAAAATTCACAAAGCCAACATATGTTATTTAGAACCTGTGGTAAAATTTGCAGCCCATTTGGAAAACATTTCATGTGGTAACATTTCAGACTTTGCTCTCTTGCCTTTTAGGGTTCTATTTAAGTAATTGAATTTGCAATTGCATTAATATTTGCCACAAACATATTTGTTATTAGTTAGAACTTCCTGGACAAATATGTTTAGTTGCTTTGCAATTTTGTTCACCACTCACATCATCACCTTTGGGTTCCCAATTGTTGCTCCCTTATTATTTCATGTGAAGGAATTTGAATGAGGATGCCATGATGCAAATGAGATGCAAAAGTGAAAATTTTACTCATATTTTCAGGGTCCAAAAGTGGGGCTGTTACAACTCTATCCCCCTTACAGGAATCTTGTCCCGAGATTCTAGGCTTGAGTGAAGAAGGCGGGGTATTCCTGGCGAAGACTAGTTTCACGTTCCCAGGTTGCTTCGTCTTCAGAATGGTTAGACCACTGGATTTTGAGGAACTTGATGGATTTATTGCGAGTCTTTCTTTCCGCTTCATCCAAGATGCGGACAGGATGCTCGCGGTAAGTCAGATCCTCCTGAATATCCAACTCTTCATGATTGACCCCACGACTAGGATCTTTGAAGCAACGACGGAGTTGAGAGACATGAAACACATCATGCACGTCCGGAAAATTTTCTGGAAGCTCTAGTTGATAGGAGAGGTCACCTCGCTTACCCAGGACAGTGAAAGGACCAACAAAACGAGGTGCCAATTTTCCCTTGATTCCGAAACGACGAACGCCTCGGAGGGGAGAGACTCGAAGATAGGCTTTGTCACCAATTTCATAGTGAACTTCCTGATGATGCTTATCGTAGTAGCTCTTCTGCCTGGACTGGGCAATCTTGAGATTTTCTCGAATGATGCGGACTTTCTCTTCAGCCTCATTGATCACATCAGGACCGAAGAGTGGCCTCTCTCCAGTTTCAGACCAATTGAGCGGAGTTCGACACTTCCTTCCGTAGAGAACCTCAAATGGGGCCATCTGCAGACTCGCTTGATAACTGTTGTTGTAGGAGAACTCGGCGAAGGGAAGATATTTTTCCCAACCTTTTCCGAAGGAGATGACACATGCCCGAAGCATGTCCTCCAGAACTTGGTTGACCCTTTCAGTTTGGCCATCGGTTTGAGGATGATAAGCTGTACTGAAATTGAGACGGGTTCCCATAGCAGTTTGGAAACTTCGCCAAAATCTTGATACGAACAGACTTCCCCGATCAGAGATAATCCTTAACGGAACTCCATGCAACGGAACAATCCGGGTTGCATATAAATCCGCAAGCTGACTTGCATTAATATCCTCACGGACGGGGAGAAAATGAGCGACCTTGGATAGACGATCAATGAATACCCAAATGGCATTGTTTCCCTTTTGAGACTTTGAGAATCCAGTGATGAAGTCCATGCCAACCTCATCCCATTTCCACTCGGGAATGGCTATGGGACGAAGAGTACCAGCTGGCCTTTGATGTTCAGCTTTAACACGGCGACAGACGTCGCACTCAGCAACATACTGGGCAACTTCTCGCTTCATGCGAGTCCACCAGAATCTACCGCGGAGATCTTGGTACATCTTGGTACTGCCAGGGTGAATGGATATGGGAGATTCATGTGCTTCTTGGAGTATCAATTGCTTGGTATTTCCCTTTTTGGGCACCACAAGGCGGTCCCCAAAATAGACTACACCGGAATCATCAACGGAGAAACACTTGGCTTTCCCGCTTTCAATATTCTTCTTGATCTTGCGGATGCCAGCATCATGTTGCTGGGCGGCTTTGATTTCATCCTCAAGTGTGGATTGGATTTCTAAGTTGGCCAAATATCCGGAGGGAACAATCTCCAGATTCAGACGAGCGAAATCTTCATGAAGAGCGGGCTGAGCTCGCTCAATCATTAGGGTATTGCAATAAGACTTGCGGCTCAGGGCATCGGCCATGACGTTGGCCTTGCCAGGCTGATAGTTGAGGGTCACATCATAGTCCTTGATTAACTCCAACCATCTTCTCTGTCGAAGGTTCAGATCCGGTTGAGTGAAAAGGTATTTCAGACTTTGATGGTCAGAGAAGATCTCGCAACGGTTACCCAACAGGTAGGGCCTCCATTGCTTTAGAGCATGAACCACAGCAGCAAGCTCTAGATCATGAGTAGGGTAGTTTTGCTCATGCGGTTTGAGTTGACGGGAAGCATAGGCGACAACATGCCCTTCTTGCATCAAAACACAGCCCAAACCTTGGAGGGATGCATCACAATAGACTACAAAGTCTTTGTCGGTGTCTGGAAGGACAAGTACAGGAGTGGTCGTGAGTTTGCCTTTTAGGTTTGGAAGCTCTCTTCAGCCTTGTCCGTACAGACAAACTTCTTGTCTTTCTTGAGAAGGTCGGTCAAAGCTTTGGCTATCTTAGAGAAACCTTCGATGAATCGGCGGGTAGTAACCCGCTAACCCAAGGAAGCTGCGGATGTCTTTATAGACTTTGGGGTAGGCCAATCCAGAATTGACTGAATCTTGTCAGGTATAACGAACACTCCGTAGCTGACACCACATGGCCTAGGAAGACGAGTTCTTTCAGCCAGAACTCACACTTAGAGAACTTAGCGTAGAGGCGATGTTCGCGGAGCTTGGTCAGATCTAGGCGAAGATGCTCATCATGCTCTTCGTCGGTTTTGGAGTAAACGAGGATATCATCAATGTAGATGATGACGAACTTGTCGAGGTACTCATGGAAGATCGAGTTCATTAGCCTCATGAAGGTAGCTGGGGCATTGGTGAGGCCGAATGACATGACGGTATACTCATACAACCCATAACGGGTAGTGAATGCCGTTTTAGGAATATCCTCCTTCCTGATTTTGATCTGATGGTAGCCTGACCGCAGATCCATCTTGGAGAACACAGTTGCACCCGCTAGCTGATCGAAGAGATCATTCATTCGAGGGATAGGATATTTGTTTTTGATGGTCACCGCATTCAGAGGGCGGTTGTCGTGGTGGTGAACAACAGATGCCTAGGGGTAGGCTTAAGTTTGGGGGCCGATGGACGCTAGAGGATTCGGGGAGGGATTGCACGATGGAATCGCACACGAAGAACACTGCAAACACAAGATTTACCCTGCTTCGGGGCTCTCGTGAGAGATAAAACCCCTACTGCAGCATCTATCCTACTTTGGTGTATTCTCATCTCATATGCGGTGGGTACAAATGCTCCTCGAGCTGTATGTGAGAGTAGAGCAATGCCTAGCTAGCTAGGAGAAGAAGTGAGACCGAGCTCTCTGAGGAAGAATGAGCCCAAGGGGCTGCCTGCGCGCGTCCGCCCGTCCCCTGTCTCCTCCCCCTGGTGCTCTTTATAAAGGCAGAGCCCAGGGGACAAGCAAGAGACAAGGAGACAGGAAACACTATTCACTGATGTGACTACTGGGGTCTCGTCACACTATTGGCGCGTCATGCGCACACTGTAGCCATGTGGCCTGCGTCCTGGTCAGCTGGTCCTTTGCTCTTATCCTCTGGGAAGTGGCAACGGATATTTATATATGTCGGTGCAGCACACTTTGTCTCGGAGCAATCCTGGAAGCCGGCGTGACGTGGCGATGCTGGAGATGATTTGGCCTGGCAGATGATCCGGCTATATAGTCCTGGACGCCGGCCTGCGGTGTAGTTGACTCGGCAGGGGAGCGTTGCTGGTCTCGAGTATCACTCGGCACAGGAGGCCCTGCATTCTGACCTGGGATGATTCGGCCGAGATGCCCACGGTGCAGACTTGCCGTTGACTCGGCAGGGGAGCCCAGCGTGCCGACCTGCCTCCGACTCGGCAGCAGCACCTGGAAGTCGGCACACTTGGAGCCCGTCCGAGACCTGAATGCCGGCCCACCCGGGGAGGAAGAGGTGTCGATCAGGACACGGGGAACTCGGCGCACGCGAGACGAGGCGTAGGTCGTCGGCCCAGCCGGAGCAGATGAATCTGGCCCAGCCAGGATAGGCAGCACTCGGCCCAACCGAGGTAGGCAACACTCGGCCCAGCCGAGGTAGGCAGCATTCGGCCCAGCCGAGGTAGGCATCACTCGGCCTAGCCAAGTTAAACTGCATTCAGCCCATCCGGGTGAAGTGTATGTCGGACTGGGCCGCACCAGACTCGGCCCAGGTTGCCATTTTCTGTCTTTCCTTTATCTTTTGTGCACTTCTTTACTATTTCTTCCCTGTTTACCTCTTTTACCGACTCAACCACCACACAACTTTGGGTTACCGGGGATCACATCCCCAACATTAGTCCCCAAGGCTACGGGGGACTTGCAGAGTCGTGCGTAGTCTGACGAAATAAAATATCCAAAACCAAAATCTCCATATATATAAAAAAATATCTTGCCAACACGGGCATCATGATATGTCAATTCTCTAGCCATGCCCTCCAGGCCAAATGCGACATCCGGTTGATCGAGCTCACCCGAATCAACAACGAGATGGACAGTTTGTACCGGAAATGCACCGCATGCATGGGCATGGCCACACATAGATGTTTCTGCCGATATTGGGTAATTTGGCACACTGCCTGCACGAGCATGTTTCATATGTCAGATGTCAACAGCCTTTTGCTGAATTGACATAGTGCCTGCCTGGGCATATTTTATATGTCGGTTTACCGACATCCGATGTCTCCAGCATTAGCTGGTTCGACATTTTGGCCTCTTGGGCCTATTTCTTATGTCGGTTTCTACCACCTTGGGTTTTTACCTCATAGACACGTCGGCAGCATGTGCTGGACCGACATATAGCCTGCTTGGGCATCATTATATACCGGTTTCTAGGCTTCTTGGGCATTACCGAAATTGTATGTCGGCAGCATGAGCTGGACCAACATCTAGCCGTACTTGGCTAATTTTGACATTCTGCCTTCATGGCATTCGTCAAATGATGAGTTGAGATATTTCTCAATGCGCAACACTTAGTGAGATTTAGATATTTTTTGACTTGAGCACCGAGATATCGAAGCTATGATATTCTGCTAAACTCGGATAATTGAAGAATCATGATAATCGGTAAAGCTGATAAAGATAACGATTGTGAGATGCTTGATGATATGGGATAAATGCCGTGATATTTTGGCAAGCCGAAATAAACGGCGATTCGAGATATTGTAGGATGCCTTGATACTTTGGCGAACCGACATAAACGGCGATCTGGAGATATTGTGCTGTTGATACTCTGATTTGCCGACATAGGAAATGCCGGGATGATATGCCATTCATAACTCGGCAAGCCGATATTAAAGATCATATACGATTGGCTTCTGACACCATAATGAATCCAAGATGAATCCGAGTTGACAATGTCTCGGTAATGGACATTCCATTGATAAAACCGATTCCACCTTTTAGTGTTAGCTCAAGCATATATATATATATATATGAAGAATATTTGACAGAAATAGCAATTCCATTAACCGAAGTAAACTAGTTCTAGTATACGACGGAAATTAAGTCTAACAACAGATTCTAAGCACCAAGACCTAGACTCGGTTTAAACCGAGTCCCCGAGTAACTTTTAACATTTCAAGAAAAAGACAAGCTCTGGAGTGAACGGGGCAGTCCCGGGTCAAAGAGCCTGATCCCGGGGAAAATAAAATAAGCTCCGGGCAGTTGCCGAGTTATTTTCTATCATGTTTTAGGGATATTACCAACCGACTAGACAAGCCAGTTCCCGGGTCGAAGTAACTCGGTCCCGGGAAAAACGGCTAAGCAAGATAGAAAAAGGGGGGCAGCCCCCGAGTAGCTTTCAGGATCAACTAACCGGGATCTGTTGATGATATTTGCTGCTGCAGGCTGCACCTGCCACTGCTTACAGCAGCAAGCTCGAGCTCGGGGAATAATGGTGACGTCGAGTCCCCGAGTTGCTGAAGAAGGTCCCGTCCGAATTGAGGATGCCCGGGAGGCCTATGAGTGCGACGGCAGTGTTGACGTAGAGCCGTCTGGCAAACCAGAAGCACGGCCAGCCGACCGTGTCGCCCCTGAAATTTGTTGACGACGTTGGCGCCGGTGACGAAGAACTTGATGAAGCGGCCCGGCGAGCGAAACCCCGCAACGCCACGCGAGGTGCTCGCCGGAGTCGATGAAGAAGGTCCCATCCGAAATTAGCCCAGCTAGCACCACTACCAGCCCCACGGTGGGCGCCAACTGTCGTGGTGGTGAACAACAGATGCCTAGGGATAGGCTTAAGTTTGGGGGCTGATGGACGCTAGAGGATTCGGGGAGGGATTGTGCGATGGAATCGCACACGAAGAACACTGCAAACACAAGATTTACCTTGCTTCGGGGCTCTCGTGAGAGATAAAACCCCTACTGCAGCATCTATCCTACTTTGGTGTATTCTCATCTCATATGCGGTGGGTACAAATGCTCCTCGAGCTGTATGTGAGAGTAGAGCAATGCCTAGCTAGCTAGAAGAAGAAGTGGGACTAAGCTCTCAGAGGAAGAAATGAGCCCAGGGGGCTGCCTGTACGCCTCTCGCCCCTCCCCTGTCTCCTCCCCTGGTGCTCTTTATAAAGCTAGAGCCCAGGGGACAAGCAAGAGACAAGGAGACAGGAAACGTTATTCACTGATGTGACTACTGGGGTCTCGTCACACTATTGGCGCGTCATGCACACACTGTAGCCATGTGGCCTGCGTCCTGGTCAGCTAGTCCTTTGCTCTTATCCTCTGGGAAGTGGCAACGGATATTTATATATGTCGGTGCAGCACACTTTGTCTCGGAGCAATCCTGGATGCGGGCGTGACTTGGCGATGCTGGAGATGATCCGGCCTGGCAGATGATCCGGCTATATAGTCCTGGACGCTGGCCTGCGGTGTAGTTGACTCGGTAGGGGAGCATTGCTGGCTTGGGTATCACTCGGCAATGGAGGCCCTGCATTCTGACCTGGGATGATTCGGCCGAGGCGCCCAAGGTGCAGACTTGTCATAGACTCGGCAGGGGAGCCCAGGGTGCCGACCTGCCTCCGACTCGGCAGCAGCACCTGGTAGTCGGCACACCTGGAGCCCGTCCGAGACCTGAATGCCGGCCCACCCGGGGAGGAAGAGGTGTCGATCAGGACATGGGGAACTCGGCCCACGCGAGACGAGGCGTAGGTCGTCGGCCCAGCCGGAGCAGATGAATCTGGCCCAGCCGGGATAGGCAGCACTCGGCCCAACCGAGGTAGGCAGCATTCGGCCCAGCCGAGGTAGGCAGCACTCGGCCTAGCCAAGTTAAACTGCATTCAGCCCATCCGGGTGAAGTGTATGTCAGACTGGGCCGCACCAGACTCGGCCCAGGTTGCCATTTTCTGTCTTTCCTTTATCTTTTGTGCACTTCTTTACTATTTCTTCCCTGTTTACCTCTTTTACCGACTCAACCACCACACAACTTTGGGTTACCGGGGATCACATCCCCAACAGCGGTAATCAACAACCAGACGAGGAACATTGGTATCCCTCTTCTTGACAAAGATGACGGGGCAGCCCAAGGGGGAACTACTAGGCCGAATGAATTCCTTTCCAACAGTTCATCTAGTTGCTTCTTCAGTTCAGTCAACTCTTCTGTCGGCATTCGGTACGGCCTCTTGGAAATCGGGGCTGTCCCGGGAACCAGTTCAATAACAAACTCAACAGTCCGATCTGGCGGCATGCCAGGCAATTCTTCAGGAAAGACGTCGGGAAAGTCACACACCACACCTATCTCATGCATTTCAGGCGGGTTGATACCTTCCATAAGGTAGAGACTGATCTCCGGAGAGAGAGGAGCGGTAGCGGTTGGATTTTTGGAATACGGGGACCGGTACGTCACTGGCCCGTCGGTTGGGTGGATCACGACGACAGTCTTGTCAGCGCAGTTCAAGTTAGCCTTATATTTGACTAGCCAGTCCATACCCAGAATGACGTCTATACCAACTGACTTTAGGGCTATCAACTGGAACGGGAAGGACCAATAGCCTAAGCAAATTCGGACCTCCGGGGTAATCCAGTCAGTTAGCCAACTAGAGCCCGGTGTTTTAACCTTTAAAGGGGAGTTCATGTTCAAGAACTCTATTTGGTGGCTAACTGCGAAAGCTATGGATATGAATGAATGCGATGCTCCAGAATCAAACAAGACGGTAGCTGGATATCCATTGAGGTAGAGCTCACCCATGAGAACACCGGGGTCCTCTTCAGCGGCTTCAGCAGAGACGTGGTTCGGACGACCACGGCTGACAGTCGCAGCCTTGGCAGCAGGTGTGGAAGGTGCTGGTGCAGGTGTAGAGCCCCTGGCCTTCTGAGGACACTCACTGGAGTAGTGACCTGGCTGACCACAGGCGTAGCAAGTGAGCCCTGGCGGTGCAGGCGGACGAGGACGGAACCCACTTCCAGCCGCACCCACAGTCGATGTAGCTGGGCGAGGCGGAGGTGGCTTGTGTCCTGTAGGCTTGGGCACGAAAGGAGCACGGGGCACCGAGCTGAACGGCACGAAAACCCTGCGCTTCTTAGCTTCGGAGGAGGAGGAGCCCTGGTTGTCCACTGGAGCTGACTTCCTGGAAGACTCTAGCTCCTTCCTGCCTTGCTCCAGAGTGAGAGCCTGGTTGTACAGCTCCTGGAAGGACGGGAACTTGAAGGGCAACAGCTCATAACGAAGCTGCGGATTCAGCCCCTTGCGGAATAGGTATTGCCGGTCCTCATCATTGGTCACATCCCGGGGGGCATAGCGAGACAGGTGATTGAACTCCCGCCCATAAGCTTGGAGATCCATCCGTCCCTGGTTCAGATTCAGGAACTCCCTTCTCTTCAATTCCATGACGGGCTTGGGGATGTAGGCCGCACGGAAGGCAGTGCGGAATTCCTCCCAGGTGAACACATGACCAGCAGCAGTCATTGCCACATGGCTTTCCCACCAAGAGCCAGCGGCTCCCATCAGAATGTAGGTTGCAAAATTCACTTGTTCTGCGGCCGGAACATGTAGCGCGGTAAACTTGCGCTCCAGGGCACGCAGCCAGTCATCAGCATCCAACGGCTCCTTGGCAAAAGCGAAGGTGGGAGGCTGGGACTTCAGGAAGTCATTGAGATTGTTACATTCAGTATTTCTCCGAGCCCCTTGCTGCACTAACTGCGCGAGGAGATTCTCATTGCGCAGACGGCCCTCTTCGATGATCATCAGTACCTCTGCCATAGTGGGTGGCGGCGGTAGATCAGTGTTGCTTTGCTCACCACGACGGGTAGGAGCCATTCTGGAGATATGAACAAGGACACAGTTAGTATCCATCCCAGAATAAGAGACCACGGACGGCAACAATTTAGCAGGAATGAGCAAGGAAGAACATGTATCATCGCATCAACATGGTAGGAAAATAATTGAACTTAGCAGACATTAGCCAGTCGGAATAAAACCCATTAAGCGATTCAAGTACAAGCTCACAAGCTTTTAGTACGCATTACATGAATGGGAAGAACGGATGATACAAGTCATAAGGTTCGATACAACAAATCTAGCTCGAGAGGGAACCACTACAGATAGTGGGTATCTTGCTCATCACGCAGGAGGGCAAAGATACGATACAAGGTACCAGCAGACACAGGTCTCCTAGAAGTACTGGGCACTCTCAGGGAGACGCACAGAGCGAGTGCGGAAACGGCGTGCACTTGCTGGCTGGTCAACATACGGCGGCGTGTGGACGTCGCCCCCGGCGGCTCGAGCAGGTCCTCGTTGTGGAACGGTGCCAGCCACTCTTGGGCTGCTCATGAAGTTAGGCAGCTCCATAGGTAGCGGCGAAAGGAGATCTTGGGAAACTATCCCGGCATTGACATAAGGCTCCAAAGCCCTCAGAGTGCTCCGGTGACTATCACGGGCAGCCACCGTGTATAGGTACCACTGACGGGCACGAAGGTCCAACGCCCTGACCATCTCAATAAGAGCTCTGTGACTGGGGTCTGGCTCGGTCGCTGGGTTGGAGTACCTGGCCACATAGCAGCCTTCCAGACCGGCTTCCGCAGCAGGGAAGTGATAAAAGTCAGAAATTTGGTTATCCAGATAATCACAGTCTCGGCGGTACACGGAGAGGCTGTTGAAAGCAGCCTCTTGAACAGCCTGCTCCACGGTCATGCCCACACCGACACTCTGGTGCTGGACTCCATTTCCATCCGGAGTCAGGACGCTGGCTTCACAGAAGAATTGCCCCTGTCCGTACGGCATGTGCTCTTCGTACACGACGTACTCAGGGTACCAAGGGCAACCCTGGCTGGCTAAGGCAGCAAAAAACAAGGCGGGAAACCCACGGACACCCTCACAGCGAGTCAGACAGACAACAAGTCCAGAATGCGGCACCTGTAGCAATAACAGAATAGTTCAACAGTTAGGAACGGAAATGATACTCATGAATTAATCTAGACGGTAAGAACCCAACCCCGATGAACCTTAAACTTTGACCCAACTTTAAGACAAATAGAGGTAAGGCGACTCAGAGTTAGAGCGAGTTGGGTAAGGAGTAAAAAGAATCCTAAGAGGGTTTTCACAACTCATTTTCAGTTCATAAATAATTTTTACTACACTAGACTCAACTTCGACCAATAGAACGGGTTTCCTACAGGCAGTACTGCTCTGATACCAATTTGTAGCGCCCTGACCCCAGTGCTATACAGTGAAACGTTGTGCAACCGGTCATGCTACACAATCAAGGGTTACTGGGGTTACCAATCCCAGGCCAAAACACATTGGCAGGCGTGCTCGGAATACATCATCGGCACACAACACCTCGATCATGCCATAAGCTCAGACATCGCTTTCACGTATAACAAAGAGACCAAGACTGCGGAACAAGTGGCACATCACAGACTCTACGACACAAAGATATCATAGTTCAACTCATATAATTGAGAAAGATAGCAAATGACACATCAGAGGTCACTGACCCATCATTACAACAAGCAGAAGCAAATTAAAGTTGTCTAAACAACAAGATCCAAATTATGGCCTAAGAGGCCTACAGATAACCATCCCGTGCCAGCTTGTTCCATGACGTCCCAAGCTGCCACCTGGGAACCCCAGACTACTCGTTGAAGTCAACGTAGAACCCACCTCCCAGTTCGGTGGCGTCCTCCTCTGAAACAAATAATAAGCAACAAAGCAAGGCTGAGTACGACGTACTCGCAAGAATTAGTAGGGCGATATAGGCCCGATGCTGACGGAGGCTGTAAAGCTATATAAGTGGTTGTTTTGCATAAAGCTAGTTTTGTTTCCTTCCAAAGACTAGGACTCAAGGCATCATCTAATCAGAAGGTTTTCATAAGGGGATAAGATAGTAACTTTTCTTCTTCGGTTCCCGCAGAACCTACTGTATTTAGATACCCTACTTATCTCCACCAAGGCACTCCCTCGAATCACCATCGAGGAAATGAACCTTTACCACACGTTGATTATGCAACCTCTAGCTGCCATTTGATTAAAGGTTCAGGTTCTCTATGATCTCACCTATCTCACCAAGATTCGTCCATAACCGTGGACACGGCTTTTCGAAAAGATTAAACCCTGCAGGGGTGTACTGTTTTTAGCCACCGGTACCGTCCGACCCCTTGCCTACGTAATTAGCTCTCTTCCGGGGAAAGCCGGCAGGGCGGGCGCGGTTAAACCTTTACAAAGCATGAGACTATCCAAGGGTCATCGTGACGACAGGACAAGTTCAGCGCCTATTTAAACACCCTGCCCCATCGCCACTCCTATCACCATCATCATCCTCATCATCTTTTCATCACCAGCCACACACTCGCAAATGGAAAGCGCAGACTAAAGGACCCTTGGATACGCCCGCACAAATTATTCGGTTAAAGGGGATTCCATATGTCCCCACCGTTGGAAGCACGCTCGGTTCTTGGTTCGGTCGATAAGAACTCACACCTAGGCGGCCAGAATGAGACAAAACACCAACGACCTTGTTGGCAACTCATCCAAGCCTTTTATCAAATTAAATATTGACACAAGTATCCACCACTGTCCGAGCACTCCATTCACTTCACAAGTATGGAAATAATCAACGGACAACTCTAGCATTCGACTAAGCATGGCTAAGCATATCTAAGCATGACATACAACAGATATGATTTATCTCAGGCCAACACTTCAACCTATGGTTCATAGGTGGGGAAACAGATAATGGTTCAGGGAGCATGCAAGTGATAGGATATTATATACACTGACCAAAACTTGTCACCAGAATCGAATGCAGTGATATGGTGGATAAAATACTTGGGTAATAAGAGATATTCCAAGAAGGTTAGGTTAGCTCTTGCCTTGCTGGTAGTACTGGTCGCGCTGGTTGTCAAGGTATTGTGGTGGAACCTCGACTCCAGAATCTACCGAAACACAAACAATACAATAAATGAATAAATAACACGAATACAAGGTGCAATGCACAATCATGATGATATGGTCATATTATGCATTGTAATCATATTGGGCATCTCCCACAAGTTAAATGGAACCCCTAAAATAAATATTGCAATTAGCGGGTTAAAACTCCATCTTTAACTTAGTGATTTGCGTTATTTATCAAAACGTCCAGTACTGAAATATGGGTCCTAAATGCATGAAAATGACATTATTAGATAGAACTTGTTCCACTGATCGTTTTGGTACCTTGTTTGCAATTTTCCGATCAACGACGAATAAATGGTGATTTAAACGGTTATGCGATTTAAATCATTTTAACCATTTCAAAATTAACATCAAAGGAAAATTTGTTTGCATGCTGTGATATTAACATAGGTAGATAGAATTTGCTTTGCTGGTCATTTTGGTATATCATTTGCAATTTTTGAAGTAATATTCACCAAGTTATGATATTCCCAAAAATTGATTTAAATCTGCCATTTTCTTGAATTTTAATAAACAGCAAGTTAAAGGCTCATTATTGCATGGAAAATGGAACTAACATTTAGATGTTGTTTTCCTGAACATTTTAAGAGCTTAACCATAATTTTTGGACAAATATTCATAGAGTTATGGAATTTCCAAAATCAACATTATTTCTGCCATTTTAGTATTCAGCAAATAAAGGCAATTTATTTCGACCAATTAATTTATCCAAAGGTACTAACAGATAGGCATTTTATTGCTGAGCATTTTGACATATTATTTGTAATTTTTGGACAAGTGGTTCAAAAGTTATTCAAATTCAAAGTTTGGATGAATTTCTGTCTTTTATTCATTTTCCAGAAAATTGTCCCGGACGTTTTTCACCGGGCGTGGGCTAGCCACAGAGGCTGACCGGCGGGGCCCAAGCCACGCTGGCAGGCCACGTCGGCCGGACGGCCCACGGGCAGGTTTGACCCGCGGGAAGCCACGACCGGCGCGACACGGGCGCGGTGACCGGCGGCACGGCCTGGACGGAGACGGCGGCTCGCGACGCGTACGGCCTAGCTACGGGGCGCGCTGGATGAGCCTATCTACGGGGAGCCCAGAACGGGCGGCGCCGCTATTTATCGGTCGCCGGAGCGACCACGGCGACGACGGGCGGCGGACGGCCGACGGCGACTAGCACGGATACGTCGAACCAGAGGGAGAGGGAGAGAGAGGAGAGGTCCGGGAGGACTGTGAGCTCACCCTGAGCGCGTGGGTGTGCTAGTCGGTGAAGGGGGAGGGCTGGTGCGGCGGCGATTCGAGGTGGACGGCGGCGGCAGCGTCGGAGAAGACGAAGACCACGGCGTCGATTCAGGGCGTCCCGGCCCGATTGCCTGGGCGAGGAAGAAGAGGGAGGCAAGGCGGAGCTCCTGGTGCGCTTCGATCTGCTCCGGGAGGTCTCCAACGTCGGCGACGAGCGGCGGCAGCACGGCTAGGTCTTGGGCATCGCGGCGGTTAGGGTTAGGGTTCCTGCACGGGGGAAAAGGAGGGGGAGGAGGAGCAGGTGGTCGCGGGGGTCCTCTTTACCCTCCATGGGGCCAGGGGAGAGAGAGGGCCGCGACAGTGGCGATGAGGTCCGTCGGCAACGGTGGCGGCCGAGGACGCGGTCGCTACAGCGTGAAGAAGACGACGATTTTGCAAAAAAAAACCGCCTGTCTTTTTCTTTTCTGTTTTTATTTCTTTAATTGAAACAGCAGTCTTTCCTATTTAATTGAGGCCCTTAATTAATTTTAAAAATTCTGCAAAAATTCACAGAGCCATTATATATTATTTGGAACCTGTGATAAAAATTTCAGCCCATTTGGAAAACATTTCATGTGGTAACATTTCAAGAATTTGCTCTCTTGCATTTTAGGGTTTTATTTAAGTAATTGAATTTGCAATTGCATTAATATTTGCCACAAACATATTTGTTATTAGTTAGAACTTCCTGGACAAATATGTTTAGTTTCTTTGCAATTTTGTTCACCACTCACATCATCACCTTTGGGTTCTCAATTGTTGCTCCCTTATTATTTCATGTGAAGCAATTTGAATGAGGATGCCATGATGCAAATGAGATGCAAAAGTGAAAATTTTACTCATATTTTCAGGGTCCAAAAGTGGGGCTGTTACATGAATACAAATTAAAGCAGAATCTGTCAAAAACTAAACAGTCTGTAAATATTGATTTTTTCGATGCACTTTAAAAATATCAAAAAATGATAAAATTCTGGGATTTTCTGGATTTTCGAACAGTGAAAAACAGAAATCTATTTCTGTACAGCAAAACAATACCTCGCACTTTCAATGCATTAGAGGCTAACCTTGGCACAAAAAACCAAAACAAAAAGATACAATGAAGTTGCTACAGAGGCAACAACTTCACGACTCAATAAAAACAAAAACAAACTAAAAGTAAAAGATGGGTTGCCTCACAACAAGCGCTTTTCTTTATAGCCTTTTAGCTAGGCTTGAGATTTTAATAATGCCCTCATAAGAATAGGAATTGAAACACAAAAGAGAGAATCAAGAAGCAAATATCAAACACTTTTAAGTCTAATCCACTTCCTATGCATAGGAATCTTGTAAGAAAATAAATCATTGAAGCATAAAGCTAATAGCATAGGAAGGCAAAGCAAATGCAACATTAAAACCTTCAACATAAAGAAAGGAAACTTCATCAGATGAAAATTTATATAACCACGCTTCCCTCTCTCATAATAACTTTCAGTAAAATCATAAGAAAACTCAATAACATAACCATCACATAAAGCATTTTTCTCATGATTCACATGCATAATAGTATTATTATTACTCTCCACATAAGTAAAATCCTTCTCATTAGTAATAGTGGGAGTAAAACTATCATAACCATCATTGTAATCATCATAAATAGGAGGCATATCATGATCATAATAAACTTTTCCTCAATAGTAGGTGGACTAAAAATATCACATTCATCATAATAATCATCATATATAGGAGGCATAGTATTATCAAAGCAAATTTCCTCCTTCAAGCTTGGGGGACTAAAAATATCATATTCATCAAAACCGGCATCCCCAAGATTGCAATTTTCCATAGCATTAGCAACAATGGCATTCAAAGAAATCATACTAATAACATTGCTACTAGGATGATTTTTATGCAAATAAAGTTCCATAGGTTTTTTAATTTTCTCTTCAAAAGCATCATGACCAATTTCAAGATAAATTTTATAAAGCTCTCTATTTTTGTTGTTGTTTTCCATTAAGCCTAACTAGTGAAATAAAAACAAGAAACAAAAAGATATACCTACAGAATCTAAAGAAGAT
The DNA here is from genome assembly GCA_012064385.1 of Puccinellia tenuiflora. Taxonomy (NCBI): domain Eukaryota; kingdom Viridiplantae; phylum Streptophyta; class Magnoliopsida; order Poales; family Poaceae; genus Puccinellia; species Puccinellia tenuiflora. The sequence goes on along the minus strand of QRDG01000544.1, from coordinate 181,328 downwards.
ACCTTCAAGCACTCACCTCCCCAACAACAATGCTAGAAATTAGCTTCGTCGTCGGAGTGTGAGTACCGCTTACCTTTCCTCCCCGGCAACGGCGCCAGAAATTAGCTTGATGTCTACTACACGCTTCTATTCTTGTAGACTTGCTGGGCCTCCAAGCGCAGAGGTTTGTAGGACAATGGCAAATTTCCCTTAAGTGAGTAACCCAAGGTTTATTGAATCCACGGGAGGAAGAGGTTGAACGTATCCTCTCTCAAGCAATCCTGCAATTAAGATACAAGAAGTCTCTTGTGTCCCCCAACACACCTAATACAATGGATAATTGTATAGGGGCACTAGTTCGTCGAAGAGATAGTAAAATGCAAGTGATATGGATGGTAAAAGGTGATTTTGTAATTCTGTAATAAAAATGGCAGCAAGCAAACAAGTGACAAAAGTGACAAAAAAGGGTGTATCAATGCTTGGAAACAAGGCCTAGACCTCATACTTTCACTAGTGACTACTCTCAACATCATTAACATAATTAAACACATAATAGTTCCCACAAAAACACATGCATGGTAAACGTTACTCGGAGATCATTCTTTCGTGGATCAAATAGGATGAGAATTGCGTAGGGCTACGAAAAGCACACCTTAAAGTTCCTATTCCACATCTATGGACACTTCGTGCTGTCACTATACGCATCCAAAGATAGTACTAACAAACACCACAACCTATTTCTTGAATAGTCTCTTTCTTCAATAACACAAGCATCAAGAAACCTCATGATCTATTCAATCCAACAATAATAAAGAACAAACTCATGATGAAGATCCCTCTAAGCTTTTATCATTAGAGTCACACACGGCACCCACACTGTCACCGAGATACCGTGATCACAACGGTGACTCCTAAACTTATACTAGATGACACCACTTGAGCAAAATCATATCCATTACACATAGGGAAACATCATGTATTCAACTATACTAACAAAGCTCATGATCACAATGAAGATCACATCATGGGAGAGATAGATAACCACATAGCTACTTGTATAAGCCTCAGCCCCGGTGAGGGACTACTCCCTCCTCATCACAAGAAGCAGCGGTGTTGATGGAGATGGCTCTGGCGGTCAATCCCCGTCCCGGTAGGGTGCCGGAACAGGACCTTCTGAACCCCCCAAACTCGTCGGTGATGGCGGCGGAGCTCTGTATCGTATTTGGGAAAATCCTTCGGGGGTTAGGGTTTTTTCGTCGGGGATGATTTTATAGGTGTCGGAGGCGACCGAGGGGTGCCCCACGGGTGGACCCTAGGCCGCGGTGACAGGTCACCCTGGCCTGTGGGATGTCCCCTGGGTTGCCCTTTTGGCTCCGGTCTTCATTTGTCCAATAAAAAATCCCCGTAAATTTTCGTCCAATTCCGAGAATATTTCCAGAAGCAACTTTCTGCAACAAAAACATGACAAAAACAGGGAACTGGCACTGGGCATCTTGTCAATAGGTTATTTCAATAAAATGCCTCAAAATGATATAATAAGATAGTAGAAACATGTGACAACATCACAAAACTATCATGGATCAATCAAAAATTATAGATACGTTTGACACGTATCAAGTACCTTGGAGATTTAAAAGTATAACACTTGACAATGATTGATATCTCACAAAGCAATATTAGTTCAACAAAGGAGTTTGGCCAACACAAAGGAATATTTAAGTTTTCAGCAAAAAGCTTCAACTTGCAACTTGTTTATCTCAAGATATAGTCAATACAAAGTTTTCACAGTTAGACACAAAGATAACATGAAGTAAAACATGAACCAAAGTTGATACAAAGTGATTGCTTGAGGGGTTAAGAAGGAAGAGGAAAACTGACTCAACATAAAAGTAAAAGAAAGGCTCTTCGTAGAGGGAAGCAGGGATTAGTCATGTGCTAGAGCTTTTTTTTTTGACAGAAGTAAAACAATTTTGAGATATGCATGCTTTTGTCAACAAGTTCACAGTAAAGAAACTAGCTAGTCCCCCATTTCAAGCAAGGCTTTTAGACTTTTGAGAGCGGCTAGTTTTAGAGGAATGAGGTCACTCTTCTTTCTCCTTGGTTTCACCACTAACCAATGTTTGACTGATTTCTCAGGTTTTCATTGTGCGGAGGAGAATGGTGAGTTATATTTATATTTTGCTTAAGCCCCTCTCGGGTCAAATTCAAGTGAGGACATGAACCATCAACACCGGGTGAATGTGGGAGGGGGGGGGGTGTAACAGCCCCAGCTTGGTAATGAAAAATACGAAGAATTTTTCCACTTTTTGCATCCTTGTTTGCATCATGGCATGCATATGAAAATTGCTATCTCTAAACTACCAACATATGCAAGCAACCAAATGGGGAAGCAAACTTCCCAACATCCAAACCAATGCAAATGCTCAACTTAGCAAAACAAATCATTATTGGACTTCCAAATGGTTTAGGAAGTTCCAAGTTTACTTTTGAAACCAATTCTCAATTTCTAAATATTGTCAAATAAGAAATGAATTTGAGAATTCAAATTGGTTCAATTCAATTCCTATTTTTGAAACCAAGTTAAACATTACAAAAATTCAAACTAAAATCATGGGGAGCATCAATGTTAGTGTGAGAGTCTCCATGAATATTTTCATTATTTTTGGAAATGTTTAAGTGCTTCAATTAAATACAAATTGGAAATTGTCTAAATTACTTTTAATTAAAAGCTGTGAACAAGTGTTGGCCAAAACATTTTATTTTGCCTCCCCAATTTTTGTGGAGCACCTAAAGGTCAATTGGAGCCCATATGAATTTTTTCTCTTTTTATAAAAATGTCCTGGTGCCTCAATTAAATTGTTAAATCCTGCTGCTGGACCATTTTGCAAATTATTTAAAAGATGCCACGGGGTTTTCAGAAAAATCTCATCGCCACTGTGGCGCCATGGCGCACTGGCGCCATGCCGCCGAGCTGGCCGACGCCCATGCCGCCGTCGGGGCCCTCCCTGCCGTGCCTCCCTGGTGGTCAAGAGGACCTCCCGATGCCCACCTGCTCCCTCACTCGATCCCCTCCCTTTCCTGCAACCGGAACCCTAACCCTAGCCTCTCTCCGCCGCTGCGTAGCCGCCGTCGTCTCCGTCAGCCCCGGGAAGAGCTGACCGCACTGGGAGCATCGCCTGGCCGCCCTCTAGCTTCCCCGCCGATGCCCGTTTGATGGGAGGGCCGGACGCGAGCTAATTGCTCGGTTTCCTTCCGACGCGTCCGCCGCTTGCCGTCGTTGCCCTCGCCAAATTGCCAGCGCCCTCGACCTCCGCTGCCTCCGACGAGCACCCGCGCGTGTCCAAGGGTGAGCACCGTCCTACGGGACATCTCCTCCTCCCTCCTCCTGCTCTGCAACCTCGCCGTCGTGCGAGGTCCACCCGGCCGTCCGCCACGGCAGCGGCCGTCGCGCACGCACCCGTAGCCCGGCGCCGCCCCGCCGCTCACCAGCACGCGCTCCAGTACCGCCCCCGCCCGGCACATGTTTTGCACGCGAGCGTAGACGCGTAGCGCCGCCAGAAACTGGTCGTCGCCAGCCGATTCCCCGCCGGTGGCCGCCGCGCTCGTGCCCTGCGTGCCCGGCCTGGACCAGGCCTCGCTCACGGCTTGGGCCGGCCACGGGCTGGTGGCTTCGGCCACCCTCCCGGCCTGCCTGCCCAGCCTGGGCCGACCAAAGGCCGGCGCCGTCGGGCTAGTGCCTGGCCTGCAGCCCGGTCTGTCAAGGAAAATGCTTTCCCTATTTAGAATTAAAACCAATTTGAATATTTAATATTTTTTCAAATAATGATTCAAAAATAGCAAATTAAATACCAAAATGCTCAGGAAAAGAAACTCTAACTGCTAGAGAAACTGAAATCATATTTTGAGTATAATTTCTTGTTGTTTATTTAAGAATCACTAAAATGGGTTAAATAATGCCAATTTTGGAAAAATAATAACTTATTAAATATTGATAAAAAAATTATGAATAAGATATCAATGTGATCAACACTTCTAATGCAATCAAACCGTGTTAATATCACATCCTGATCACAAATATTTATTTGATGTTATTCATAATTTGTTTAAAGGAATTAAATTCAATTAATTATTTAATTCGCTATTTATTCTTCGGTACTCAGAAAATTACAAAAGAGGTACCAAAATGATCGGAACAACAAACCCTATCCTTTCATGTCATGTTCCTTCATATTGAGACATTTCTCTAATAATGTATTGATTTATAAGTAATTTGACCACTAAGATAAATATGGAGTTGTGTCCAAATAATTGCACTAATTATTTGGAACTCCATTTAATTTGTTAAATAAATTAAACGATAATATCAATGCATCAACTTGTCATGTCATCATGTGATTGTGCATTGCACCTTGTCTTCGTGTGGTTTATTTGTTCTTTTGTATTATTTTTGGGTATCGATAGATTCCGGAGTTGAGGTCACCCCTATCTACCACGACGAGCCGTACTACGCGCCCTGGCAGCAAGGCAAGAGATAACCTAACCTTCTTGGCATCTAGAATCCTATGGTTTATAAACTTATTTTATCCACCATACTATTGCATGCGATTCCAATGTCAATGTTGATCAAGATGTATAGGATCCTATCAATGCATGTTTATCCCCTGAACCATCACATGTTTCCCCTCCTATGAACTTTAGGGTTAATGTGTTGGCCGGGTACAAATTATAATTGCTATTCTATGCTTAGCTATGCTTAGCCATGCTTAGTCGAATTACTAGTTATGTCCGTTGTTTAATTCCATAATTGTTGATGTTGATGGAATGATGCGGGCATGGTGGTTAATGGTGATGCTTAATTAAAATGCTAAGAAGGCTTGGATGAGTTGCCATCGGGGATGGTGTTTTTGTCTCATTCTTGCCCCTAGGTGCGAGTTCTTTACCTCTTGAACTAAGACGATCGTGCTTCCAATGGTGGGGACATATGGAATCCCCTTTAGCTTAATAACTTGTGCAGGCGTATCCAAGGGTCCTCTAGTTTGCTTTTCCATTTTCTATGTGTGTGAGCGGAAAAAGAAATGATGAGGATGGTGGTGTTTAGGACGTGGCGATGGGGCAGGGGCTGAAATAGGATGGGTAAACTTGCCCTGTGGCCACAAATGACTCTTGGATAGTCTCACGCGAGGTAAAGGTTTAGCTGCACCCACTCGCCGGTCTTCCCCGGAAGAGGACCAATCAGGTGAACCGGACGGTACCGGTGGGTAAATTAGTACACCCCTGCAGGGTAAATCTTTTCAAAAAGTCGTGTCCGTGGTTATGGACGACTTGGGAATATACGATAAGATCATAGAGAACATTTACCTAATTGATATGGCATCTAAAGGTTGCGTAATCAACGTGTGGTAAAGGTTCATTTCCTCGAGGGTGATTCGAGGGGGTGCCTTTGGTGGATATGAGAGATGAGGTTTGGCTACAAATGGTTCGATGAGAACCAAGATGAAAGTTTACTCTCTTACCCTTTTATGAAAAATATTCTGAGTAGACGGTGCCATGTGTCATTTATGTTTTGTTTATGAAAAATTAGCTTTATGCAAAAATAACTACATATACAGCTTTAGAGCCTCCATCAATCATTGGGCCTATATCGCCCTACTAAAATTGCGAGTACATCGTACTCAGTCTCTCTTTGCTGCCTTTATGACTTTGTTTCAGAGGAGGACGACACCGAGCAGCTAGGTGGGTTCTTCGTGGACGTCGACTAGTAGTCCGGGGTTCCCAGGTGGCAGCTTGGGACCGTGGAACAAGCTGGCTGGGATCTTTTATTTGTAGGCCTCTTAGGCCATATATTTGCATCTTGTTGTTAGACAACACTACCCGCTTCCGCTTGATGTATTGTTGGATTTGTGATCCTTTTGTGTGTAATATTTGTATCTTCTCTTATATGAGTTGCTATATGCTTTTGTGTCGTAGAGTCTGCAATGTGCCAGTTGTTCCACAAGTCTCGGTCTCTTTACTATACGTGATAGCAATGTCTGAGCTTATGGCATGATCGAGGTGTTGTGTGCCGATGATCCATTCCGAGCACACCTGCCAATGGGTTTTGGCCTGGGTTTGGTAAACCCAGTAACCCTCGGTTCTGTAGCATGACCGGTTGCACAACACTTCACTGTATAGTTCTGGGGTCGGGGCGCTACAGGGGGAATGACCTTGCTTGTCACAGGTTATAATCTAGCTTCCTACTGCTTCCTCATGAGCTTAAAACAGAGGCACAAAAAGGAAAATTTTTAAATTTTAAAGATAGCACATGAAAATTTTACTTGGAGTGGCAGCGAAATACCACATGTAGGTAGGTATGGTGGACACAAATTAGAAAGATATTTGGCTCAGGGAGTTGGATGTACGAGAAGTATTCCCTCTCATTACGGAATTTTTGGCTTAGCAGGATATCATGCATAACCACTGGACATCAACTTGGTTCAATGAATGACTACATGTATACATCATGCATAACCACTGGACTTCACACCGTCTACCTTGTTAGCCAAACCAACTCTTTGTAAAAAGAATATCTAGACTTTGATAACTACCAAGCAGGACAAGCACCACAATTTTAAAGATTTACAATAGTTCTTTACTAATCTATTCTTACTAGATGATCCACAAGATTAAGCATTAATCTACTTCATATCTCTAAACAATTGACAAGTATCAAAGATTCAAGACAATGATTTACAAGATTAAGCAGCACTTTTTATACTTCCTAAATGATAATTTCTACTCAACCAAACACCAATCAACTTATTTGAAACCAAACTAAAAGGTTGAAACAACAAGGGCAATACTTCCTAACTACAAAAACTAACAATTCTGAAGAAGAGATGCTTGAAAACAAGACCTGGAAGAAAAATAACAAAGGCTAAACACTCAACACATATATGTGAAGAATATGAGTGTATAATGAAAAAGCGGAGCGTATCTCTCTCCCAAACAAGCATGCATTGATCCAAATTATTGGAAAGACCAAAGAACTAAACACAAACAAACTGAAAGTAAAAGCAAACTGACGCTCCAAGAACAGCACATAATGTGTAAAGGAATAAAAATATTGCGGTGACCCAGCACACCACTGCATGTTGTAGTGCGCAAGTCGTTGACATAACACTCACAGAAGGACTTATCCGTGAATATTACATCCCTCAGAGTAGTACAACAGAAACATAGCAGGTCCAAGGTAGCACTATAGGATTACAACAATATTCAATACAAAATCTTGAGGACCTCCTTTATATCAAAGCAAGTCTCATACAAATGAAATCCAGAACAGATCCAATTCGTTTCACTAAGCTGGAGATTAGCTCTAGCTTTATTCCTAATCCACTACTACTATTGACATAGCCCTAATCTATTCCATCTGGAACATCTTTATCCAGGGTTGTACTCCTCCTTCCAATAGATGTTGTCTTCTCCATCGGCAGTGTGGTCTTTATGTATACCATTGACACTGCTGTCATTGCCCCTCCATTGCCATGGTTGTCATCATTCTTCCGTTGGTGAAGTAGCGGTCAACTCCTTCAAGCTCCACCAGGTCGACTTGATTTCTTGTGGAAGACCTCCTCAACATCGTGATGGATAACTGACATCTCTTCCGATGGCTCCAAAAGTCTAAGCAGGGGGTCAAATAGGAAGGGGTGAGTAACAGCGTTACTCAGCAAGTTCAGAATATATAGAGATAAGGTGTTTCATGCACTAGCTACTGCCAAAACCTCAGGTCTTTGGCATAGATGCAAGTTTTTTTATTTGCAAACATTTCTTCAAAGGATAGATTTTATTCTGAAAACTATGTCCCAGCCTCCACCGGTCTTGTGAATCCAAATGGGACTCCATTCCGGCCTCGATCTCGTAGTTCCATTCCGGGAACACGGTTGTGATATCACAAATTTGTTGTTTGACTCTGCAGAGTTATATCACTTTACCCAACAGTTGCCTGGCCTTATATATGCTCTCTTTACACTCCATGAGTGTTATAGCCAAGGCTCAGGACATCCAGCCACCCCTCCCGAGCTTCCCCACCAATTACCCCATCGGGCAGGAAGAGCATGCGCTTCCACGCTGTTGGCCGCCGCAACGACCCAACCCGGTGTAGGCCTGCTGAGGATATGCGGATGAGAAAAGAAGCCTCTGACTGACCCCGCCCATACAAAGTCCGTTGGTTGATGCTTTCACTACGGCGAAAGGATCACTGGAACAGGGGTTATTAATTTGCTAAGGATATATACCTTCCCATACGATGGAACACCATACCTATTCATCTTACCATTGTTCCACCGCTAACCTATAGTATATACCACATCATTCGAAAATACTTTTTCTTTTTTATGCAAGTGAAAGGAACGTATAAGTAACTTTGCAAGTACTTTGATAAAAATACATCAAACGGTATGCAAGAATGAACTTGCCTATGATAAAGGTGGCAATTCATGTCCTTCGGGGTTCTAGGGTTTGCGGTAAAACCCCGAGATCTGAAAATAGCAATGTAATCCTGGTAAGGACTACTGGAAACACTGTCAAGATGCTATTATGCATAATTATGAGATGCATCGTAAAATCCCCAAAAATACCCAAGCTCACAAGTGTAAGCTTTGTTTTACTTGATACTTTGATAACTGAAGTGATTTTAAGGATTATGGATTAGTTAGTGCTTATAATTTGTGGGTTGGTTAAATTACTTTGAATTGTTATGATATCTGGAATTAAGTGTTTACCACTTTTATGGAGGTAAAGAATTCAAGTAAGTACTTTTCTCTTTGCTAGAAAACAAGATTTGCAATTTTAAGTTATTAATCTTAATGCCTTTAAGAAAACATTTCATTAATATCATGAAGTAGTTATTTATTCAAATTTTATTTACTTGACTAACTTTCAAATATTATCAACACAAGAGTGAATGAATTTTAGATGAATTCTTCGTTGTGTGTTTTACCTAGGATGAGTTACAAGACAGTCATTTATAGTATGAAATAAAGTTCAAAATATATGCTTTGAGCTTATTACTCAAATTGTTTTTTTTAGAAAATAATTGTTTTTGAAAATAGTTCAATTCATTTCCACTTAAGGATCCTTGAATTTTTAAAGATAATTCAATTCATGTCCACTTAAGGATCTTTGAATTATTAAAGATAATTCAATTCATGTCCACTTAAGGATCTTTGAATTATTAAAGATAATTCAATTCATGTCCACTTAAGGATCTTTGAATTATTCACCTAAGAAAATATTTTCAAAACTTAAATTTGGAATTAATTCAAATCATATCCACTTAAGGATTTTTGAATTTTTCATTCAAGAAAAACCTTTCAATAAATAGAATAAAAATCATATTTGAAATTCTTATAAAATTTTGAGTTGAAAACATATTTTTAACTTATTTTTAGCTGATTTTTGTTCCTTTGGTTTGAGAATTAAAATTCATTTTAATTTTGGATAATTTTATTTGGTGAATTACCAAAATGCCCCTGGCCTAATGGGTTGGACCCAACCCATTAACCTTGGGTCAAGGTCTAGCCTGGTCGGCCGTTGACCGACCCACTCCCTCCTCTCTATCTCGCATGCACGCACGCACGCACGCACAAGCGCTCTGTTCCTTCCCCATCTGGCGATGCCGCCGCCGTCCCCCATGGCTCCGGCCACTGCCGGCCTGCTCCAGCACCGCTGCGCCCCGGCGTGTCTCCGCCTAGTTCTCCTCCGCCGTTTCCCCTCCACTGCGGTGTCGATTCGCCACCATGTGCTCCCAATCGATCTCGCTTCGCGGAACCCTAGCCGCATGGCTCGAGCTCGCCGGCGCTGCTCCCGCGCCTCCGACTGCTCCCTCGCCACCTCTCGTGCTTCTGCTCACCACACTGCTTCGGCCTGCTCTCCTCTGCGAGCTCGGCTCCCTCTCGAGCCTCTGCTCGACCGCGCCTTGATAGCGCAAGAGGAGAAGACTACCATCTAGCTACTGCATGGACCCGTAGTCCAAGGATGAACTACTCACACATCTGTCCGGAGGAGGGCATGGTGGTGTAGAGCCCTCCGGCGATGATTCCCCTCTCCGGCAGGGTGCCGGGGAGAGCTTCAGAACCCTCCCGAACTAGGGTTGATGACGGCGGCGGCGACGGATGTTTTTCTGGAATTTTGATCGGGTACTTAGGGTTTTCTCGTCGGGGGGATTATATAGGCGAAAGGGCGGCGTCGGTGGAGGCCCGAGGGGGCCACACCACCTGGTGGCGCGGCAGACAGGTGGGCCGCGCCACCCTAGGGTGTGGTCGCCCTCTGGTGCGTCTTCGGCTCCCCTTTGGACTCCGTGTGCGTGACGAAATTATAAGATCCTGGGTTTTTGTCCCGTCCGATTCCGAGAATATTTCCTTAAGTACTTTTCTGAAACGGAAAAACAGCAGAAAACAGGAACTGGCACTGGGGCATCTTGTTAATATGTTAGTTCCAAAATGCATAAAAATGCTATAAGATGTAAACAAAACATGTAGCAAATGGTACGAAAACAAGCATGGATCATAAGAAATTATAGATACGTCGGAGACGTATCAGCATCCCCAAGCTTAGTTCTACTCGTCCTCGAGTAGTTAGAACGATAACAAATAATTTCTTATTAGACATGCAAACTCACAATCTAGATCAACATAGTAATGCAAAACACATGATGTGAATAAGGTGATCCAAAACAATTGTCTATAGTTGACATTAAGCAAACAATGATTAACAAATGCTAGCTAAAAGAAGCTAGAACTTTTCATGAATCAGCGTGTTGGAGACTAGGAACCATACATAAGGTTTAGAAAGAAGAATAGTAAATTGTGTCTCCAATGTAAAATGTCAATCAATCTTCAAAGCATCAAATTCAGTTAATAATAGAAATAGCCAAGCTCAAGTCAAGTGTCCTTAATCCATCCACTTAACTTATCAACTGTTATGTAGTCCACTCAACTAATACAAGCAAGAAGAAGGCTTGGCACCATGAGGTTATGGCAAAGAGAATAATAATGGGGGTTTGGAAGGCCAAAAAGAAAGGCTCGAACAGTGGAAGAGGTAACCACAAGACAAGAGGAAGTCCCGTAGTAGACACTGAATGAGGAGTAGTGATTGCCATGCAACGGATGCACATAGAGCTATATGAATGGAAGCTCTCCAATGGAACTAGTGGGGGTGCATCCAACTTGCTTGCTCATGAAGACCTAGAGCTCACTTGAGGAGGCTCATCGTTGGAATATACAAGCCAAGTTCTATAACGTTTGGTCCCCACATAGTTATACTAATGAAGCATGAAAACTCACTACAATGATGTAGGTGCTACTAGCACAAGTGTGGAATAAAAGGATAGTAGTGTTGCCCCCTCTCTCATTTTATATTCTTTTTTCTTTTTCTCTTTTTTGCTTTTTGCTTTTTGAGGCCTTTGTGGCCCTTTTATATTTTTCTCTCATTGGTCTCTTTTGGACTCTTTTGATTGGCCACTTTGGACTCTTTTCAATATGCTCACGGGTAGAGGCAACACTCTATTTTACAAGATGATCATCACACTTTTTGGTGTACTCAAAACTCAAAGACTAATACATGGTGTTTGGTGGATATGCAAGACCGAGCGTAGTGTGGAAAAGATGTAACACATGTGGAAAACCACGCATCACACTAACTCAAATGGTCAAGAAATACTATATGGTAATGAAGTAAAAATGACATAAAGTCATGTAATGTAAATGATGGATGTTGCATGGCAATGTATCTCGGAACAGCTATGGAAATGCTGTGATAGGTAGATATGGTGGTTGTTTTGAGGAAGATAGTTGGCTTATGTGTAGGAGAACAAGATGAAGATCTCCCACGGGGTTGGATGTACTTGCGAAGTATGCACCAATCTCAATGTGAAAAAGGGCAATGCAAAGTACCGAAGAGGCTAGCAAAATATAGAGGTGGAAGTGCCAAAAACCAAAACTCACATAGCATGTCGTATATTGCAAGCAACTAACAGTATCAAGTCTCACAAATGGTTAGAGACACCCCGAGAGGATCGTGACGGCGACACAAGTGCCCCGTTGGCTTCCCCGACCATTGCAGTATCTATACCATTAGAAACTTCTTTTCAACTAAGAGGAAATCACGACACTAAAGCACTATTGACTTAAGTTATTTTTAGTTCAGAAAAGTACGGCTCCACACTCTACTAACACATCTTCACTAATCAGCTCTTAACAACATTAACCAACATATTTTAACCATTAGTTATTTTAATACCTCAAAACAATTGAAGAGGAGCAAGTTATCTACACAATGGTCTACAAGACTATGCAGCTTTTCTCTATTTCATACCACTATCACAAGCATAGCATTTTCCAATCTAACACATCAACCAAGCAACTAAAACAACTCTCTAACAAATAAGAGTGAAACACAAGAGAGCTTAACACAAAGAACTAGCAGCCCTAAACAAGATAACATGCTAAAAGTGAGAGCTTACTAGAAAACAAACAGTAGCTAAGAATACTCAACAAATATAAGCGAAGCACAAGAGTATTCATATGAAAAAGTGGAGCGTGTCTCTCTCCCACACAAGAATTCTAGGATCCAACTTATTAAGCAAACTAAAACACACACTCAAAATAAAAACAGACGCTCCAAGCAAAATACATAAGATGTAGCGGAATAAAAATATAGTATCACTAGAGATGACCTGATAGTTTTGTCGATGAAGAAGGGGATGCCTTGGGCATCCCCAAGCTTAGATGCTTGAGTCTTCTTGAATTTGCTGGGGATGACCCACCGGGGCATCCCCAAGCTTAGGCTTTTCACTCTTCTTGATCTCATCATATCGTCCCTTTTGCTTACTTGAAAACTTCCACCACATCAAACTCAAAGTAATTCTCATTAGAGGGTTAGTGCATAAACCAAAAATTCACAAGTTCTACTGTGACACAAGCACACCTTAATGCATTATAACATTAGCTACAGCCACTGATGCTCAAAGAATCAAAAAGATCCAAATAAACATCGCAAGGGAAGCAATGCACAATAAAAGGCAGAATCTGTCAAAATCTGAACAGTCTGTAAAGACGAATTTTTTCGAGGCACTAGAGTTGCTCAAATTGAAAATCACTGAACTAGAAAAAGTTTCATACATATATGAAGATTCAGAACACAAAATCTCAAAGCATTTCGTCGCTTCTGGAATAAATGACGAATTAACGGTGACAGACAGAAATCTGTTTCCTGTGCAGAAATCCAAATATAGCAAAAACTTTCTACTAGAGACCTTACTTGGCACAACATTGTAAGAAAATAAAGATACAAACAAGTTGCTACAGAATTAAACAAACTTCTTGACTCAAATAAAAGAAAAGATACTGAAAATAAAATGATGGGTTGTCTCCCATAAGCGCTTTTCTTTAACGCCTTTCAGCTAGGCGCAGAAAGTGAACATCAAATATTTCCAAAAGAAGAAGCATCAAAATCATAAATATGTTTTACTCTTTTTACCTTTAGGCCTACTCTTGGGCTTAGGGAATGTATGTCCAACTTGTGGAGAAGTGGTGCACTTAAGATTACCTTTCCCCATGTCTATTATTGCTCCAACAAGTTTGAGTATAGATCTCCCAAGTGTAATTTGTCCGGTTCCTGCACATTCAATAACAAGGTAATCAGTCGACACCGTTCTTCCAAGAATTTTGTAAACACTCCTTCAGCTGATCCAATGGGTGAAATGAAGGTATTATTGGTAAGAAATATCTTTTCTCCACATTCAGCAAGTCCCCAAGATTCAAAGACTCATAAATGGTTTTAGGCATAAGGCAAAACTAAGACATAGTATCACAATGAGCATGAAAAATCCTATCCCCAATAACAACCTATATTATAGGAACCCCGCATGGATGATTTAAAGTTTACAGGAACATGGTCATAATATTCGCGAATCTGATTATACCATTCCTTTAGGTGAGATATGTCTGTCTCAAGAGTGTTTAATCTAGCATAAATGCTTTTAAGAGATGAATCAGATTTATCAGTTGAACTAGCAACCAGCTTTTTTATGGCATTAAAAGCTTGATCCCCATCACAATGAAGGAAATCTCCCCCAACAATAGCATCTAAAGCATATCTATGACAGAGAACAAGACCAAAGTAGAAATTTTTAAGCAGCAAACTCATGGTCATTTGAGGTTCGGTTTGACTATAGGAGTCAAAAATTCTTTCCCATGCTTTTTTAAAACTCTCTTCACCCCCTTGTTTAAAAGTAAAGATTAGCTCATCAGGGGACATGGTAACAGGCATAACACTAGACATGAGAAGAACGAAATAAAACAAGTAACTAATTTTTTTGGGTTTTTGATATAGGAAAGCAACAAGATAAATTCTACACTAATTTTTTTGTGTTTTTGATATAAGAAAGCAAAACAAGACAAAGCAATAATAATAAGCAAGACTAAAACAAAGTAAAGAGATTGGAACTGAGAGACTCCCCATGCAGAAGCTTCTCTACTCCCCGGCAACGGCGCCAGAATGAGAGCTGTTGATGGAGGAGTGAGAAGTTTGGTACTTCGAGAAGCTTCTTACTGAGAACTCTTAACTCCCCGGCAACGGCGCCAGAAAAAGAGCTTGATAGCGCAAGAGGAGAAGACTACCATCTAGCTACTGCATGGACCCGTAGTCCAAGGATGAACTACTCACACATCTGTCCGGAGGCGGGCATGGTGGTGTAGAGCCCTCCGGCGATGATTCCCCTCTCCGGCAGGGTGCCGGGGAGAGCTTCAGAACCCTCCCGAACTAGGGTTGACGATGGCGGCGGCGACGGATGTTTTTCTGGAATTTTGATCGGGTACTTAGGGTTTTCTCGTCGGGGGGATTATATAGGCGAAAGGGCGGCGTCGGTGGAGGCCCGAGGGGGCCACACCACCTGGTGGCGCGGCAGACAGGTGGGCTGCGCCACCCTAGGGTGTGGTTGCCCTCTGGTGCATATTCGGCTCCCCTTTGGACTCCGTGTGCGTGACGAAATTATAAGATCCTGGGTTTTTGTCCCGTCCAATTCCGAGAATATTTCCTTAAGTACTTTTCTGAAACGGAAAAACAGCAGAAAACAGGAACTGGCACTGGGGCATCTTGTTAATATGTTAGTTCCAAAAATGCATAAAAATGCTATAAGATGTAAACAAAACATGTAGCAAATGGTATGAAAACAAGCATGGATCATAAGAAATTATAGATACGTCGGAGACGTATCACGCCTCCGAGTCGTCTTCCTCAACTTCGACTCGCCTCCGATGTGATACTCCCGAGCAACCTTCACCGACGGGACGGCGGTGCTGCTGTCACCGTAACCTCGGTTTCGACGGGATGGTGCACAGACGCAACCCCGCGTTGATTTGGTGTTGTTGCTGCTCCTGGTTTTTCAGTGGTGGTGCTGTGATGCTACGGCGGATATGGCTACGATTTCGACGCTGGCGGGACGGCAGTACAATGACTGCAACCCGGCGTCACGTCCTTCGTCTACTACCTTAAGATCACCTCCTCCAAGCTCTGCCTCGGCTAATATCCAGCAAGGTGAGTTCTTATTTTGAGACCGGCCATCGAGCCGATGAAATGGTTGGTCTGAAATGGTTGTGCTATTATCCCAGTTCATATTGGTGATGAACGCCTCCCTCTAGGTGTGCTATGATGTGTGGTGTGATGCTCCTGTTTGGATGGTTTCCTCATCCAAGCATCTGTGATGAATGTGATAACTTTACTCTGACAAAACTAAATCTATACTACACTGTTAGCTGAAGAAATTAAGTTATACTCATATTTGTCTGCTCTCGAGCTTAGGTCTGGTAACTTATATGCTTGATGGCTTGCTGGATTTGTTTGTGAGCTTATTATTCTTTGTTGGATAACTTCCATCAATTTGTGCCCATGTGCTTATCTGTTGAGCATATTTCTACTCCTGTGGTGCCTCAGATGAGTGTGCACAGGGTATAGATACATGTTTAGCAGGATCTAGTGCATGTGTGGTGCACTGGTGCTTGCTAGAATTATATTCATATGACTAGTATGCATAATTTTTGTGATGTAGAAATATGGAGATGTGTTTCTGGACAGATTTGGGGTTGGCAACTGATAGGAACAGATGTTGTGCTTGATTTGTTGGCCTAGCCGATGATGCAAAGGCTGAGGCACAATTTGATAAGAATGGATACTAATGTGTGGCTTTTAATCTCTGTGATGAGCTTGTATGGCACCACCATACAAACTGAGAGATCTTTCCCATGCTTTACTTTTTCTCTTTATACTTATTTTTCCTATACCTTTCTCCTCCTATTCTCCTCTCCTTCTAGAGAACTGATAAGAACAGATCTGCCCCTCTCCTCTCTTTCCCTCTCATCTAAATGCTCTAGATCCTAGTAACCTGCTGTTGGAGAGAAGCTTGGTCTCTGGAAAATGATGATAACCTGCGTCTTGTGGCTAGCCTGCTCCTCCTCGCTGCTTGACCTATTCCCTAATTGTTCTAAAGATTGGGCATGATTGGTGGTGTTCCAGGTGTTCTTGACTGATCTAGGGAAAATATATTTAGCTTCTGGTGTATTTGAGCTGATGTGAGACACATGTGGTAAAGCTGATTCTTTCTTGGAATGTGTTTTGGGATGCTCTTGCTGGTATTTGTGTAGTGTTAGATGTGGTGAGGTATGGGCTGTGCTTTGTTTGAATTGCTAGATATGTGCGTAGAGGGCATGTCCTTTTATAGAGTTAAGCTTTACTTGGGGTTGAAGTATGAGTAGATATTTTTCCTTATGGATAGCTATCCTATGTGTCAAGCATATCCATAACATGGCTTTTCTTAAGGTGCAAGTTAACTTAGATATTTTGTTTGTGGATAGGGATGCCTAGTCATTGATCTTATCTCCTATGTGGCAAGCTTATCCCTCTCATGCTTGGTATTATCCTCTTGTAGGATTTATTTTTGGGCATGCCAAGTGGCTTTTGTCACTAGATGGGCTTGTGGGCTAAATCTCTTATATGGGCCTTGGCCTAAGGATGGTGGGCTTTGTCTTTTGTTTTTTCTTCTTTGATAATTAATATCATTGGAGAGATATTAAGATGTGGGCTTTCTTTTTATTAGGAACTTGACTAGATTTAGAGGGATTGACTAGCTGCCTTTGTTGCCTAAGATGAATGGATCAAAGTTGCCTCCTGTCCATGTTGCTTTGTACCTTGCTCAAATGGATCATGTCCCTTGCTGCCTTCTTGTTGCCTAGTTGCTGATGCCCCAAATGATCCAATGATCCCTTATTGTCTTATAATTAAAGTTGATCCCTCTAGTTAATAATTGGATGTTAGGACAAGTTCCTAATGTCCAATAGTTAAGTTCCAAAATCAAATTGCCTCACCCTTGTGGTGTGAGCAAACATTTTAATTAACAGAAAGTTTTCTTTTGTCCTTATTTAATTTTAGATGGATTTGAGTTGGTTATATGACCTCCAATTGCTTTATGCATACAAAAATAATTTGTTAACAAGGTTGATCATGCCCTGTTATCAAACTACTTCTATGACACCCAAAGCAAGTGAATATCACATGATTTTGTTTACTAGAGAGGTTGATAATAGCAAATGATTGCTTTCTTTCTTTCTGCTATTCTGCCATGTTTATTTTTGCAGGAAATGAAGAATGAGAAGATAGGAAAGAATAAGATGATTGGAAGACTAAGATATAGATGAAGATTAAGACGATCTTAGTTTAAGAATTCTTTTGATTACTTCTTTTATTTGTTTTAAGATATGTGCATATTCTGGAAATGTTTGTAATATTTATTATTCTTTTCATTTGGAACTTGTAAATTTGTAGAAGATCAGGTTTGCATGTTTGTATTACTTGCAATATGGACATTCTAGTTTGGATTGTAAATTGAGATGTACGTGATGAACGGATTTTGTATATGATCACTTATCTGTGATGGTAATTAGATTGATTGAATTCTTTTATGTCGAGATATGGTGGTATGAGATCAATAGATAAATGTTGATGTATGATGTGCTGATGTATGAATGAATTTGGAATTTGGTGAAGTGTGGAACTATGTGAATTATATGATAATATGATCATATAGATGTTGTATGTTGAAGTGGTTAATTGATTTGACTTATATCTCGTTATGTTATTGCAATTGTTCTTAGAGTGTCGAGACTTAGGATAGATACTGTTCAAAACCTCACACCTCGACCATTGACTACTTTGACTAATTAGTCTGTCGAGTGATAACTCCTTTCTTGTTTTTGTGATTTCACTTTAATTTGGTATAAAGGTCATCTCGAGTTTATTGCACTTGATAGGATGATCTAAACGCTAACTCATCGAGTCGAGCGAACATCGATCACTTTGCCACCTTTATTTTAAAAGCGCGAAAATTTCCCACATTTTTAGATGCATGTTATGCGATTGCACAAATTCTATTTCTACCCTTCCGGGTCTCTGAACTACGGGGTATTACAAATATAGTACCATGAGAGAAACTAATGATTGTTGATGAAGAAGGGGATGCTTTGGGCATCCCCAAGCTTAGACGCTTATGACTTCTTGAATATTTCAGAGGAGGCTCCATGGGGAGCCTCCCCAACCTTAGGATTTTATCACTTCTTGATCTTCCTTCATCACCTCGCACTTAGATACTTGAAAACTTCCTTCACGCAAAACTTATAGCAACTTCATTGGAGGGGTTAGTCCATAAAAACAATATCTTCCTTCAGTTCCAAAGCACATATCATGAACTTATTTTTTTTACAACATTAGCTACTGACACAAAGTTCTAAGTAAAGCTCCAGCTTTGTTAAGAACTTCACTCTGCTCGTGAAAGAAGCAATGCAAAATTAAGGACAGAATCTGTCAAAAACAGAACAGACTGTAAAGATGAATTTTTCAGGGCACTTATGCACCTCAATCAGAAAACTTAAAACTAGAGAAAGGTAGAAAAAACCCTTATTCTTGCTGTAAAAAACTTTCAGCCACATATGACGTTCTGTGATTTTTTTGGATTTTCGAACAGCGAATAACAAAAATCTATTTCTGGACAGCAAACTCACAAATTAGTCTTCCTCTCTTTAGAGGCTATTCTTGACACCAAAAACCAAAACAAAAAGATACAAAGGAGTTCTTATAGAATTAACGTCACCCAAAAACTCAAAGAAACTAAAAAGAAAAATAAGGTAAATAAAATGGGTTGCCTCCCATAAGCGCTTTTCTTTAACGCCTTTTAGCTAGGCAGAAAGGGCAAATTCAAGTTTTATCAATTGTATCATCCAAAGAAAGTTGGAAAAATTTTCATAGATACATTGTATTTTACTTATGCAAGGTTCATAATTTCCCCTATCACTACCTTTTAGTCGACTTCTTTCATCAAAAGGATTTTCAGGAACAACCCAATCAAAATTCTTTTCTAGAGCCTCATGCATTGCTATGAGCTTAAATGGTATGGGTATTTTTAGTTCCTTTTCACGTTCGGTTTTACCCTCATACTTTATTCTTTTAGTTTCAAAAGTTTTAAGGGTATGCTTAATATTAAGGCTACATCCCAACATATTATAATGGGCAAAAATCTTTCTAGCTACTCTAGCAATATCATCAAATTCTATAAGCAAGGTTTTAAGCAAGAAATCTTTATCTACCCCCTTTTCCATATTTTCAAGTTTAAAGAATAATTGTTGAATTGTAGGATGAAGGTTAATAAACCTAGCTTCTAATTCTCCCACCAGAGAAACTACAGCAGCCTCATAGTCATGAGTAAGTTCCACCAGAGATTTTTATTTAGATCATAAAGACTATTAATGTGATTAAGGAATTCTTCAATATTGTCTTTACCAATGATGGAACCACTCCCTACCTTTATGTCTTTAATAGAAAATTCAGGTAAAAGCCCCATGACTACAACAAGCAATAAAATCACACAAACCGAAAAAGAAAACTTGCTGGAATTTTTAATTTTTTTGTGTTTTTCAGTTTTAGAGCAAACGAAGGAAAAACAAGACTAACAAAAAATATACTAAGAAAGACAATAACAAAGTAAAGTGAAAGTATGTGTGAAACTCCCCTAGCTGAAGTTTCCAAGTCCCCGGCAACGGCGCCAGAAAAGAAGCTTGATGACGTGGATCACACGTTCGCTGGGGAACCCCAAGAGGAAGGTATGGTGCACTACAGAAGAAGTTTTCCCTTGATTACAAAACCAATGTTATCGAATCCAGTAGGACTTGGAGAAGTCTTAGCAAGGTGTCAATCGGTGCCGTTAATGACAATTGACGTGGACCTGCACACAATCACAAACAAGTACTATGCCCCAGCAAAACAGAAAGGTTGTCAATCTCTCCGGCTTGCCGAACACAAAGGATTAATTGTGCAGATATAAAACGGTTGTAAACAATGTAGGAAACTAGGACCGGGATCCACAGTTCACTAGAGGTGTCTCTCTAGAAGATATACATGATAGGTAAACAAATTATAGCACGACAATTGACAAAATTGTGGGCGCACAACAAGGCTATCATAAAACAATATAGTTCACCGTTTTATCTAATATGGCATTACGTCAAAATACATAGACTGTTATCCAACTGCATCTATGACTAATAATCCACTCCGGGATCGCTATCCAGCATGTCACCCAAAAGTATTAAGTTGTAAGCAACAGATCATTGCAATAAGAAAAGTTCATAATGTAAGCAATGTAAACAACACAAGGAAATCACACCGTTGTTTTCTCCCTAGTGGCAACAACACATCTCTTGTCTTAATCGTTTCTGTCAACCCGAGCTCAGACAAGAGAGGCATGAACCCACTATCTAGCATAAATACTCCCTCATACAACACTAATAATTACTTGGCCAAAGCATCCACTAGCATCAGAGAGTATGCAAGATCATAGATAAAACACAACACATATATAAACAAAAGTAATGACTTCCACAATTCATCGAATCCATGCAAACACAATCGTGTAGCAGTTACAAATAATATGATCTTGATCATGATAGGCAGCTCACAATATCTAAGCAATGGAGTACAAGGAGGAGAGACAACTATCTAGCTACTGTTATGGATTCGTAGTCCCGTGGTGGACTACTCACGCATCACTCCGGAGGCAGGCATGGTGGTATAGATGCCTCCGGTGTCAATTCCCCTCTCCAGCAGGGTGCTGGGAAGAGTTGCAGAACCCTCCTGAACTAGGGTTGGAGATGGCGGCGGCCTTGGACGTCTTCTGGAAAATATGATCGGGTACTTAGGGTTTTCGGGGCGAAGACCAATTTATAGGCGAAGAGGCGACTCGAGGAGACGCCGGAGGGCGCCAGGTGGGCCCCAGGCGCGACCTAGGGTGGGGCCGTGCCTGGAGGGCATCTGGAGGCTGGGAGCCTCCCCTCCGGGCATCCTTCGGGTTCCGTCTTTGTTTCAACTTGGAAATAAATCACGTAAATATTCAGCGCTTTCCGAGAAACTTCACAGAACAACTTTTCTGAAACAAAAAGACAGCAGAAAACAGGAGCTGGCGTTGGCATCTTGTTAATAGGTTAGTTCCATAAATCATGCCAAAATGATATAAAAACATTATAAAAACATGTGGCACTGATATATAATCAAGCATTGAACATCAAAAATTATAGATACGTCGGAGACGTATCAACGTCCACCACCGTCCGGGGTCGCTCCCCCGGATCCACCTCCCCCGGCCACCAAAACTCACCTGCCATATGCCGCGAACCAACCGCACCGTGATGACCAGGACCTCCAAGACGACGCCTCCAAGAAGGTCGCAACATGTCTGTAGCTGCCGCCCGCTCCGGAAGAGCTTAGGTTTTCACCCGGAGATCACAGAACCGCTCACGTTGGTCAGGATTGAACCACCACAATGGCGCAAACAAGAGAGGAACGACGCTGGCACTGACCGAAGTTCGTGCAGGGCTTTAACCCAGGAGGTCAATCCGACCGTAAAGTGAGAGGAGCAACCAGAATGGTGACGAGAAGCAGTCGCCGACCACCAAGCTTAGATCGTCGGCCATGACGGCCGCGGCACCCCTAGCCATGACCTCCATGCCGCGCCACTGAAGCGGCCTCCAGTTCGGAGCCACCAACCCGACTTCCACGCCACCTGGGTGCCAGAGCATGGCAACAACAGAGGCCATCTGCTGCTTCCTCACCGGAACCTGCACCACCTCAGCCCGCGGTTCAGGCTCCTTCTGCCGCACTGGACCCCGCCTTCTTGCCGCGTCACATTGCCAGCAGCGCGTCCTGCTCAGCCCAGATCGAGCCCGGGCACCCATCCGGATCGCTGCCTGCACCCCGCCGCCACGCAGCCCCGGAGCCTCCGCCAGCCCGCTCCAAGCGCCCCCAACCGTGCCGCCGCGCCCGCCGACCGCCAATCATCGCGGGAGTGCTCGAAACTACCGAGAACAGGAGCTCCCGTGCCCGCGCCACCACTCCCTTGCGGCCAACACCATCGGCTTGCTGCCAGCAACCCTCCAGGCCTCCACGCCCAGCACCGTGCACGGCCACACCAACGAAGCCTATCGCAAGACAGCCAGTCTGCTCTCGCCAAGCGCACGCCGACACCCTCGCGGCCCGCCGCGACTAGGATCTGGAGGGCCCTGATATGTGTCAAACGTATCTATAATTTTTGAGTGATCCATGCTAGTTTTGTGATATTGTCACATGATTTTACTATCAATTATATCATTTTTATGCATTTTATCGGACTAACCTATTGACAAGATGCTGTAACAACCCCAGCTTTGTAATGAAAAACACGAATAATTTTTCCACTTTTCCTTATCATGTTTGCATCATGGCATGCATTGACACTTGCTTCTCCTAACAATCCACATTTGGAAACATATATAACATGGGGAAGCCCAACCTTCCCAAAACCTCCAACCCAAATGCAATGCGCAACTTGGCAACAAACTAAATGAACTTCCAAAATGTTTAGGAAGTTCCAATTTACATCCTAGAACAAATTGTTAACATCCAATTATTAACAAGCAAATGTCTTAAATGGAGAATTCAAATTGGTGCCAACCAATTCTTCTTTTTGAAACCAAATTAAACTTTCCAAAAAATTATTGTGAGAGCCTCCATGAATATTTTCATTATTTTTGGGAATACTTAAGTGCTTCAAATAAATGCATTTTGCCATTTATCAAAAATGACCATATTGCAACAACATGAATAAATGTGAATCTAAACAATTCTTTTTGGGGCACCAATTTTTGTGGAGGTGCTAAATGTTATGGGGAGCCTCTGTTAATTTTCCCAGTTTTTATAAAAATTGTTTAGTGCCTGAATAAAATCCATACAGTGCTCCTGGTTTTGTTTTTGGAAAAAGAAAAGGGAAATGTTTAAATTCCTGACAAGTGGGGCCCCCCTATCACCCTCTCCTCTCCTTCCCTTCCTCACTGTGCCGGGAATGGCACTGGCGCCATGCCGCCAGCGCCTCCCCGCGCCCATGCCGCTGCCCCGCACGCTGCCGTGGCCCCCTAGGAATAAGGAGGCCTCCCGACGTCCTCACCTGCTCCCGCACTCCTTCCCCCCCCATTTCCCCCTCGACCATAACCCTAGCTCGCCTCCGCCGCTGTATAGCCGCCGGTGGCCGTCGCCGCATCGCCGTCATCTCCGTCGACCCCGGGACGAACTGACCGTACGGGAGGGTCCGCCGCATCCTCCTCTTCCTCCACGCCCAAGGAATTGGGCCAAGAAGGCCGGAGCCGACGCCCGCGTCCTCGCCTTCTTCAACCCCGGCCGAGCCCCGCCGAGCTCGATTCGGTCATCTCCGGCCACCCCCGCCGCCGTCGAGCTCCCACACGCAACTGGGGTGAGCCCGCGTTTCCTTTTGACTTCAACCCCCTCCCTCTCCCCCTCTGTGCCGTCATGTCGGTGTCCATCGCCGTCGCCGCACGCCGGCCCGGCACCGGACCGGATATTTTCACACACCGGAATATCCGGTCCGTGGCAAATTCGGCTAAGGACCAAAACTCGGCGGTACTGGTAGTCACCGGATATTTGCTACCGGATATTTTCTAAGCACCGGAATATCCGGTCGGAGACGAAATTCGGATAAGGACCAGAATCGGGAGCTGCTGGAATTCACCGGATATTTGGTACCGGAGATTCCAACAGGGCACCGGAATATCCGGGAGACGGAATATCCGGGCCTCTAAATTTTTCTTTAAAGTAAAATAAAATAAATGATAGCTATGTAAATATTGTTTCAATATAGCAAGTGTGATATCAAATTGTTCAGAAAAATATTTCCTATCTGTTGGTAACATTGCCATGCACTTTTGAATAAAATAATTTGCCTTAATTAGGAAATATTAAAATGGCTAAATAATACCTACATTTGGGAAAAATCATAACTTGAGAAATAATTAACCAAAAAAGTGAATAAAATATCAAAGTGATCAGCACCTTGAATGCTATCAAACCATGCTAATATCACATCATGCTCACAAATATTTATTTGATGTTATCCTTTAAATTATTAAAAGAATTAAATTCAAATAATCATTTAATTCGATATTTATTCATCGAAACTCGGAAAATTACAAATAAGGTACCAAAATGCTCGGAAGAACAAAACCTACTTAATCATGTCATGTTCATGCATATTTAAGCCATTTATTTTGTAATGAAATAAATTATAAATAATGTGGTCACTAAGATAAATATGGGGTTGTTTCCAAATAAATGCACTAATTATTTGGAACTCCATTTAATTTGTTAGATAAATTAAATGATGATATCTTTGCATAAACTTGTCATGACATCATGTGATTGAGCATTGCACCTTGTCTTCGTGTGATTTATTTGTTCTTCTATATTTTGCTTGGGTATCGATAGATTCCGGAGTGGAGGTTAACCCCGTCTACCTCGATGAGCAGTACTACACGCCCCGACAGCAAGGCAAGAGATAACCTAACCTTCTTGGCATCTAGCATCCTATTGCTTTATAAACTTATTTTATCCACCATAATATTGCATGCGATTCCAATGACAATTTTGGGTCAATACTAGAGTATCCTATGAATGCATGTTTTTCCCCTGAACCATCGCATGTTTCCCCACCTATGAACCATAGGTTTGATGTGTTGGCCGGAGACAATGATATATTTGTTGTATTCTACATGCTTAGCCATGCTTAGTGCAATTGCTTAGCTGTCCGTTATTTATTTCCATGATTATGAAATTGATGGAATGTTCGGACAAGGTGGAGGATGCCGGTGTTACTTAATTAAATTGTTTAAAGGCTTGGATGAGTTGCCATCTGGGGATGGTGTTTTGCCACATTCCGGCCGCCTAGGCTGAGAGTGCTTTTAGCTAGAACCAAGAACCGAGGATGCTTCCAATGGTGGGGACATATGGAATCCCCTTTAACCGAATAATTTATGCGGGCGTATCCAAGGGTCCTCTAGTTTGCTATTTCCATTTGCGCGTGAGTGTGTGGGTGGAAAAAGGAAAATATGATGATGGTGGTGTTTAGGATGTGGCGATGGGGGCAGGGGCTGAAATAGGCTGGGTAAACTTGTCCTGTCGCCACGATGACCCTTGGATAGTCTCACACATTGTAAAGGTTTAACCACGCCCGCCCTATCGGCTTTCCAAGGAAGAGAGCTAAATGATCAGGTAAGGGGTCGGACGGTACCGGTGGGTAAATTAGTACACCCCTGCAGGGTAAATCTTTTCGAAAAGCCGTGTCCATGGTTATGGACAAATCTTGGGAAAGGCGGATTAGCTCATAGAAAAGTATAACCTTTTATTTAAAATTTGGCAGCTAAAGGTTTCAACTCAACGTGTGTTTAAAAGGTTCATTTCCTCGAGGATGATTCGAGGGAGTGCCTTGGTGGAGATGAGAGAGGTTTAAGGCTACAAGTGGTTCGATGAGAACCGAAGATAAAAGTTTACTCTCTTATCCCTTTTATGAAAAATATTCTGAGTAGACGATGCCATGGGTCATTATTGTATCTTTTAAATGAAAACTAGCTTTATGCAAATTAGCTACATACAGCTTTAGAGACTCCGTCAGCATTGGGCCTATATCGCCCTACTAAACTTGCGAGTACGTCGTACTCAGTCTCTCTTGCTGCCTTTATTACTTTGTTTCAGAGGAGGACGACACCGAGCACACAAGTGGGTTCTTCGTGGACGTCGACGAGTAGTTCGGGGTTCCTAGGTGGCAGCATGGGACCGTGGAACAAGCTGGCTGGGTTTATTTATGTGTAGGCTTCTTAGGCCCTATATTTGGATCTTGTTGTACTAGACAATGCTACTTCGCTTCCGCATGATGAATTGTTGGGTTTGTGACCTTTTGTGTGTAATATTTGTATCTTTCTCATATATGAGTTGCTATATGAATTTTTGTGTCGTAGAGTCTGTGATGTGCCAGTTGTTCCACAAGTCTTGATCTCTTTATTATGCATGATAGCTATGTCTGAGCTTATGGCATGATCGAAGTGTTGCGTGCCGATGATCCATTCCGAGCACGCCTGCCAAAGGTTTTGGCCTGGGATTGGTAAACCCAGTAACCTTCGAGTGTGTAGCATGACCGGTTGCACAAAGCTTCATTGCATAGTTCTGGGGTCGGGGCGCTACAGATGCCCAGTGCCAGTTCCCTGTTTTTGTGCTGTTTTTGTTGCAGAAAGTTACTTCTGGAAATATTCTCGGAATTGGACGAAAATTTACAGAAATTTTTTATTGAAGAAATGAGGAAGGGAGCCAGAAGGGAGACTCCAGGGGACCCACAGAGGCCAGGGGCACCCCCTGCCGCGGCCTAGGGCCCACCCGCGGGTGGGACCCGGCCTTGCCCTGTGGGGCACCCCTCGGCCGCCTCCGACTCCTATAAAATCACATCTGACGCAAAAACCCTAACCCCCAAAGGATTTTCCCAAATACATAACAGAGCTCCGCCGCCATCACCGACAAGTTTCGGGGGTCAGATTGATCCTGTTCTGGCATCCTGTCGGAGGGGGGATCGACCGCCGGAGCCATCTCCATCGACACCGCTGCTTCCTGCGATGAGGAGGGAGTAATCCCTCACCGGGGCCGAGGCTTATACAAGTAGCTATGTGGTTATCTCTCTCTCCCATGCTGTGATCTTCGTTGTGATCATGAGCTTTGTTAGTATAGTTGAATACATGATGTTTCCCTATGTGTAATGGATATGATTTTTCTCAAGTGATGTTATTTAGTACAATTTCCAGAGTCACCATTGTGATCACGGTATCTCGGTGACAGTGTGGGTGCCGTGTGTGACTCTATGTATAATAGATTGGAAGGATCTCCATCATGAGTTTATTCTTTATTATTGTTGGATTGAATAGATCATGAGGTTTCTTGATGCTTGTGTTATTGAAGAAAGAGACTATTCAAGAAATATGTTGTGGTGTTTGTTAGTTTTATCTTTGGATGCGGATAGTGACAGCATGAAGTGTCAATAGATGTGGAATACGAACTTTAAGGTGTGCTTTTTGTAGCCCTACGCAATTCTCATCCTATTTGATCCACGAAAGAATGATCTCCGAGTAACGTCTACCATGCATGTGTTTTTATGGAACCATTATGTGTTTAATTATGTTAATGATGTTGAGAGTAGTCACTAGTGAAAGTATGAAGCCTAGGCCTTGTTTCCAAGCATTGATACACCGTTTTTAGTCACTTTTGTCACTTGTTTGCTTGCTGCCATTTTTATTACAGAATTACAAAATCACCTTTTACCATCCATATCACTTGCATTTTACCATCTCTCCGCCGAACTAGTGCACCTATACAACTGACAATTGTATTAGGTGTGTTGGGGACACAAGAGACTTCTTGTATCTTAATTGCAGGGTTGCTTGAGAGGGATATCTTTGACCTCTACCTCCCGTGGATTCGATAAACCTTTGGTTACTCACTTAAGGGAAATTTGCCGCTGTCCTACAAAGCTCTGCGCTTGGAGGCCCAACTAGTCTACAAGAATATAAGTGTGTAGTAGACATCAAGCTAATTTCTGACGCCATTGCCGGGGAGGAAAGGTAAGCGGTACTCACTCTCCCTTCAACAAAGCTAATTTTTAGCATCGTTGTTGAGAAGGTGTGTGCTTGAAGGTATCTTCTTTAGATCTTGCAATTAAATCTTTTTGTTTCTTGTTTTTATTTCACTAGTTCAATTTAATGGAAAACAACAAAAAAATTAGAGAGCTTTATAAAATTTATCTTGAAATTGTTCATGATGCTTTTGAAGAGAAAATTAAAAAACCTATGGAACTTTATTTGCACAATAATCATGCTAGTAGCAATGTTATTAGTATGATTTCTTTGAATGCCATTGTTGCTAATGCTATGGAAAATTGCAAGCTTTGGGATGCCGGTTTCGATGAATATGATCTTTTTAGTCCCCCAAGCTTTGAGGAGAAAATTTGCTTTGATGATACTTTGCCTCCAATATATGATGATTATAATGATGAATGCGATCTTTTCAGTCCACCTACTATTGAGGAAAAAGTTTATTATGATTATGATATGCCTCCTATTTATGATGATTACAATGATGGCTATGATAGTTTTACTCCCACTATTTTTAATGAGAAGGATTTAGCTTATGTGGAGAGTAATAATAATACTTTTATGCATGTGAATCATGAGAAAAATGCTTTATGTGATGGTTATGTTATTGAGTTTTCTTATGATTCTACTGAAAGTTATTATGAGAGAGGGAAGCGTGGTTATATAAATTTTCATCTTATGAAGTTTCCCCTCTTTATGTTGAAGGTTTTAATGTTGCACTTGCTTTGCCTTCCTATGCTTAATGCTTTATGCTCCAATGATTTATTTTCTTACAAGATGCCTATGCATAGGAAGAGAGTTATACTTAAATGTGTTTGATATTTGCTTCATGATGCTCTCTTTTACGTTCCAACTCTTATTCTTATGAGAGCATCATTAAAATCATCATGCCTAGCTAAAAGGCTTAAAAGAAAAGCGCTTGTTGGGAGGCAACCCATCTTTTACTTTTAGTTTGTTTTTATTTTTCTTGAGTCATGAAGTTGTTGCCTCTGTAGCAACTTCATTGTATCTTTTTGTTTTGGTTTTTTGTGCCAAGTTTAGCCTCTAATGCATTGAAAGTGCGAGGTGTTGTTTTGCTGTCCAGAAACAGATTTCTATCATTCACTGTTTGAAAATCTAGAAAATCCCTGAATTTTATATTTTTCTGATAATTTTAGACAGCAAGACTGATACTTTTATCTATCTTTCGTTAGTTTTGATTTTTCTGATTTGAGCAACAGACGTGCCTCGAAAAATTCAATATTTATAGATTGATCAGTTTTTGACAGATTCTGCCTTTATTTTGTATTCGTCTCTTTACTATCGTCAAATGTGATACTCTTGAGGAGGAGTGCCACATTGAGGCTTAGTAAATAGTATCTAATACCCAATAAAGTTGTTTTCAATTTGTCTTGAGTTGAACACATGTGTATTTTTAATTTATGAGCACTAACCCTCTAATCAGTTTATGAGAAGTTTTGTGTGAAGTGAGTTTTTAAGTTCCAAAGGAGAGGATAATGAAGAAATTGAAGATGGATCAAAGCTCAAGCTTGGGGATGCCCCCATGGCACCCCTCTGAATATCAAGAACCATCAAGCGTCTAAGCTTGGGGATGTCCAAGGCATTCCCTCCTCTTCATCGACTATCATAAGGTCGTCTCCGTTGAACTAAGTTTTTATCACTTTACATATTATGTGCTGTGTTTGGAGCGTCTTTTTACTTTCAGTTTTGTTTGTTTGTTTGCTGGTCATATACTTGTTGGATCCTTACTTTGTTTGTGTGGGAGAGAGACACGCTCCGCTTTTTCGTTTGAATACTTCTTTGCTTCGCTTATATCTTGTTAAGTATTCTTAGCTACTATTTGTTTGCTAGTAAGCTCTCACTTTTAGTTTTTATCTTGTTTAGAGCTGCTAGTTGTTGATGTTAAACTCTCTTGTTCTTCACTTATATTTGTTATAGAGTTGCTATGGTTGCTTGGTTAATTTGTTAGAACGGTAAAATGCTATGCATGTGGTAGTGGTATGAAAATAGAAAAACCTGCATAGTCTTGTAGATCACTATGTGGATAATTTGATACTCTTCAATTGTTTTGAGGCATTAAAATAACTAATGGTTAAAATTTGTTGGTTAATGGTGTTAGAACTGATTAGTGGAGACGTGTTAGTAAAGTGTGGAGCCGTACTTCTCTGAACTAAACAACCTAAGTCAACAATGCTAATGTGTCATGAATTCTGCTAAGTTGAAAATACGTTCCTAGTGGGTAGTTACTGCAATGGTCGGGGAAGCCAACGGGGCACTTGTGTCGCCACCACGATCCCTCTCGGGGTGTCTCTAACCATTTGTGGAACATTGAAACTGCTAGTTGTTTGCAATATACGAAATGCATTGTTGAGTTTTGGTTTTTGGCACTTCCACTTCCATATTTTGCTAGCCTCTTCGGTGCTGCGCAATGCCCTCTCTCACATTGAGATTGGTGCATACGTCGCGAGTACATCCAACTTCGTGGGAGAACTTCATCCTGTTCTCCTACACATAAGCCAACTATCTTCCTCAAAACAGCCACCATACCTACCTATCACGGCATTTACATAGCCGTTCCGAGATACATTGCCATGCAACATCCATCATTACATTACATGACTTGATGTCATTCTTCATTACCATATAGTTTGCTTGATCATTGAGTTAGTGTGCTGCATGGCTTGCCACATGTTCTACATTTTTTCCACACTACGCTCAATCATGCATACTTTCTTTTATACATCATGTATTAGTCTTATGAGTTATGAGTACCAAAAGTGTGATGATCATCTTGTAAAAATAGAGTGTTGCCCCTACCTGTGAGCATATTGAAAAGAGTCCAAAGTGGCCACATAAAATAGTCCAAAAGAGACCAATGAGAGAAAATTTAAAAGAGCGACAAAGGCCACAATTGTAAAAAAAAAAGAGAAATGTAAAAGAGAGAGGGGGCAGCACTACTATCCTTTATTCCACACTTGTGCTAGTTAGCACCTACACTTCATTATAGAGAGTTTTCATGTTTCGTTTGTATAACTATGTGGGGAATTAACGTTATAGAACGTGGCTTGTATATTCCAAGGATGAACCTCCTCAAGTGAGCTCTAGGTCTTCATGAGCAAGCAAGTTGCATGCACCCCCACTAGTTCTATTGGAGAGCTTTCATACACTTATAGCTCTATGTGCATCCGTTGCATGGCAATCACTACTCCTCATACAGTGTCAACTACGGGACTTCCTTCTGTCTTGTGGTTACCCTCTCCACTGTTTGAGCCTTTCTTTTTGGCCTTACAAACCTCCATTATTGTTCTCTTTGCCATAACATCATGGTGCCAAAGCCACTTCTCACTTACACTAGTTGAGTAGACTTTGAAACAGTTGATTTGTGAAGTAGATGGATTAGGACACTTGACTTGAGCTTGGCTATTCCATGAATAACTAATTAGATGATTTGAAGAATGATTGATACTTTACATTGGAGACATAATTTGCAATTCTTCTTTCTAAACCTTATGTATGGTTCCATGTCTCCAACGCACTTATTCATGAAAAGTTTCTAGCATTTGTTAATCATTGTTTGCTTAATATCAACTATAGACAATTGTTTTGGATCACCTCATTCACATCATGTGCTTTGCATTACTATCTTGATCATGATTGTGTTGGTTGCATGTCTCATAAAAAATTATTTTGTTATCACTTACCTACTCGAGGACGAGTAAGAGTTAAGCTTGGGGTTGCTGATACGTGTCAAACGTATCTATAATTTTTGAGTGATCCATACTAGTTTTGTGATATTGTCACATGTTTTTACTATCAATTATATCATTTTTATGCATTTTATCGGACTAACCTATTGACAAGATGCCCAGTGCCAGTTCCCTGTTTTTGTACTGTTTTTGTTGCAGAAAGTTACTTCTGGAAATATTCTCGGAATTGGACGAAAATTTATGGAGATTTTTTATTGAAGAAATGAGGAAGGGATCCAGAAGGGCGACTCCAGGGGACCCACACAGGCCAGGGGCGGCCCCCTGCCGCGGCCTAGGACCCACCCATGGGTGGGACCCGCCCTTGCCCTGTGGGGCACCCCTCGGCCGCCTCCGACGCCTATAAAATCACATCCGACGCAAAAACCCTAACCCCCAAAGGATTTTTCCAAATACGCAACAGAGCTCCGCCGCCATCGCCGACAAGTTTCGGGGGTCAGATTGATCTTGTTTCGGCACCCTGCCGGAGGGGGGATCGACCACCGGAGCCATCTCCATCGACACCGCTACTTCCCGCGATGAGGAGGGAGTAGTCCCTCACCGGGGCTGAGGCTTATACAAGTAGCTATGTGGTTATCTCTCTCTCCCATGATGTGATCTTCATTGTGATCATGAGCTTTGTTAGTATAGTTGAATACATGATGTTTCCCTATGTGTAATGGATATGATTTTTCTCAAGTGATGTTATTTAGTACAATTTCCAGAGTCACTGTTGTGATCATGGTATCTCGGTGACAGTGTGGGTGTCGTGTGTGACTCTATGGATAATAGATTAGAAGGATCTTCATCATGAGTTTGTTCTTTATTATTATTGGATTGAATAGATCATGAGGTTTCTTGATGCTTGTGTTATTGAAGAAAGAGACTATTCAAGAAATATGTTGTGGTGTTTGTTAGTACTATCTTTGGATGCGGATAGTGACAGCATGAAGTGTCCATAGATGTGGAATACGAACTTTAAGGTGTGCTTTTCGTAGCCCTATGCAATTCTCATCCTATTTGATCCACGAAAGAATGATCTCCGAGTAACGTCCGCTATGCATGTGTTTTTGTGGAACCATTATGTGTTTAATTATGTTAATGATGTTGAGAGTAGTCACTAGTGAAAGTATGAAGCCTAGGCCTTGTTTCCAAGCCTTGATACACCGTTTTAGTCACTTTTGTCACTTGTTTGCTTGCTGCCATTTTTATTATTACAAAATCACCTTTTACCATCCATATCACTTGCATTTTACCATCTCTTCGCCGAACTAGTGCACCTATACAACTGGAAATTGTATTAGGTGTGTTGGGGACACAAGAGACTTCTTGTATCTTAATTGCAGGGTTGCTTGAGAGGGATATCTTTGACCTCTACCTCCCGTGGATTCGATAAACCTTGGGTTACTCACTTAAGGGAAATTTGCCGCTGTCCTACAAACCTCTACGCTTGGAGGCCCAACAAGTCTATAAGAATAGAAGTGTGTAGTAGACATTAGGCCCAAACGACGACCTCCACGAAGACGCAATGAGAGAAAAATGCCTCGCCGCCGCCATCCTCGTTAGCGCCGAGGCTTTCCGCCGGCTCTCTCAGGCGACGGCTAGGGCATAGGGGTGCGGGTAGGAGAGGTGGTGGCTACTTCTCTTTGTGTTGCTACCTTTCCTATTGCTATACATGATTCCAGGGAGCTACTTAATCTATGTTGGGAAAATCTACTGGGAAGCGCCCCGCATATTTCTTCTTTGCATGCGGCTGCCACTTTGCATGCGATTTTTCCTATAGAAAGAGCACATTCATATATGTAGTTTTCTGCCACCTCATAGGTGACATCACCGCATTAATTGTCAATTCAAAAATTCAAAATGATTTATCTTCTAAATCATTATTCCGATTAACGATCCGTTTATACCGTTAAATTCATCTCGACCAGGGCTTCAAAACTAGATCACATATCAATATGTTCCGACGAATTTTATTTTTTCACACCAGTTACCAGATTACGACAATATGCCTATCAGATTAGCAACAAAGGGCTACCGGATAAATTTTTACACGTTTTTAGACATTGCAACACAGCTATATATCGGGTGTGACGATTTTTTTCCATCACACCAGTTACCGGATTACAACACTATGGTTACCAGATAAACATCGAACAGTTACCATGATAATTAAACATGGTTATTAGATAATTTTTTATATATTTGCCGACATTTACAATGATATGCATAGTTATAAGAGGAAGAATTCAAACATTTGCAAAATCTAAGGGATGGTATAAGATCACATAAAGTTGTATCATGCAGTCATACTTTGGTGCAAATAGCGTACAGTGAATCTGATAGGCAAGTTATAATAATCTTGTATTTTAGTGAAAATAATCTGGTATTTACCGACGATTTTTTTTATAAAAACATGACGACATGGGATCTAGTTTTGTAGATCTCATCACGACTAAGCCAATGATGAAAACGGATTTATAATCGGATTATCGGTTTAAGAGATAATTTTTTAAACTTCATTATAAAGATAAATCTAAGATGACAACATCGCTTACGTCACTCCATGCATGCATGTTAAGAACCATCGCATGAAGACTGAATTGGTGCGGTTCCGCTAGATAGTCCCGTCCATCTATGTTTGTGTTAATAACTACAATGTCCAAACTACTCTATTGGCAGCTCATTTATCTTTGATTGAGACTACAGAAATTTTATTGTATTTTCTTGTAGCAATCGCGTGGAGAATTGTCTAGTATCCTGAAGATACGGTGTGCAATCTGTATCGCTCTAGTTTATTCCATGCTGCGTACCCACATGATTGCCTTGCCTCTGATACTAATCTAAAGATAACATCCTTACCCCAGTTGGGGCGCTTCTCAAGGCATGTGTTGTTTTGACCGTCCGATCATCTTTCCTAGCGCATCTCAGCCGTTGCTTGCTTTCACCGTGTGAGATAAAAGGGCAGCGCCACGCAGTAGAAACCCTAGCCGCTCTCCTCCCGCTTGCGCCCCCTTTCCCTTTCGCGCCATTTCGCGTGATCCGCCGCTGCCGGTTCTCCTTCTCCAGCATCTATTCCCCATCTTCGAGCTCGACCCACAGAGGAGAAGCAAGCAGTAGCGTCTCAGGTGTGTCTCGGCCTCCTCCCCTCTCGGATCTCTCTATCCAGTCTGACCTCCTCTTTCTCTCTCTCTTAGAGCAACTCCAGCCGTTGGCCCCCCCAGGCCGAATTGCCGGCAATTTTTTGGGCCTGCTGGGGGGCGCCGGCGGAAAAAAATGGCGTGGGGGCAGCCCGATTCCCAGCCGTGTCGCCCCCCAACCCGGCGTTTTCCGGCGAAAATAATCATAGAACCCCATTTTACTAGTAAATCCATTATTTTTAAAGCAAATTTATCATTTGTATCAAATAATTCGACAGAAAAATTATTACAAATTGTTTAACAAATCATAAAATTTAAAACAAGTTTTTAAAATCAAATTACATAAAACCTAGACCTCGCCTTTGCGCCTCCACAGGTGCTCCACCAGATCTTGCTGCAATTGCTCATAAACTACTGGGTCTCGGATCTCCTGACGCTTTGCAAGGTAGGCAGTCCATGATTTCGGTACAGGTAGACGCTCGCTCTCCTCTGGATCCTCGCCCACGAGAGGACCCTGTCTGAAGTATGGCACCTTCTTCTCCTTCTCATCTACTGGATACTTCCGCTCGCTCTCAATGATCATGTTGTGCAAGATCACACAACAAGTCATCACCTCCCACATCTGATCTTTCGACCAGGACATAGCGGGATACCGGACAACAGCAAATTGAGCTTCGATCCCACCAAATGCCCGCTCGACATCCTTCCTGCAAGCCTCCTGACACTTGGCAAACCAAGCTTGAGCCGTCTTCGGCACAGGGTTTGAGATGGTTTTCACAAATGTTGACCATTTTGGATAGATACCATCTGCCAGGTAGTATCCCTTGTTTTAATGGTGCCCGTTGATCTCTAAGTTCACCGGGGGAGCAATACCTTCAACAAGTTTGGAGAAGACAGGCGAGCACTGCAGGACGTTGATGTCGTTGTTTGATCCTGGCATTTCAAAGAAGGAATGCCAAATCCAGGTATCATACGAAGCCACTGCCTCAAGTACGACACTACAACCGCCTTTGTGCCCTTTGTACATCCCCTGCCAAGCAAATGGACAGTTCTTCCATTTCCAATGCATGCAGTCGATGCTTCCTAGCATCCAAGGAAATCCTCTTGCTTCATTCTCTGCTAGGATCCGAGCAGTGTCTTCAGCAGTGGGTGATCGCAAATATTCAGGTCCAAATGAGGCAATTACGGTTCTACAGAACCTGTAGAAGCACTCAAGGATGGTGGATTCGGCCATGCGTAGATAGTCATCCTGCGAATCAGCTGGAGCTCCATATGCAAGCAATCTCAATGCGACCGTGCACTTCTGGAGCGAGGAAAAACCAACCGTACCGGTGCAATCCTTCTTGCAAACGAAGTAGTTGTCGAACTCTCGGACGCCATGCACAATCCTAGAAAAAGGTGCCGATTCATCCTAAAACGGCGCCGAAATGTCTTCTCGCCGTGTACTGGATCGTCGGCGAAGTAGTCGGCATATAGCATGCAATACCCCTCGGCACGCTGGCGTGCCTTGCTCTTGCGCCGACCTGGTGCCGAACCACCGCGCTTCGGCTGTGCATCGGCGTCGTACAGGCCAACCAGACAGGCGAGCATCAGCAAGTGCTCTTCGTCGTCGGCGGCGGCAGAGTCGGCTTCCTCGTCCAGCAGAGTGGCGAGCATCTCCTCATCGTCGGAGTCCATCGAGGCAAAGCGTCGAACACCTCGCGGGCAGGGTGGAGGCGGATGTGCGTGAAGCTTGACCGCGATGGCGATTCTCGGGTGGAAGCGGATAGGGCGGGGAGGGGATACGGCAGAGGGTGTTGCCACGGTGGTTGGCGGTGGTTTTGGTGGCGAGCTCGCGGTGGAAGGGAGGAGTCGGTGCCGGCGACGGGGAGAAGGAGAGGAGGAAAGGACGAATATGTTGGTGGAAAGGTGCGTTCTCTCGCCGACAGGGGTGGCCCGCGCGGTTTTCCCCTTTCGCCGGCGCCCCCAGGCCGAACCCAGCGCGCTGGGTTCGGCCTGGGACGCCGGATAAAATTTGGCCCAAATCCGGCGAAAAACGAGGCCTTGGAGGGGTCCTGGGGGCGCGACTACGGGGATAATGGACCGCCGGCGTCGAAAAGTTGTCCTGGGGGGGCTTCGTGGGGGGACGGCTGGAGTTGCTCTTAGCCGCCGCCGGCGACGCTACGAAGGTGGCGCACTGGAAGAGCTCGACCTCCATCAGCGCATCAAGAAGATCCGGTCTGGAGCGATGACACGCAGGGATCCAACGCAGGTTAAGGTAGGATGCGCCTGAATCCTCCCCCTTTACTCCACTTTTCTCCTTTGTTTGCATTGTACTTGTTCTTTGGTTGGATCTGGCTGACTGAGATTGGTCGTGGCCTTCTTTCCTCATCAGTTGCCGCTGTGACATGCTCTTAGGTTGGATCCGGTGCTCCACCATAGGAAGTGCTGGTTTGAGCTGCATGTATGTGGCGCCCTTGCTTAGAAAAGCAATGACACATCGTGAAATATGCTATTCCCTGGATCGAGTATGGATAGCAATTCACAAATAGATGTAATATCATGCATCAATGTCAAATAATTATTACATCGTGAGATCCATAAATAAAATATTCTTTACAAATTGCATAGCCAAAGGCTAGCTTGAATGTAAAGTTTGGCAGCGGAAACATAAGTAGCACAGAGAGCTTCATCATCTTCATGTGCCACTGGCATACATGTTGGTTGCAAGCTCGAAGACACGTCTCACTCATCGTCGTAGTAGCCTGCAACATTTAACGTTGCAGCCCAGGGAATTTGGTCAAAACCTTGTAACAGGCCGGCAAGTGAATACTATGGTGGAATATGAAATGGCAAGACTAATACTACATGCTTATTTGGCTGGTGGGGTTGAAGGCTATTGCATAAAGCCAATTTTGTCCTACTTTTCACAAACATTTTATTTTCAACTTTTCAATATGAGACACACCCATGGAACGCATCCAAGGTCTCATATACCCGAGTTCACCCATCAAATTTTATTATGAAATTGGAATGAAGAGATCCTCCGACAACTTCCTTGCTTAGCTACTCAAAATTGTCCGTAACCGGGGACACGGCTATGATCATAGTTTTATTACTCTCGAGAGTTTGTGGCACTTTCCCCACTAGACTCGATCAACCCATTCTATCCTTAACCCACATTTAGTGAAAAGGAAAGGAGAAGACCAAGACGAGACCTTTCTGAAGCACTTTCCCAACCACTACTGGCTTGACCCGTTCCAACCTACAACCCCTACATCTGCTTGTCAAACCGGGCTGGTTCCATGCTACTTACTTAGTCAAGACAGAGCCCATATGACTAGTGGCTGCACTGGAAGCAACTAAACATGGAGTGACATCGAATCTCAATACCCTGGGTGGCCATCCACAAGTGCACATACTCAGGTTAGACCACAAGAAAATGGCCCTGAGTAGCCACTCAACTTCGCACACCTCAACAAACCAAATCCACCCAGGTGATTCATTAATTTAGTAGAGTTTTCACTTAACTTACTACATCAAAATCTTCACAATTGCAGCAAGCATTTCTACTAAATTAATGTAGGTACCTAGTCAACAAGAAAGATCTAACAGGCTTGCATAGCATAATTAAAACAATAGTAAACCTATCATGCATACTACTAAAATAATCTATAATGCAATTAAGAAAATAATAGGTCCTTCATGAGTTTGTGTATACACTTGCCTTTTTGGTAGTCGAAGCGTGTTGACTTCTCTAAACAAAACCGCAAGCTCTCCGTTCAAACTATAAGATAAAATAACACAACATAAACACACCATCCATAGCAACAAAATAAGCAATACAAACAACTGGAAAGATTTGTTATTATCTTTATGTTAGTATTTTCTATCTTACGCATTTAGACAATAAAGATTAATACTTGAGGATGGCTTGCAAGATATGGTCTGGAGGAGTTGGATGACAAAGTCATCGAGTCAAATAATTAGAAAGAAGTTGGCCATATAGATATATTGGAAAGAATTGACATGCTACACAAAAGATAGATATAATTTAGAATGTCCCGTGTGAATAGAATTACATGAGTCCCAAATTGTGCAACTACAATACTATTAAATAAAGTGTGACAAACCTTATTAAAATAGTACAAGTTACACAAATGCTTGGATATGAACTAATGTTATATTGGATTACTCAAAGGCCTCATTTGTACTTCGAATAATCCAAGCTAAGTCAATAAGATTGAATGGCATGAGATCATTGGATGGCATTGGTTGATGGTACGTGATGTGGTTCTACAAGAGCAATCAAATAGATATTTTGTGAATACCATTGAACGATAAATAACAAGTCGTTTAACTCTGATGATAGGAAAAGAACCCCTAAGACTAAGATTGAGATATACTCCATTGTCTAACCTATATGAGATGACATGATATAAAACATTGATAAAAATAGATATGGTGCCCATGAGAAAGAAATGGCTCACCAACGGGAACGAGTATCATTGTAGATGAGAAGGCAATCACGGAACATGATGTAGACGGAGTAGTCGATGGATATTATCACGCACGACCTTCGGGAAGGGGTGGATGGGGTTCTCCTCGCCGCGTGTAAGATAGGGAAGTCGTCAGGAACGACGCGCGCGTCCTTGGGCGGAGTTGGTTGTCAACTAAAATTGGTCGCGTCGTCGTGTACTTCGAGTGGCGGACGTCCTCGTCGTTTGGCTGCGCTAATAAATCAGTATAGTGGTCATCCGAATGCACGAACACATTATGAACGTGATGGACATGGTTCTGGCACCAACACATGCTCACCTCGCCGGGATCGTTTTGCGTTGCCGAAATCTATCGAGACGGTGACGACATGCTCGGGATTGGACGGACTCGACTCTCCAGTTGAAGTATATCTCGGGGAAGACGTCCAGGAGATGCGTGTAGGCATTGGGTACTCTTCCGTGACCTCGGCGCTGATCCTCAAAGCTCCAAGCGGCAGCAGCAGTCCTCGAAGCGGTCGCGGCTCCGGCGATGACACGGAAAGATATTTAGTATTTTGACGTACGAGCATGTCCTGGTGGTAGGAGATAATTAGGAGAGCCTACCAGTAAAAGGAATCGAGGGAAAGATCAACATACACGACGCAGCGGTCCGATGAACTTGCCAAGATCTAGAAAAAGGCAT
This sequence comes from Puccinellia tenuiflora, assembly GCA_012064385.1. Lineage (NCBI taxonomy): Eukaryota > Viridiplantae > Streptophyta > Magnoliopsida > Poales > Poaceae > Puccinellia > Puccinellia tenuiflora. The sequence goes on along the minus strand of QRDG01000544.1, from coordinate 141,224 downwards.
CGACAGAACGAGATGTACAGACATTATCTTGAGATAAAATCTTCAGCAAAGTGGTGGAGACTGACAGGGGGAGCAAGATGACACAGTTGGTTTACCTTTATAGGGGCTGAGAGGGGAGATTGAAAGATGGATGTCAACCGATGGCATTCGGTTCACCGCGTCGATCTGGAGGTTTGAGGCAAGAAATGGGGAAACAAATTCCCTGAATGAGATGCCCATCCAATTTTGAGGAAGTCTCGTGTTGAAATTGAGAGGAAACAGTCGCTTAACTAGAGGGGAGAGGAAGGGAAAGATTGAGTGCTATGGTTATAACGTACGTTCTGTAAGTGAGCGAGCACACGAGGAGACGACTCGATTGGGAGCAAGATGGGCTAGCCGATACGGCCCAGGAGAAAAGATTGGAAGGAAACAAAATGGCCTGTGGGGGTGCCTCCTGTCTGGGCCGGCCCAAGTTGGGTTCGGTTCCTTTTTTTTTATCTTTATCTTTTTCTGTTTTTATTTATCTGAACTTACTTTTGAATTCAGTTTTGATCCAAATGATTTCAGAATATTTTGAATAAATACATTTTGAAAAGCTTGTCAAGATAGAAACTTTTGGTACCATTTTAATTACAAAATTATTTTATAAGAAACAAAATATTACATAAAGTGTATAAGATAACTTTATGTGAATTTCCAAACATAGTCTGGGGTTTTAATAAAATCCGTAATAGCAAAAATTATAATTTTTTTGATATAAAACTTTATAATATCGTTTTATAAACAACATATATTTAAATAAAACATTCATGAAATGGTTTTGTGAAATGGTATTTCAATAATTTCGAAAATAACTTAAAGGTTTATATTTTACCCAAAGTAATTATTTCAAGTTCAAAACTTTAAAATAGAAATATATAATCGGTTGAAATATTTGAAAACCCAAAATACTTAATAAGGTCATATTACCTTTTATCTTTTGAGTTTTCTTTTATTTGAGATTTTCTTTTAAACAATTCACAAAAGTTTTCTTTCTTTGTTAATTTTAATTTTTTTTTTATTTCTTGTGATTTTTAACATTCCAAAATTTTGGGATGTTACAGACTACCACCCTTAAAAGGAATCTCGTCCCCGAGATTCGAAGAGGCTAGAAGAAAGATGGGTTTGGGATCTCCGGATTTAGGCAACTGGGTGGGCTACCACCCTTAAAAGAAATTTTTGTAGGCAGTCTTGAACTCCTTCCTTCGGGCTAGGGTCCATCGGGTTAGTCTTTAGGTCTCACTGGAGTCAACTATATCTTACACTCATGAAGTGCTCCAACTCCAATGGGTGGGTGTCTCTTTAGATAACTTCGGATACCATTCTCTTTAATATGGCTTGACATATTACATCCTCATCCATGTGATGTCTCCGGAAATATTTCTTCTCTAAGCTGGCATCCTTCACTGCAAACAAAACGTCAATTCTAACGAAACTCTCATGGTAGGTCAAGACTTTCAGTGTTGGATCTCTTCTTCTTCATGGGAGTTGAGCTTTATCCTCACCGTATTTTATACGCCTTGGCAGCACTTGCCTTAATTTAAGGGTATAACATTTATTACCATACTATGGTTTAGGCTTTTCATCGTCGGCTCTCTCATAGGTATGTCACTCAAGACTTATCATTCCGCATAACAAAAATGAATGATATGAGTAGTAGTCATGGGGGCCAATCCACGACGCACTCAATCATCACCTTGCACTTGGTTTGGTGAGTCTCGTATTCTACACTCGGTCATCCTCACTTGTCTAACAGAAAGTTTCCAATCTGCAAGACAGACCTAAGTTAAACTATCGATCCTTCAAAACTAATGGGTTGCGCGATAATTCCTATACATCGTCACTTCTCATTTTGGAGAATCTTCATTGCTTCTCATCCTTGGTTTTGTTGTTGGCTAGCATTCGGGTCTTCAACGAAATTTGTGAGATTGGATTTTCATCACTCGTTGTACCATCAATCGTTCATTACGGTTGGCCTATTTGTCAGGCATCTTATTGGCTTGGGTGGGCTTAGCATGGACGTGTAGACATAGAAGGATACAAGAGAAGTACTCCTATACAACGTCGGTTCGCCAGCAGCATCTCCTTCAGCGGTTCTTCTTGTTGTTGTTGGTACAATAGGATTTTTACATCACTTTACCTCTTTAGTTTCTATCCCACATCCTACTTCTTCTTACAGACCATTTCCACAACACTTGAGTCACCCGAGTCTGAGCTTTCATCAACAGCCGCATTGCATAAGGCATCTGGAGGTGGCTATATTCTCGTCCTGGTTGGTATGTGGGTGAGACATATGGTTTTGGTTTAGCATTGATGAGTAGAGATAGAAAGAAACTAAGAGAAGTATTACTACTCACACACACACAGCAGACCAAGGCAAATCATCTTACAAACAACATCTAGCAAGCAACAAGCGATAAACAGTGGTAAACAGACATCAAACAACAGTAAAAACAACCACTCCTTTTTTTTTTAATTTCGAAAATATAATTTTGGAAAACAAACTAACACAATAAAGGTTTTGAAAATAAGCACGATAGTACTGCCATACCACAATTTGATAGGTCAATACAATATTATGATAGCGTATGTCATTCTAGTACAATGGTGGTCTAGTCTATATTTTTCTTGAGTGCTTCAAGTTCCACTTTTATTTCTTCAAGTTCGTCGAGGTACTTCTTAGTGTTGTGAAGTCTAAATTGAAGTCTTCTATCAAGGCACTTGGTGGCTTCTCACACTTGTCATGTTGATCTTCAACGTCTTTGGAAACATTTCTGAGTTGAGGTCATCTATAAATAAGATAAGATAACTTAGAAAGCAATTAGATGAGAAGGTTACAAGAAGGATATTAGGGAAGTTTTGGACAATAGAAAAATAACATTTGTTCCTATGGTCTTTCCTATTCCTAATCCAATCCTAAGGTTTTCGAGCCTACAGGCAACATTACGCTCTGATACCATCTTGTGGCGCCCTTGCTTAGAAAAGCAATGACACATCGTGAAATATGCTATTCCCTGGATCGAGTATGGATAGCAATTCACAAATAGATGTAATATCATGCATCAATGTCAAATAATTATTACATCGTGAGATCCATAAATAAAATATTCTTTACAAATTGCATAGCCAAAGGCTAGCTTGAATGTAAAGTTTGGCAGCGGAAACATAAGTAGCACAGAGAGCTTCATCATCTTCATGTGCCACTGGCATACATGTTGGTTGCAAGCTCGAAGACACGTCTCAGTCATCGTCGTAGTAGCCTGCAACATTTAACGTTGCAGCCCAGGGAATTTGGTCAAAACCTTGTAACAGGCCGGCAAGTGAATACTATGGTGGAATATGAAATGGCAAGACTAATACTACATGCTTATTTGGCTGGTGGGGTTGAAGGCTATTGCATAAAGCCAATTTTGTCCTACTTTTCACAAACATTTTATTTTCAACTTTTCAATATGAGACACACCCATGGAACGCATCCAAGGTCTCATATACCCGAGTTCACCCATCAAATTTTATTATGAAATTGGAATGAAGAGATCCTCCGACAACTTCCTTGCTTAGCTACTCAAAATTGTCCGTAACCGGGGACACGGCTATGATCATAGTTTTATTACTCTCGAGAGTTTGTGGCACTTTCCCCACTAGACTCGATCAACCCATTCTATCCTTAACCCACATTTAGTGAAAAGGAAAGGAGAAGACCAAGACGAGACCTTTCTGAAGCACTTTCCCAACCACTACTGGCTTGACCCGTTCCAACCTACAACCCCTACATCTGCTTGTCAAACCGGGCTGGTTCCATGCTACTTACTTAGTCAAGACAGAGCCCATATGACTAGTGGCTGCACTGGAAGCAACTAAACATGGAGTGACATCGAATCTCAATACCCTGGGTGGCCATCCACAAGTGCACATACTCAGGTTAGACCACAAGAAAATGGCCCTGAGTAGCCACTCAACTTCGCACACCTCAACAAACCAAATCCACCCAGGTGATTCATTAATTTAGTAGAGTTTTCACTTAACTTACTACATCAAAATCTTCACAATTGCAGCAAGCATTTCTACTAAATTAATGTAGGTACCTAGTCAACAAGAAAGATCTAACAGGCTTGCATAGCATAATTAAAACAATAGTAAACCTATCATGCATACTACTAAAATAATCTATAATGCAATTAAGAAAATAATAGGTCCTTCATGAGTTTGTGTATACACTTGCCTTTTTGGTAGTCGAAGCGTGTTGACTTCTCTAAACAAAACCGCAAGCTCTCCGTTCAAACTATAAGATAAAATAACACAACATAAACACACCATCCATAGCAACAAAATAAGCAATACAAACAACTGGAAAGATTTGTTATTATCTTTATGTTAGTATTTTCTATCTTACGCATTTAGACAATAAAGATTAATACTTGAGGATGGCTTGCAAGATATGGTCTGGAGGAGTTGGATGACAAAGTCATCGAGTCAAATAATTAGAAAGAAGTTGGCCATATAGATATATTGGAAAGAATTGACATGCTACACAAAAGATAGATATAATTTAGAATGTCCCGTGTGAATAGAATTACATGAGTCCCAAATTGTGCAACTACAATACTATTAAATAAAGTGTGACAAACCTTATTAAAATAGTACAAGTTACACAAATGCTTGGATATGAACTAATGTTATATTGGATTACTCAAAGGCCTCATTTGTACTTCGAATAATCCAAGCTAAGTCAATAAGATTGAATGGCATGAGATCATTGGATGGCATTGGTTGATGGTACGTGATGTGGTTCTACAAGAGCAATCAAATAGATATTTTGTGAATACCATTGAACGATAAATAACAAGTCGTTTAACTCTGATGATAGGAAAAGAACCCCTAAGACTAAGATTGAGATATACTCCATTGTCTAACCTATATGAGATGACATGATATAAAACATTGATAAAAATAGATATGGTGCCCATGAGAAAGAAATGGCTCACCAACGGGAACAAGTATCATTGTAGATGAGAAGGCAATCACGGAACATGATGTAGACGGAGTAGTCGATGGATATTATCACGCACGACCTTCGGGAAGGGGTGGATGGGGTTCTCCTCGCCGCGTGTAAGATAGGGAAGTCGTCAGGAACGACGCGCGCGTCCTTGGGCGGAGTTGGTTGTCAACTAAAATTGGTCGCGTCGTCGTGTACTTCGAGTGGCGGACGTCCTCGTCGTTTGGCTGCGCTAATAAATCAGTATAGTGGTCATCCGAATGCACGAACACATTATGAACGTGATGGACATGGTTCTGGCACCAACACATGCTCACCTCGCCGGGATCGTTTTGCGTTGCCGAAATCTATCGAGACGGTGACGACATGCTCGGGATTGGACGGACTCGACTCTCCAGTTGAAGTATATCTCGGGGAAGACGTCCAGGAGATGCGTGTAGGCATTGGGTACTCTTCCGTGACCTCGGCGCTGATCCTCAAAGCTCCAAGCGGCGGCAGCAGTCCTCGAAGCGGTCGCGGCTCCGGCGATGACACGGAAAGATATTTAGTATTTTGACGTACGAGCATGTCCTGGTGGTAGGAGATAATTAGGAGAGCCTACCAGTAAAAGGAATCGAGGGAAAGATCAACATACACGACGCAGCGGTCCGATGAACTTGCCAAGATCTAGAAAAAGGCATCGACAGAACGAGATGTACAGACATTATCTTGAGATAAAATCTTCAGCAAAGTGGTGGAGACTGACAGGGGGAGCAAGATGACACAGTTGGTTTACCTTTATAGGGGCTGAGAGGGGAGATTGAAAGATGGATGTCAACCGATGGCATTCGGTTCACCGTGTCGATCTGGAGGTTTGAGGCAAGAAATGGGGAAACAAATTCCCTGAATGAGATGCCCATCCAATTTTGAGGAAGTCTCGTGTTGAAATTGAGAGGAAACAGTCGCTTAATTAGAGGGGAGAGGAAGGGAAAGATTGACTGCTATGGTTGTAACGTACGTTCTGTACGTGAGCGAGCACACGAGGGAGACGACTCGATCGGGAGCAAGATGGGCTAGCCGATACGGCCCAGGAGAAAAGATTGGAAGGAAACAAAATGGCCTGTGGGGGTGCCTCCTGTCTGGGCCGGCCCAAGTTGGGTTCGGTTCCTTTTTTTTATCTTTATCTTTTTCTGTTTTTATTTATCTGAACTTACTTTTGAATTCAGTTTTGATCAAATGATTTCAGAATATTTTGAATAAATACATTTTTAAAAGCTTGTCAAGATAGAAACTTTTGGTACCATTTTAATTACAAAATTATTTTATAAGAAACAAAATATTACATAAAGTGTATAAGATAACTTTATGTGAATTTCCAAACATAGTCTGGGGTTTTAATAAAATCCGTAATAGCAAAAATTATAATTTTTTTGATATAAAACTTTATAATATCGTTTTATAAACAACATATATTTAAATAAAACATTCATGAAATGGTTTTGTGAAATGGTATTTCAATAATTTCGAAAATAACTTAAAGGTTTATATTTTACCCAAAGTAATTATTTCAAGTTCAAAACTTTAAAATAGAAATATATAATCGGTTGAAATATTTGAAAACCCAAAATACTTAATAAGGTCATATTACCTTTTATCTTTTGAGTTTTCTTTTATTTGAGATTTTCTTTTAAACAATTCACAAAAGTTTTCTTTCTTTGTTAATTTTAATTTTTTTTTTATTTCTTGTGATTTTTAACATTCCAAAATTTTGGGATGTTACAATGTAAGAAATCTTTTTTTTCTATCGGTTGGCAATGCCTATAGATAGATGCAGTTCCTATGTTATTTAGCCTGTCCAATTAGAAATCATTTTTCTTTTCCTATCGGTTGACTATGTATAGAGGTAGATGCAGTTTCTAGGTTGGGCTGTCCGATTTATTTATTGTATCGGTGCTTGCATTCTATGAGCAGATGGCAGAGTTGGCTGGCAGGTTCTTTAGGTTGTGCAATTTTGTAAATAACGGTGCTTGCTATCCATGATGTACGCGCTACACTAAATTTAGTTTTTCTTCCATACGACCCCAGCAAACGGCCAAGCTCCACTATCAATTCATAATGGAACAACACATAATTTAGTTAATACTGTACAGATTATGACGTAGAAATTGGCTCGCAGATTTTGACGGTATGCTGAAGCTGAATTTATGAAGTGGCCACTTGTTTTCGTTCTTATTTTTAACCTAAAAAAATGCAGTACTACAGTTAGTATATAAGGAAATGTTCACTGCGCTTTATACTGTAATAATACCTTCTTTTAGATGTCCTCCATGTGCACTTACCCTGAATCATCACCAACGAATCCTCTGATTGAATTGCAGTGCTCCAGATGGGTCTCTGGCGTACAGCACTGAGTTTTTTTTAAATAGGTATAACAATATTGATGTTCATACAACGGTGTGCATACTTGAAAAATAACAATTTGCAGAAATATTTTCACTTATGTTTGACGTCTGTGAAGAACAAGGTTTCGCAATGATAGCATACCCAGGCCAAATATTATTTGTTGTACAAACTGTGACACACAATTGATATCAGTTCAATAAATTTTGCAGGCCCAAGCAGTTTTTGGAGCGCTTCATGCTTTGGAGGTAACTTTGCATGATTCATGATATTATGCAGGACCACTAGATAAAGCTCAGAAACAACGTCACTTCTAGATATCCTAACACTAAGTTTTTGTTGTTGCAGACATTCAGGCAGTTGTGTTACTTTGATTTTATTTTGGGTGTGACTGGAGTTCATTAGGCTCCTCGGACTCTCGTCGACAAGCCCAGATTTCCTTATCGAGGGCTTCTTATTGGTAAGATGTAATCTGATTTTTTTTCAGCATATTACAAAACTGTAAATATCTTCACAATTCAGAGTAATATAGTTCATAAATTGGATCAACCAGAGCTAATTACATATGGTCAATGTAGCTGCATTTCGATTGGTTCCAGCTGTTTCTCTGTTCATAAAATCGCCTTTATAATGTCTCTGGAATAGAACATGTCACTCTTTTTGTGGGGACTGAAATATTGCCACACTCAGGCTGTCATCTCCCTATACAGCCACACATCTCAACCAAGTAGAGGAGAAGGAGCAGTTGATAGAAGGTGCAGAGCTCTTATGTTGCCGCCAAGATGTTTGAGGAAATGCCCATAAGAGAATCAAATGTGAGTAATGCTGATATTATAACTAGGTTTGCTCAGATGATTGAAGAATTAAATGAACAATTGAAATAAGAGATCTCTTTGTTTGCTTTCTCTTAAAAAGTACAATCTTAGATAGACTACAAGGCACAAGCACTGGTTTACAAAAAGATTAGAACCCCAAAATTGATATTAATTGGCATCTAGCTTTAACTTTGTGCAACCTGATTGCAGTTCCACCATGGCACCATGGTGATGATATGAAATCAACCACTTTTATCAGTATTTTATTATATACTTGTATGTATCACTATTGCGACTTTTACATGCCCTTCTAATTATTTTCACTTCCTTTGCAGCTAAAGTTTGTTCAATATTATCTCGGATGTATTCCTTTTTTTGGTGCTGGACTGTGTTTGGTACCTGAGGAGCACAGACCGCTGCGTCATTGCTCAGCCATGCCAAGGAAGCTGCGGTCTCCTGCGGCCATGGCGCTAGCTGGTAAGTCCCCAATCCTCATGAAACTCCCTCTTATGCTTTCCCCTTCTATGATTTGTGTTGCTACCGCTGCTGGATCGGATCCGTGTCCTCTTACCGTCGTCTGTTGCTGCAATGGTGTTCTCCACCAAAGAGCAGCCCCTCTTTCTGGTTCCTTTCCTACTTCCTAATTAAAAATTTGTTTCACAGTTGGGTTTGGTTGGAGAGGACAATTTACACCATCAGCAGAAGCCACTGCCCAGTACTCCTTTTTATTTCAGTATTTCCCTTTTTCCTGCGTGATCAGATCCTTGCCAACATGTTTTTTGCAAACAGGCATTACAAACTGGAGTAAATAAGAGAACTACTGATTTTGATTTCTGTTTTGTGAGGCAATATATATTTTAAATGGAGTATATTGGCATACTATAGTTCCATCTTCAGAATTGTTTGTTCATGATTTGTGCTACCATTTGGATTATTGGGGGTTTGAGGCTGTGAGGCAAGCCGTGCCTCCTTACTTGGCAACTTTGATTCTTTTCATTAGTACAGATGTTATCTTGGGGGACTGTTATATTATTAATGTGCTATATTACAAGTTTCATCCCTTATACGTCATAAAATCATCTTCCTGTTTTTATGTCGTCTCTGTTCAAACCTACATCAGTTTTTCGTCTTGACACACAATGCTTCTCTTTTCACTTGGCTCCATCCGCACCTTGACTGAAGGAGCACTATCAACAACTTCTTTGTCGTAATAACTCTTAAAGAAAAGACTGGCATGATAAACCTATCTATGGTTGAAACAAATGAGTATCCAGTGGTTAGCTTTTTGGGAGGTAATTAAATTCTGTTCTATGACCTGAGATAGCACCCTGTGTATTTAGATCAGCAATTTAAAAATTGTTTTGTCGACAAGCCGCGTGTCCTACCTCAAAATTTAGTAAAGAAACTGAATACTGTGAGCCTTTATTTCTATGCATGTATTTCGGACATGTCTATCTATCGCGCAGGACCAAGACAACTTATTTATTAAAACCGCTTTTACATGTACCATAGCTTATCTTCTTTGGGATTCTTTTATTCATATCTGGTTGCCCGTGGGTTGCCGGGAAAATGGGCGGCAACCCGCACACTGGAACTTATCTTTTTTTTTCAGCTAAGGCTCCGTTCCCTAGCGCTCACCTTTACCAGCAGGTGCCCCCTCCGAAGGTAACCCTTCGAACCGGTATCATTGTTTCCTTTTCTTGAATGAAAGTCTTGCGAATGAAATGAGATTTCATTTTTTTTTGCAAGATATTGTAGCCTGAAGCTAGAAATGCTATATATATTTATATTACCACCAGAAACTATGTATCAATCTTATAGTTCTATGAACATTTGTTTGATCTTATAAAGCCTACCAGGAACTAGATCAAAGTTATTTGGGCATTTTTTATTACTTTTATTCTTCTATATCTAAAAGAAATACTCCTATTCTTTGGTTGGGCAGAAAAGCTGGACTAGACATGACGTCTAAGTGCTTTTCCGTACTCTAATATTTCCTTTAGTCGTTACTATGTCATCTTTCTCATGAAACTTAGTAAATTTCTTCTAGACTGCTTGAACTGGCACCCCGTTAAATCCTTTGGGCACTGAAAAGGACTGAGGAGGCAATGTCAGGCTAAAACTTTTAACGTGTAGCTGTGCTTTGCAGCTAAAATACCGATGGGTGTCATGGCCATGGCGATGTATGGTCAGCAATGGGAGCACACTTATGAAGCAATTCTGGGTATTGATATATCATTCCAGTCAGCACTGGAAACAACATTGGTTTCCATATGGTTGTAAAGACATTTTTCATGATTTTCGTTAGTTGGTTGCTACTAAAAGACAATGCTATTCATTGTGAATCATTTATGACATCTGTAATAGTTTGAGTGTTTTCTTTGTCTCCATTTGGGCTATCAGCGGTTGTGACAAACAATGCAAAAGGCGGCGCTTTCTAATGCGAAGTGTTTCCCTTACGGGTAGCCTGCCTAACTTTATAGGTTCAATGAATACTATTTATTTTGTTGTTTTATTGTGTAATGACTTCTGAACTTACTGAGACTGAGATCATGTAATCACTTGCTACTTCCATCTTTTCTCCAAATGATTTGTCCTACCAGTTTGATTTTGGAGGTTTGGGCCACTCTTAAACCTGTGTTGCGCAACAAGCTGCCCCTCCAAACCCAACCCAAGCTACTCTATGACTTGCGTGACAATGTTTTGTAAGCATTTAAGTCCACCTTATCTACTTTAATCTATATATATGGCGGTGTGAATGCAAGTCTTGGGCAGGCACAAATATCTGATTATGAACTTCATTTGTCATCTTTTTAACCGTTCTTACAAACACAAATTTATTCGCCATGTTGTTACAACTATTTTATTTCGTTCTTTATTTGCATGTCAACGTGTATGATCATTCAAATGGAAAAACAACCAAGCAAGTGTTACTTCTCACTTTTGCACCTATGTATTCAGAACCTCTATATAGCTTAAGGGCATCTCCTGTTGTACAATACATGGGAACTACTGACAATTTTTTTTTGAGTCAATAGGTGGCGTGCCACAAGTTGTTGTTTCTGAAATGTTTAGCTGCTTATGTTTTACGTGCCTTTGTTCACCCTTTTATAACTGTGTCATCTTCGTGTTGAAACCAGTGTTACCAGTATTATATCAATATGTTTGTCCTACAATCTTTTTATATAGAGATCTGTAATTTCCGTCTTAGTACGTTATCCATCTTATTAATGTGCTCAATACATAGAATTATAGGCAAAATAATTGAGAATTAACATGTGGCGTGCAACAAGCCGCGCTTTCAAAACTAGACATAGTTTATCCGCCTATACCATATTATGCCTTATTCCTCCTCTGTGGTAAATATTCTAGAACTATGTTGTGCTTTTCTCCATGTTTGCAAAAATACCACAGATGTAGTTATTATTATATGTTCAGTTTTGTAGCTTCTACATCTTGAAAATTTAACTTGGAAGTCTTATACTGACATTTTTAGCTATTTACCGGGTTGTGCTATGTTCACTAGATTGTTCTGCGGTTCCATGCCCTCTTATACTAAGTGCTCCATGGCTTATGTATTTGGTTCATTAGCTGATTGCATTTTCCCCTTGCGTATGACATTGTTTGTCCCCGTGATAGTACCACATGGTTTCGTTCAAGCATTCATCGATATCCTACATGAAAAGAATGTCTACGAGCTCAACACGTTTCTTTTGATTAAAAAGTTGAAGGTTGTGAGGCCCATTCATGCACTGTTTACCATTGTACTTACATGTGCGACGGTTCAGCGCAGAGATGACTTATTGGCCACCTTAGCAAAGTGATCCTCTTCTCTTAGAACCATTGTCTTGTTTACCCGCGCTTTCTACTGGCACCTGTTTAGTTTGTATGGTGTTCTAAAGATATTTTTATACTTTCCCCTGATTATAGTTTATCTATGTAGCCTTTGTGACCTTGTGCGTGATAGTGATGTTACTAAATATGTATAAATGTCCTTGCCACAAAGAACAATGTTCTCTAGATCATATTAGTCTGGTATTCTGGTTATCTCTATAATAATGATTCACTTATGAAGGTGCTCAAAATAGGAATAGGACAAAAGAATGAAGTCATGAGGTACTACCATCCTTGCTGTTGGAACCTCTATGTAATCCCATTGCCCCGAGATGGCCATTGTAAGCTAATGTAGTGTCCACTGTCATCTACACCAACCGTAGTGGTCTTAGGCGACTTCACCTACATCGTTTGCAAATTCCTCAACGAACTCTGAGATATTTCTCAACTTTCCAACAATCCAGTCATTTTGCTGCTACGATTTTCGCTCCAGCTCTCTTACTACTATATATTACCCACTTATGTATGTAGTAGGTTGTGGTTTATATACAAGTATGTTTCCTGCGTATGAACCTACTGAACCTACTTATGCTCCAAATTCAGAGCATTTTTAGCCTTATGTAAATAAGTATCTGATTGAACCCGGATATGTCACCAGTACTGTAAACATCGTCTCAACGTTTGTATGCCATTACCTTTCTATGTCGCTTTTATTCCTGACTGAGATATTAACTGTATTCTCATTAATCTGTATTAATTCATGAGGATTACGGGCAAAATATTTGTTGAATCAAATGGTGGCGTGCGGCAACCGCGCCTTTTAATCTAGTATTTGTATACTACTGAACAGATCAGAACGTTCCAACAACTTTTGGCCATATATTAATACTTTATAAATACGTTTTAGCAACATTATCGCCCGTGCAGCACAATAGGAAGACTCAGTGATGGTCCCTTTTCTCCATTCGCAAAAAAAAAAAAAAACCTTTTCTCAACAACTGTTAACCCCTTGGCTCATATATAGACGGCGGCAGAACGACCTATACCCAGAGCAACCGAGGAAGGGAGAGTAACAGATAGAGCGGGGAGAGCACAAGAAAGAATGGCAGGCGAAGGAGATCTGAAGCTACTGGGCTTGCTGGTGAGCCCGTTCGTGCTCCGCGTCCGCATGGCGCTGCACATGAAGGGCGTGAGCTACGAGTACATCGAGACGGACGTCCTCGACAAGGGCGAGCTCCTCCTCAAGTACAACCCGGTGCACAAGAAGGTCCCCGTGCTCATCCACAACGGCGTGCCGCTCTGCGAGTCCCAGATCATCGTGCAGTACATCGACGAGGTCTGGCCTGGAACCTCCATCCTACCGGCAGACCCCTACCAGCGCGCCACCGCTCGCTTCTGGGCCGCCTACGTCGACGACAAAGTATTTCTCACGCTTTTCTCCTCTGTTTTAGGGGCTTCGATCTGGTCTGCCGCCGGAGTCATGGTTTTCTCTGTTTGCCCTGCAGCTGTTCCCTGCCTGGCTAGGCATTCTCAAGGCGACGACTGAGGAGGCGAGGGCCGAGAAGGTGAACGAAACGCTTGCCGTGGTCGAGCAACTAGAAGTGGCCTTGGCCCAGTGCTCCGACGGGAAGCCGTTCTTCGCCGGCGACTCCGTCGGGTTCCTCGACCTCGTGGTCGGATGCAACCTGCTGTGGTTCGAGGCGCTGCGCAGGATGTTCGGCGTGACGTTCATTGTTGCCGGCAAGACGCCGCTCTTGGCCGCCTGGGCGGAGCGTTTCGGGAAAGCCGATGCGGCGAGGGAGGTTGTGCCCGACGCAGACGAGGCGGTGGAATTTGCTAAGAAGCTCATGGCTCGTTTAGGCTCTGCTCCGGTTGCCAAATAATAGGCTTCGATTCAGTCCAAGTTCTATTGTTCATCGTCCAATAATGTGGCAAATCGAATGTGTACTTCGTATAATAAAGGATGGACCTGGCATCGTCTTTTACATGTTTTTCTTAGCATACATTAGGGTGCTATGTCTTTTTTGTGGTTTCAACATATACTACAGTAGCGTGGTAGTCTGCTAAGCCTAATTGCTAGCCAAATGATAGCAGTTTATTCTTTCACAGCAGTCAAATAATACTACTCTAGTAGATAAGGTAGATCGCAGAATAAAATGTTGGCAAGGTGTACCACCATTCATGTGGAGTTCTGACAAGGCCGACAACAACTTGCAGAGCCACACCATCCATGTGAGCTGGATTTTGGACCCCTCCGCTTGGATGAAAACATAAAATAAAAAAATAAAATAAACTTGGCGGCCGGTAATGTTCGAAAGGAAAAAACTTGGCTGCCGGTAAACTGGCATTGTGCAGTAGCGACCATCTAAAGGGAAATTATTTTTGCTGGATGTCATGCCACATCTAGGCTAACAAGATCCAAAATCTTATTTATTTGGTTACATGGTATGTATAGCAACTAGACTAAGTTTAGTTTCATATAAGTGCATCCCTTCTCGGAAATTCGTTTCGGAACTTGGGAGCATATGATCCCACCACTTGGAAAAACATCTTGGAAATGCAAAAAATTCTGAACAAAAAATTGGCGCGTACATCTCGACGTTCTATCCGCGCACAAAAAGTTTCGCGAAAAAACGATATTTTTGTTACCTGTGTAAAAAATACAAATAAATGTCTTGTGCAAAGCCTTTTGTTAGCATCAAAATTTGTCTTTTTTACACACGACATAAGAAATGTCGGTTTTTCGTGAAACGACTTCGTGAACATACAGAATATCGAGACGCACGCATGGAAATTTTTGTCCGAATTTTTTGAAGTTTCAAAACTTTCTTTAAATGTATTTTATAAACCAGGAGCATATGCTCCCGCGAGCCAATTCCCTTCTACCCTATTAAGTGAGTGAGAATAGGCGAAATTCACGCACACTTCTCTTCCGCCTCCCGCCTTGTCATGCCTTGCACCCACACGCCGTATGATCGCGTCGCGTGAATCGAATCCGAGTTAGAACCTTTTTGGTGGAAGATTAATTTTTTTGCATAGTACATCTAAAGATAACATTCTTGCCCCAGTTGGGGCGATTCTCAGAGCTATTGGATTTGTGGCCGTCCGATCGGAGTTCCAAACGAATCTCAACCGACCGTTTCTTTCACCGTGCGAGATAACTACGCCTCGGTGAAACCCTAGCCGCCACACCCGGTGCTCCCTCTCCCGTCTCGCCGAGCCTCCCCTGTCCACCGGCGGCAGCAGCGTATTTTTTTGTCCTTTCATTCAGTCGATATGTTTAAGCAATGGTGTTAGTTTTAAATAAATTTATGCTGATGCAATATATGTCAGACATTTTTTAAGTGTGTTTGGTATTCCTACCTATTTTTGGTTTCTGCATCTCTAGATCAGGAATCATCTCCCCATTGCAAGTTTTACGATTTTTTTCAAGTGTGTTTGGTATTCCTACTCAAATTACTCTCAGGCTACCTCCATTCATAGCGCCTCTGATTCCTGTGCAGGGCGCCCACTGACCGTGATACAGGCAACAAAGTCATCGAGGTAGCACCAACGCTTGATGTCGCAGCCACCACCGAGCTGCAAGGGCGCAGCCACCTGTTATTTTATGGTAATCCAAATCCGTTTTTATAAGTGAGAAGGCTAACGACGGAGCGAAGCGAGGCCCGTCGCCGGTAGGCTTGGGCTGAAGCGAAGCGGAGGCGTTAGCCCACCGCGATGCCCCGAGACAGGAGGTCTGCCGGGGGTGCGGGGGTGCTGCCCCGCGATATGGTACGAGTTGTAACCGACCTGAACACCGATTGTTACCGACCTAGTTGTCGGAAGAGTGCTAACAAGGGCTTCTGCAATATCTTGAGATTGTTCTTAGCCTGTTCCTTGCTCTAGACCTATCGTCCGACCCCTATCTGTCTGTTGACAGTCAAGTTTTATCGTGCATTGGGGTGTTCTGATGCATGTTATTCTGGTGGTTCGTCAAGGCATTCCACTTCGGGATGTCAGGAGAAACAAACTCCGGTACCTTGTCCATTTCTCAGACCAGGGCAAAGTATTGTAATTCGCGGAGTAAGAGCTTGTCTAGCCTTGTTCCGTTCCACCTTGGAGTGTCACACTCTTTCATATCAAGAGGTCGTGCTTAGTCTCATGACGTTCTTGATGAAGTGATGCTCATACCCTTCCTTAACCATCTACCTCCGAGCTACTCGGGCTCGAGAATGTTGAGGATGAATATCGTTGTGGTAATCGGAGATTCTTAGCAACTGTTATTGTTTTGAAATCCAAAGTGATGGGGTCGCAGCATGGAAAACAAAATTTTTCCTGCGCGGCAAGCGGAATAAACCCCAAGGAACTAGATCTACTAGATGAAGATAGAGAAGGTGAGATCCAATCTCTTACCCTTGAAGATCAACAAACACGTTTTGTCGGTGCAGGGGTGGCTAGTCGATCCCCGCAACTAGACTCGTCTAGTCGCGAGGAGATGTATTATCCTCGAGATCCAATCTGGTGAAGTGCAGCAACGGGCAGCACCTCCGCGGCGTCCACACGTACGGCTCGATGAAGACGTCGACTCCTTGATCCCGCAAGCGAGAGGACGTGGCCTTGATGATCTCAGCAGCACGACGGTAGTGCCGGTGATGATGACGATCTCCGCGAGCAGGGCTTCGCCAAGCCAAGCAAGAGGAGAGGGAGAGGTGGAGGTGGCGCAGCACCCTAGGGTAAGGGAGGTGAGGCGGCGGCAGCCCTCCGGGGAGAGAGGGGTGCGGCTAGGGTTTGGTGGGATGAGGTGGTGCGGCAGGGTGCTTGGGGCGGCAGCTCAAGGGTGTGCCGCACCCCTCCCCTCCCCCCCTTTATATAGGTGGCGGCTAGGGCTAGGGCAGGGGTCGGCCGGCCCCCTCTTGCCTTGCCCCCCAAGTTGGAGTCCATCTAGGAAATAAACTCGGGGACTTGGCCCAAGCGCGATTCGGCATAGGCTGTTTGTTAATCCTATGCTTAATTCTTTATCCTATATGTCGGATGATTTTGAGCTTTGTCTCAAAGTTTCTTAGTATTGTATGCCGTATCTCGGTAATCTTGTGACTCGACTGTCAAACACCGAAAAATGGTAGACAAGAGCAAAGGTTGCAAAGTATGGTAAACAAGAAAAGAAACTCGGGGACTCGGTTCAGGATGATGCGGCATCTTGTTAACCATGCTAAAAAAGTGCAAAGTAAAGCACCAAGTGCCAACAATAAAAGCCAAAGGTTTATATTACATTTGCACCCGGCATTCCGGGGATTTGATGATTTGAGTTTTTTCTAAGTCTAGGCAGCAGGATCCTAGCTACTCGGAGCAGAAGGAGCAGTGTCGGTCTTGGCCGGTTCCTCGGTCGTGACCTCGGTGGTGTCCTCGGTCGCAGGCACAGGAGCGGTGCCTGTGGCTGTGCCGGGAGGAGTGTCGGCTTGGATCTCCTCGTCGACTTGTTCTTCGTCTTCCTCTTCGCCCTCGTCGGCGTACTCGATCTCCTCCGCTTGAGGAACCCACTGGCCCGGGACAAAGCTGTGTACCGGAGCGTACTGGATGAGGGAGTGAGCCGACTCTTGGCGACGCCGGATGAACTCCAGGTCAGAGGTCCACTTTGATCCGTCGCGCAGAGTCTTGAGCATGTCGAGGTCGATTCCCTCGTACCAAGACAATACATACATCAATGCCTCGTCTGCGCCGACTCAGGCGGCGGATGATCGCCAATCATCGAGTCGCTCCTCGCTACCCATCAAACATTTGGACAGTTCAACAACGGTCTTGGGATGCTCGCACTGGGGCCAGAGGATGCTGTAAGCCCAGATCGCAGCGGAAAGGAGTGATGGGGTCGCAGCATGGAAAACAAAAATTTTCCTACGCTACAAGCGGAATAAAACCCAAGGAACTAGATCTACTAGATGAAGATAGCGAAGGTGAGATCCAATCTCTTACCCTTGAAGATCAACAAACACGTTTTGTCGGTGCAGGGGTTGGCTAGTCGATCCCCGCAACTAGACTCGTCTAGTCGCGAGGAGATGTGTTATCCTCGAGATCCAATCTGGTGAAGTGCAGCAACGGGCAGAACCTCCGCGGCATCCACACGTACGGCTCGATGAAGACGTCGACTCCTTGATCCCGCAAGCGAGAGGACGTGGCCTTGACGATCTCAGCAGCACGACGGTAGTGCCGGTGATGATGACGATCTCCGCGAGCAGGGCTTCGCCAAGCCAAGCAAGAGGAGAGGGAGAGGTGGAGGTGGCGCAGCACCCTAGGGTAAGGGAGGTGCGGCAGCTCTAGATGGAGGTGAGGCGGCGGCAGCCCTCCGGGGAGAGAGGGGTGCGGCTAGGGTTTGGTGGGAGGAGGCGGTGCGGCAGGGTGCTTGGGGCGGCAGCTCAAGGGTATGCCGCACCCCTCCCCTCCCCCCTTTATATAGGTGGTGGCTAGGGCTATGGCAGGGGCCGGCCGGCCCCCTCTTGCCTTGCCCCCCAAGTTGGAGTCCATCTAGGACTCCTCCTTGGGCCCCTTTCCTAAAGGGGTGGAGCCGGCCCCTAGTCCAACTAGGACTTGGCCGGCCCCCTTTCTTCCTTTGCCGCATGGGCCCATGTGGGCCTAGGTGGTGCGGCACACCAAGGTGGTGGCTGCACCCCTTTGGTCCATGTGGGTCCATCTAGACACTTCTAGAACCTTCCGGAACCTTTCCGGTACCCTGTAAATATTTCCGGAACTTTTTCGAAACCTCCGGAAACCACTTTCCATATATGAATCTTATTCTCCGGACTCCTCCGGAACCTCTCGTGACGTCCGGGATCCCATCCGAGACTCTGAATCATCATTTGTTCGTTTCATCATTTAATTCATCGCAAAACCTAAATTCATCAGAACGTTAAGTGTGTGACCCTACGGGTTCGAGAATGCATAGACATGATCATATCAATAATTAATAGCGGGACCGGGATGCCCATATTAATTCCTATACACTCAACGAAAACCTTTTCTCGATTGAACCACGATTCCGGAGATTCAGTTAATCTCATATACGATTCCCTTTGTCTCACGATATTTTACTTGCCCGAGATATAATCGTTGACATCCCCATGTCCAGTTTTATCTCGTTACCGGCAAGTCCTCTTTACTCGTCCATAATATAGGATCCTCGTGATTACCACTTAATCACCTGTCTGCAGACTTTTGATGCTATATTACCGAGAAGGCCTGAAGATATCTTCTCCGTCACATGGAGGGACAAATCCCACTCTTGATTCATATCACCCAACAACCCACCATCGGAGATACCTGAAAGCCACCTTTATAATCACCCAGTTACGAAGTGACGTTTGATGTCCACAAAGTATTCCTCCGGCGAACGGGAGTGATATAATCTCATGGTCTAAGGAAACTATATTTGGCCTATTGAAAAAGTGTTGACAACAAAACTTTTGTGACACGATTAATTGCAACTCTTTATTTGGGTCATGTCCATCACACCATTACTCTTAATGATATGACTCCGTTATCAAGTGACTATAACAAGTCCATAGTTAGGAAACTCTAACTATCTCTTGATCAACGAACTAGTACTGTAGAGGCTCACTAGGGACTCCGGGTGTTTATATTCCACACATGTATTATGTTTCCATTTAATACAATTATAGCATGGATAATAAACTATTATCATAAACGTGAATATGCTTAATAAACCATTTTATTATTGCCTCTAGGGCATATTCCCAACACAAAGGCTTTGGTGGCACTCTTAGCATGATTGGTAATCGTATCATCGAGCTGAGTTGTCTGTGCTGCCAAGCCCATTTGTTCAGGTGCACACCTTCGGTCGACGAGTTAGATTCGTGTCGAAACTCTCAAGGCCACATCTTTTCCTTGAAAAGCATGTTTCCTCTCGCAACTCTTGACATACGGTGGTTCGTGACATCCTGGATGACTTTCCAGAAGTACAGCCGTATCGTCCCCTGACCGTTTTGTCAAGTAATATTGTAAGCTTAACCGAACCATCTTCGTGTCATCACGTAGTATGTGTTCTGGTTGATGGAAGTGTTCTTCTCTGGTCCATGTGCAATGGTTGACATATGTCGCCAGGGGTCCGAGTGAAGTTCACTTTGTCGCCTCGGGTTAAATCACAAGTTGGTCATGCTTGTGCGGGTTGTTGTTGAGGTGGTAGGTTGTTACCTCCAGTCCTCTAAATACGTCATGTATGCTACTGATGGATTCGTTTCTGAATAAGAAGAATTTGTCAAATCTCATCATTTTTTTACCGGTGTTTCCCAATCATGAATCAGTTGCGCTTCATTGTTTGGAGTTCATGCTGGTTCAATTTTCTCTTCGTAGTCGTAGCCCCATGGTCCTCGTGATCTAGCTCGTGTTCTGGAGCTTGACCGTAGTCCATGTCTTGAGAATCTAGTTACCCTATCTATCGGCTAACTTTCGCAAAACTCCTCCCTCGGACGTGTCACGTCTGAAATATTCGCATGCCTAACCAACTCGGAACCTCAAGCAGACATGATGCTTGGTGTACCTTAGGAGTATGACCTAGTCCTACCTGAAACCCCGACAATTTTGGTGTTGTGGTTCAAGCACCTCCCCGGAAGATCTGCTGACGAAGTGTCTAAATCTCTAAAATCAACCCCTCTCCATGAGGGTCATGTGTAACTTATCCTAAGAGTTCCCCTAAGGTCTTTTCTCTATCTTCAAGTACGATCTTCGCTTGAGGATTGACTGAAGGCTATTTCGAGGCCTGAGTGTGATATCTAGAACCTCAAGAAGAACCTTACAACGGAGTTACTAATTGTCCCTTGGTCAATCCTCCTACTCCATCTATCTCGTGGCAATAGCTCGATATCAGGTTTTACCTCTCTATCTAAATGTGGAGCAGTGCTATATCTATCCTTCCTAGGTGAACCCAAGGTTTTTCCTAATCACACGGACAGTGTGTGAATTCATTAGTCGTGTTAGGTCCTGAACGTTTAACCTCAAGGAAGCGTCTGGTATGTCGAAATTGTGGAGTCCATAAGTTATCCTTCTCCTCTCGGTACTTCAAATCTCTACGGTCTACACATCGGGGTGGTTTAAAGTGATGTCTTGGCCTTGGACCAATATACTGAACAAAGTGATCGATTGTCCTATTCTCGGCTCGACCTTTGTTTGGTCAAGTCGTTCCTAGTTTCCTTAATGGCTTATGGTTTTGGACAAGGTTCCTTTTGTCTGTCACCTTAAACTACCTTCTGTCCTTTCCGCCATATTGGCATGTCATGTTGGTTAGCCCAATCTCTACAACGAGGAAGATACGTGTTGTCATGTTTTCCTCCTCTCTACTTCTACTCTAGAATCTCGGGACGAGATTCCTGTAAGGGGGTAGAATTGTAACAGCCCGAGCTTGGTACTGAAAAATATGAAGAATTTTTCCACTTTTGCATTCTTGTTTTGCATCATAGCATCCATGTGAAATTGCTACTTCTAACAACTCACTTTGAAACCAATTAAAATGGGGAAGCAAACCTCCCAACATCCAAACCAATGCAATTGCTTAACTTGGCAAACAAATCATTCTTGGACTTCCAAATTGTTTAGGAGGTTTCAAGTTTACATTTTTATAACCACTTCTCAAATTCCAAATATTGCCAAATATAAAATGAATTTGAGAATCCAAAATTGGTTCAATCCAATTCTATTTTTTAAACCAAGTTAAACTTTCCAAAAATTCAAACTAAAATCATGGGGAGCTTCAATATTATTCTGGGAGCCTCCATGAATATTTTCACTATTTTTGGAAATGCCTAAGTGCTCCAAATAATTACATGTTGGAAATTGTCAAAAATGACTATAATTAAAACCTGTGAACAAAGGTTGTCCAAAACATTTTAAATTGCAACACCAATTTTTGTGGAGGCTCTAAATGTTGAGTGGAGCCTATATGAATTTTTTTACAGAATTTATAAAAATGGTTTGGTGTCCCTTTTAAAATCAACAAATAACTCCTGGACCTTTTTACAATTATTTAAAATGTGCCAGGGGGTTTTCTAGAAATCCTTTTCTTCTCCACAGTGCCGGGAGGCACTGGCGCCATGCCGCCAGCTCCTCCCGAGCCCATGCCCCCGTGCCCCTCCTCACTCGTGCCGCCGTGGCCATGGTGGTCCACCCCACACGCATCGCCACCTGCTCCGCTATCCATTTCCCCCTCTGCTCTCCCTCGTCTCGCCCTTTCTCCCCACCCGAGCTCCATTCCGGCCGCCGCCTCTGTCGACCACGCCGCCGTCATCAGGAGCAGCCCCGGTTAGATCGACGACGATAGGAAGGATCGCCGCATCGTCCTCTTCCTTCATGCGCAAGGAATCGGGCCGGGATTGCCGAAATCGGCGCCGGTATCCATTTCTCCTACCGCTCTGACCGAGCTGCGTCGAGCACGTGCTCGTCGCCGACCGGCCTTCCCCGACCATCGCCGTCCGTGCCAGCGTCCCTAGGGTGAGCACCGCATCCGTTTTAGCCATCCCTCGCTCCCATTTTCCCTCCCTCGCCGTAGATCGCCGCCGGTCACCGCCGGTGTCGCCGTTGCCGTGCGCCCGGCCTGGGGACCGGCCCGGCCGACCGGGAGGCCGGCTGGCTCGGATGGTGGCTCGGATGGTGACCGGGAGACCGGCATCCTCTGGTCCGTGACCGGCCTGGTGCCCGGTCTGGGCCGACCAGTGGGCCGGCTGTTTCGGATATGTGGCCGGCCTAGAAACCGGCCTGGGCCGATCTGGAGGCCGGCCCAAACAGTAAAAGCAGTTAATTTAAAATAAATTAAATAAAATGATAACTATTTAAATATTGCTCCAAAATTAGCAAATAAAATATCAAATTGTTCAGGAAAACAATACCTATCTATTGGTAACATTGCCATGCTCTTTTGGTAAAATATTTTGCCTTTATTTTAAGAATTCCTAAAATGGTATAAATAATACATAATTTAGGAAAAATCATAACTTGTTGAATAAGTAACCGAAAATTGGGAATAAATTATCAAAGTGATCGACAAGACAATTGCTGTCAAACCAAGCTAATATCACATCATGATCACAATTTCTCTTTTGAAGTTATTCTTTAATTGATTAAAAGAATTAAATTCAATTAATTATTTAATTTTCTATTTATTCATCGGTACTCGGGAATTTACAAATAAGGTACCGAAATAATCAGAAGAACAAACCCAATTTAATCATATCATGTTCATGCATATTTAAGCCACTTCTTTAATAATGTAATAATTTATAAACAATATGGCCATTAAGTTAATATGGGGTTGTTTCCAAATAGTTGCACTAATTCTTTGGCACTCCATTTAATATTGCTAGTTAAATGCTATGGGTGTATAATTGCATGAATTGGACATGTCATCATGTTTGTGCATTGCACTTGGCTTCGTGTGATTTATTTTGTTCTTCTATTATTGTTTGGGTAACGATAGAATCCGGAGTCGAGGGTTCCCCTATCTACCCCGACGAGCCGTACCACACGCCCCGGCAGCAAGGCAAGAGATAGCCTAACCTTCTTGGCATCTAGCATCCTACTGTTTTGAAAACTTATTTTATCCACCATAATATTGCATTCGATTCTATACCAGTTTTGGTCAATACTAGAGTATCCTATGAATGCATGTTTTTCCCCGAACCATCACATGCTCCCCCTCCTATGAACCATAGGATTGATGTGTTGGCCGGTGACAAAGATGTAATTGTTGTACTTTATGCTTAGCTATGCTTAGCCATGCTTAGTCCAATGCTATATGTCCGTTGATTTAATTCCATAATTATTGATGTTGATGGAATGTTTCGGACATGGTGGTTATTGTTGGTACTTAATTAATCTGCTTAAAAGGCTTGGGTGAGTTGCCATCAGGTATGGTGTTTTGCCTCACTCTTGCCACTAGGTACGAGTTCCTGTCTTCGGACTCAAGGTTTGAGCATGCTGCCAAATTTGGGGGTATGGGCTCCTTACTAACTGAGTAACTTGTGCGGGCGTATCCAAGGATCCTCTAGTTTGCTATTTCCATTTGCGCGTGTGTGTGAGCGGAAAAAGAAATAATGAGGATGGTGCTGTTTAGGACATGGCGATGGGGGCAGGGGCTAAAATAGGCTGGGTAAACTTGTCCTGTCGCCACAGATGAATCTTGGATAGTCTCATGCGAGGTAAAGGTTTAACCGCGCCCACTCGCCGGCCTTCCCCGGAAGAGGGCCAATCAAGTGAGCCGGACGGTTCCAATGGGTAAATTAGTA
Organism: Puccinellia tenuiflora; assembly: GCA_012064385.1. NCBI lineage: Eukaryota > Viridiplantae > Streptophyta > Magnoliopsida > Poales > Poaceae > Puccinellia > Puccinellia tenuiflora. The sequence continues at coordinate 116,925 of QRDG01000544.1, read as the reverse complement.
CACCCCTGTAGGGTTTAATCTTTTCGAAAAGCCGTGTCCACGGTTATGGATGCCTTGGGAATGTATTTACGGGATCATAAATAACTTTAACCTAATTAAAATTTGGCAGCTAGAGGTTGCAATTACAACGTGTGGTACAAGGTTCATTTCCTCGAGGGTGATTCGAGGGAGTGCCTTGGTTGAAATGAGAGGTGGATTCTTGGTACTACTGGTTCGATGAGAACCGAAGGAAAATGTTACTCTCTTATCCATTTTTCAGAAAATATTCTGAGTAGTCGATGCCATGGGTTTTTACATCTTTTAAAAAGAAAATCTAGCTTTATGCAAAATAGCTACTATACAGCTTTAGATCCTCCGTCATCATTGGGCCTATATCGCCCTACTAAACTTGCGAGTACGTCGTACTCAGTCTCTCTTTGCTGCCTTTATTATTTTTGTTTCAGAGGAGGACGACACCGAGCACACAGGTGGGTTCTTCGTGGACGTCGACGAGTAGTTCGGGGTTCCCAGGTGGCAACTTGGGACCGTGGAACAAGCTGGCTGGGGTTGTTTATGTGTAGGCCTCTTAGGCCCTATATTTGGATCTTGTTGTAGTAGACAACACTACTTCACTTTCGCATGATGTACTGATGGGTCGGTGACCCCTTTTGTGTGTAATATTTGTATCTTCCTCATATATGACTTGCTATATGAATCTTTGTGTCGTAGAGTCTGTGATGTGCCAGTTGTTCCACAAGTCTTGAGCTCTCTACTATACAAGATAGCTATGTCTGAGCTTATGGCATGATCGAAGTGTTGCGTGCCGATGATCCATTCCGAGCATGCCTGCCAAAGGTTTTGGCCTGGGATTGGTAAACCCACTAACCTTCGATTGTGTAGCATGACCGATTGCACAAAGCTTCATAGTATAGTTCTGGGGTCGGGGCGCTACAGACTCCATTTGGCTCCGGCTACAAGCAGGCCGGCTGCCCTGGCAGTTCGACTTCCAGACCGCGGCACCTCTTCTTCGACAACACAACAATTGAAACTATTACCGGACGACCAGCCGGCAAAGAGCACAAGCCGGGACGGTAAAGTGCACACGAATGATCTAAAAGGCTCGGACCAAAGCGAGTTGGCATAGAAATCCACCAAAAGCTTCAAACAACATAAATTTTGTATATTGAGATCTAATGACTAACTTTGTCACTTGCATGACCATTTTTTGCATGAACCTGCCGAGGCCCTCCCGCTGGCGACGCACGACCTCGACAGCTTCGGGGGCTAGTGACTCCGTAGATCGGCTGGCTGCACATGACTGCAGCCTGCTAGCTGTAGGCTGCTCCAGTCCAGCTGCTGCAGTTCGCAGGCTACTCCAGCCCGGCTGCTCTAGTCCAGCTGCGCCCGCGCTCATCTACATCACCCCGAGCCAAGGCTCGGGGGCTGCGCGTCATCAAGACGTCAAAAATCATTCCCGGGGGCTGCGCAGCCGCCAAGCCGGCTCCGCAGACCCAGACGACCAACTCACCACCCCAAGTCACGGACTCGGGGGCTGAGCATCATCAAGACGTCAAAAATCATCACCCCGGCCAAGAGCCCGGGCGCTGCCACGCCGTCGGCCGGCAATATCATTCCTGGGGGCTACGCAGTAGCCAAGCCGGCTCCGCAGACCTGGAGGACTTCAACACCTCGGCCAAGAGCCGGGGGGCTGCCACGCCGTCAGCCGGCAATTTCATTCCCGGGGGCTGCGCAGCAGCCAAGCCGGCTCCACAGACCCGGAGGACTTGAACACCCCGGCCAAGAGCCCGGGGGCTGCCACGTCGTCAGCCGACAATATCATTCCCGGGGGCTGCGCAGCAGCCAAGCCGGCGCCGCAGACCCGGAGGACTTCAACACCCCGGCCAAGAGCCCGGGGGCTGCCACGTCGTCAGTCGGCAATATCATTCCCGGGGGCTGCGCAGCCACAGACCCGGAGGACTTCAACACCCCGGCCAAGAGCCCGGGGGCTGCCACGCCGTCAGCCGGCAATATCATTCCCGGGGGCTGCACAGCAGCCAAGCCGATTCCGCAGACCCGGAGGACTTCAGCACCCTGGCCAAGAACCCGGGGGCTGCCACGCCATCAGCCGGCAATATCATTCCCGGGGGCTGCGCAGCCGGAGACCCGGAGGACTTCAACACCCCGGCCAAGAGCCCGGGGGCTGCGCAGCCGCAGACCCGAAGGACTTCAACACCCCGGCCAAGAGCCCGGGGGCTGCCACGCCGTCAGCTGGCAATATCATTCCCGGGGGCTGCGCAGCCGCAGACCCGGAGGAATTCAACACCCCGGCCAAGAGCCTAGGGGCTGCCGACTCCAACTCCAAGTTCTGCAGTCGACTCCACGGGCTGCCGGCTTCAACTTCAAGGCTTTTAATCCGGCTTCAAGGCCTCAAGGCTTCAAGGCTTTTTATCCGGCTTCAACTTCATCCAGCTTCAAAGCTTCAAGGTTTTTAATCCGTCTTCAAGGCCTCAAGGCTTCAAGGCTTTTTATCCGGCTTCAAGGCTTTAAGGCTTTTCATCCAGCTTCAATTTAATCCGGCTTCAAGGCTTCAAGGCTTCAAGGCTTCAAGGCTTCAAGGCGTCAAGGCTTCAAGGCTTCAAGGCTCCAATTGAGTTTATAAGTAGGCATACAATATTATACACTTCCAGAAAAATAGGAAAACTGTGAAATCTTCCCAAAATCATTATAAAACAATGATATAACCCTTATATGATGCAAATATGATTGAAATATGAGTATTATAATGCAAAGTTCATGTATGCATTTTACATGCATCAACATCCCCAAGCTTAACCTATACTCGTCCTCGAGTATAAAGGTGATAAAACCAACATGGACTTTGCATTTTAAGACTATCTATGGATATCAAAGATGATTACTATTGCTACATAAAGTCAAATGATTCATTCTTTAAAGGAGTAGCAATATGCAAGATAGATTATGAAGTGATATCAATTATTCAATGCAAGGATGTTCAATGATAATTCACAAAGTGTAACATAGAAGAAAGTACTATGGACCAAATGTATGCATAATGAAAAGTAAAAAACATCCTATAATGGTCATAGAGTATTGTTATAAAACTGAATATAGAAGTGGACACTTTGGAAAGATATATATATGAGTAGAGGTAAAACATGAATAAGTGTCATCTAACTTCCAAATACTTCTACTTAAGTTAATGTTTGCAATGTGGTATTGGTGTCAAGCTCTCATTACCCCCATCATAACATCTTGAATGGTCAAAGTTTAAAGTGAAAGCAAATATGAGTAGTGTGCTTGACAAAGAAATTGTTGAAAGTATCATGCCCCGTGAATATGAGTACCTACACCATGGTGTTACTCAACTTGGGAAACAAAGTAAGTTCAAGTAAAAGCATTGTATAATAGCGTCATTAAGAGGGTCAACTGGGGTACTTCTTGTCCCAGGACGTGGAACCAGCCCATGTCAAAATGACAAGACAAACAAACATAAGGAACAATCTCAACACCCTTTTTATTTACTATTGGTATAGCTTTTTATTGTGAGGTGTATCACTGAAGGATCACATAGCATGTAAGTAAATTTCCACCATGACAGCATGGCTTAGATTAGCGGCCAGGTATCTCTCTAGCCATTTATACAACTACTTAAACCTACTAAATTTTCACATTTATTTGGCACCATGATAAGCATCCATAAACAAAAGTACATGATATCAACTAGATATAATTTAGTGCAATGTTGAAAGCTTGCCATGTGACAGCACATTTTGGCTAACTACCAACCAAGACTCTTGTCAATCTCACAACTTCATAATTTTAATCACAATGGTTCATGTTTATTAAGTGCAATAGTAAGGTGTGAGAGCTATTTAACCAAAATTTTCCCATAACAATCAATAACATAAGCATTTTAATTCAGAGGTATAGATAACACAAAGTAACATGATAAACATACTCGGAATAGCATAAAGCTAATAGGTAGATATGGTGGACTCACTGGAAAACTTTGGTTGAAGGTGTTGGAAAACAAGTTTTTACTTGTTGGAATTTTTGGGCTAGCAAAAGGGAGAAAGTTGACCGTTTAAATGCATGCACAAGTGTCCATAGAACTAACCAACCCATGTTAAACAAAGTAAATTAACATTAAGCATCAAAACATGAATAAGAGATAGCTCTTGACTAAACACTTGCAAATTAACACTCATTAAAGAACACATGAATCATGCAACTATATGTATCTTTTTAAATCAACTCAAACATCCCATTCCCAATATTTTTAATAGCATCCAACTTAATTCAACCCAAATTTCCAGTAGCTCTCTCATATATAAATGATAGTGGTGGTCTTAAGACAAAAAAATCAAACTAAAAGACGCTCCAAGTTTATGCGATAAAGTGCATTGATCGAAAAACAGAAGTTCGACGTGTGCAAACCGAGAGTGTGTTGGTCCAGTGGGGTTGTCTTCACATCCCAAGCTTATGGTCTTCACCATCCTTGGATAGCTCTTGGTGCATCTACTCTAATTCCTGTGAAAAACTTCAAAACACCGTTCTCCCATTTCTTTTCTGTGGGGTGACATTAGTAGTGATAGACAAATGAATTGCTTGCTGCATAAAATCCTTAAACAAAAATTCATATGAATGTCCTGAAAGTGTATAATATTGTATGCCTACTTATAAACTCAATTGGATAAAAAATATTCAAGTTAAAAGTTAAAAGAATGCATCAAACAAAATGGGACAGAATCTGTCAAGAAAAAACAGCAGCTGGGAAACGCATTTTTCTACCAGATTTAAACATGTCGAAAAATACTGAAAAAATTGATCCTCACAGAGGATGAAAAGTTGCAGTTACAGTAAAAATTACAGCTCATTCGGAGTGACAGAATAGGAATGAAAAATCAAACCATTCACAGATTTGTTCTGGAATAAAATCTCCGAATGCAAATAGCAACTCTTTCAAACAAAAATGGGTAAAACTTGTGAAAGAACAAGCTAAGCCCGGATGTCGCCTAGAGGGGGGGGTGAATAGGCAATTAAAACTTTTTCTATTTAGGGGCTTGATAATTGCGGAATAAAACTATGTGTTTAAATTAACAAGCCAACAACCTAAATTACTAGGGTTACCTATGTGCACCAACAACTTATGCTAATCAATTCAAGCAACAAGGAGATAGCAAGATAAGAACTTCAAGCACGAAGGCTATCACAAAGTAAATTGCATAAGTAAAAGCTCGGGTATAGAAATAACCGAGGCACACGGAGACGAGGATGTATTCCTGAGTTCCTCCTTGTTAAGGGAGTACGTCTCGTTGGAGGGGTGTGAGCTCGCCACAAGAGGCCTACTCAAGATGCCACAAAGGCCTCACCCTGTTCTCCGATGAACCGCACCCAAGGGTTTGGTTCACCTTCCACTATCGGAATCCTTCGAGGCGGATTCCGGAGCCCTTTACAACTCTTATTGGGGCACACACCCACAACTCAATTGGGGGCTCCCAAATTCGTGCCGAAGCTTCACAACTCGAAGTCTTCGTGGCACCTCCAACCGTCTAGGGTACACAATGCACCTAAGAGGCAACAAGCTCTTGGGAACACGATGCACCCAAGAGTAACAAGCTTCTCAACCTTCAACTTCACGTATCACCGTGGAGAAAGCAACCCGATGCAACTAATGCAAAAGGCAAGAACACACAAAGTGGTCAAATTCTTCACTCTCAAATTCCAACCAAAGCAACTAATGCTATGGAGGGAATAAGAGAGGAAGAACAAAGGGGATGAACACAAAGCAACCCAAAAATCTAGATCCACAAGATTCCCTCACTTAGAGGGGATTTTGATTGGTGGAATGGTAGATCTAGATCTCCTCTCTTGAAACCCTAAATTTGGGCAAGAATCATTGGAGGGGAAGAGAGGAATCAAGCTCACAAGGATTAGAGCAAAGGGGAAGAGCAAGAACAGGTGAGCAAGGTCAGCAGCCAGGTTTTGGGGAGGGAGGAGGCTTTTTATAGCCTCCCCCAAGAACTAGCCGTTGGAGCCTGTCCAGGCCGGAGACTCTGGAGTAAGTGACCAGAGACTCCGGTCTGGCCGGGCACGCAGAGGGCCGGAGATTCCGGTCATTGGGGCCGGAGACTCCGGCCTGGCCGGAGACTCCGGGCACCCTCCGGGGATGCTCCGGACACACAACAGAGCCGCACCACACAAAACGAATCGGCAGAGAAAAAACACAGAGGCCGGAGATTCCGGGTCACTTGGGCCGGAGACTCCGCCCCATCTCCGGGTGACCTCCGGACCGAGTCCAGAAGCGCACCACACAAACGATGTTCGGCAGCGAAAAACAGGGTCCGGAGACTCCGGGTCCTCTGGACCGGAGACTCCGGTGTGACCGGAGACTCCGGTGTGACCGAAGACTCCGGACCAAATCCGGGGAAGATCCACACAGAAAAGCATAACCCATAACTTTTGCAAATGAACTCCGTTTTCGATAATCTTGGACTCGTTGGAATCGTCACAATGAGCACAACAAGATTATGCAGAGAAACATCATAGTTTATAACTCCAAATGGGAAAAGTATAAAGACTCTTTTTCGCAAACCGAAAAAACGTTTCTTTTGCAATTGAAGTCCAAATGACATGAAACCAATTTTGTTGGAAAGAGGACAACAAAAGCAACCTTTGAAAATGACAAACTAGCAAAGGAGATTTTGCAAAGGGTTGGAAAGGTGAAACCTTCCAAAAGGATGAACCGGCAAAAACTCCAATGCCGAAGATGCAAAAGAAGGCGCATAAGCAAACCGTTTTCGGTGAACTTAGCCTTGTCATGACGAGCACGACGAGCATTAAGACCACACCATGATAAGAGTCAAATAAGAACCAACAAAGATAATTTCAAATATGCAAGGATGCAAAGGGTTGAGCTCTCCACGAACGATACGATCAAGATACTCGGTTGAGAGCCCCTCTTGATAGTACGGTTATCTATCCTATAACCCGGTCTCTCACTAAACATCATGAGACCGGTAAAATAGAAACCCTATCAAGATCATACCTTTGCCTTGCGCATTAATCCTCTTGAGGTCGACGGAGATGATCTTCTTAATTGCGCTTTGCTTGGTGAAGATTCACATGTGGCTCCCCTACCCCAAGATGGGAGAAGCACCTCTTCGGCATATCTTTACTTGGCCTTTAACATGATGACGAACACCTTGGCCTTGATCAACAAAAGATCTTCTTTCCTTAACCTTGACTCCAACACATGGAGAACAAGCAAGACCTTGACTCCAACAAATGGAGACAAGCAAGACCTTGACTCCAACAAATGGAGACAAGCAAGCTAATGGACACCTACAAATATAGCTCAATGCAAATATTAGTCCATAGAGATTGTCATTAATTACCAAAACCATGCATGGGGGCAACCATGCACTTTCAATCTCCCCCATTTTGGTAATTGATGACAATCCCGTTTAAGAGGGTTTGTATAAAGAATAAAGCAACCTTGCATGACAAACAAGCAAGGGTACAAAGCGCATTAAAGGCAAATGCAACAAAAGCATAAAACCCAAATTCCCTTAAACCCTCTAAACTTCTCCCCCATTGGCATCGATTGCCGAAATGGGAAGAAAAATTTAGAGAGCCAATATAATATGAGTTCCTCCATAAAGATGATGACAATCCCTTTTAAACAAAAAAAGAGGAAATCAAACTATATTGAGGATCAAAAGATTGCAAAAAGGATGAAACCATGTTAAACATCTCCACAAAGGAGAAAAGCAATAAAAAAGATCCAAAGTGAGAGTTCTAAATAAAAACGGAGAAGCTCCCCAATTTTCATGCACAATTGAGGAGTGCACAAAAATGGCATCCTCGCTCCCCCAAAATCATCTAGAACCCGCAACAAGTGCAATAGTGCATAATGCAAAGGCAAATCATAGCACTTGCACCAAAGATGTGGTTGAGCCATAAGAAGATACCAATATTCAAAAATTCATCATAAGATAGGCCCAATCGAAATAAAGAGAAGATCTTTTAAAGAAATATGTTCACACGCTTAGGGATACCAATTGGAAACTAAAACCAATTGAAAATGCCAAAAGCTAGTGAGATCATTTAGCCAATAAAATTCAACATGCTCACCATGGTAAGCATGAAGTCAAAGATCTTCAAGAAATACATGAGTGTGCAAAGATACCAATAAACAATAAGACAAGCACTCATGAGACAAATAGAAAAGGTGGCTCAAAAGAATTAGGATACCAACTAAAAGGTGACCTCTCTCATATGTATAGGTTTCTAATTGGACAAACCATTGAAGATATACATCCGCAAAGAAACATATACATACGAAATGGTTTGAAAAAAGAAGAACAAGGTATCCAAAAGGAAGTCATAAATATACAAATGAGATTGTTTCTTAAACGCATAGCACATAGCTCAAATTTATCTCATTGTATATAAATGAACTTCAAATATATCAAATGCATCACACATATCACTAAGGGAACAAGAGATAGTGGAGATGCTTTGAGTTAGGCAACAAGTATCTCAAACAAATAAAATCAATTGAAGAAAAGGTTTTTGCAAATTCAACACACATATCACAAAGATATATTAAGTGAAGGAAATAAGCCAAAACCACAACAAATGCACATAAAAGCTTTCATGCCAAGAGGCAACCTACACAAGGTTGAAACTTAGAAAAGTATGCATGAGATGGATACTTGTTACCGAGATGACACTGGTGATGAAGATGATGAGAGTTGGTTTGACATAAAAGCTTGACTCCGATAATCACATGGTGAAAACACCTTCCTTATGAATGAGCCAACCATCCAATGCATCTCCATTGTACCTAAAACAAAATTAGAATACAAAATGGTTCCCAAACTCATTGGGTCCCATAGTAGTTAGATAAACTACAATATATAGGAAACACTCCACATAAATATGTGCATATAGATATGAAATTGAATTTCATGCACATCTTAGCCGATTTAGGATTCGGTGGAGTATCCCCTATATATTGGATCAAGAAAGATAAGCATGCTAAAGTAATATAAATTAGTAACCGAGCATGCAAAGGCTTTCTAGAACCAAAAGAGATACAATTTGGACAAAAACACCAAGTAAACCAAGAAGAGAGCACACCAAGGTGTGACACAAAAAGGTTGTCCAAATTATATCAAAATCCAAATCAACACATGATTGAGGAAAAATCAAATCAACATATGATTGATTCCAAAACACATCAACACATGAAGTGTGATATCAAAAGGAATCAAATCAACACAACAAATGATCGATAAGACACCAATTGAAGATAAGATACCAATTAAAACAAAAAATATCAACTAGGAGAAAAGATACCAAGAAGAGGATGATACTTGACCGAAATCAAGTAAAGTAAGATAAGGCAAAAAGGTATCAATACTCCCACAATAAATATCAATTGGAACAAATATCTATGGAGGAGATATTAAATTCCAATTGAAGGTACCAACACAAGATAAAGAATCAAATGCCAATTGAAAGGATCAAATATTGATAGATAGAATAATGTTCTAAATAAAAAGGAGTGCTCCCCCAAGATTAATGCATTATCTTAGATATTTGCATTTGAATACAAAATGCACACACAAGGGATCATTACTCTCCATATTTTATTTACAACACTAAATACTACCAATTGAAAAATAGGATCCATTCAAAAGGAAAGGAAGGCAATAGATAAAGCAAATCAACGCAAGAGCCAATGCGAAAATGGTCTACAAAATCCACCACAATTACTAGTATCACTTGTCATGGACAAGGAGTATATGGAGATATTTCTCAGTGGTATATAGGAATGATGTACAAGACCAACTTCACAACAAATAAGCATATGGCAAAAGATAAGAATTAAAACACCATATTTTGAAAAATGTTTGTTGGTAGTTTCAATTATTCAAACCAACCGGCAACGCCATGGTTAAAATAAAATGAAACAAATGGTTTCTCACATAATATATGGAATGGATATTAGAGAAAAACCATACCAAGCAAACTCACACAAACAAGAACCAAAGGGTAACCACAAAGGAAAAATGGAACTTGTTTGAGCAAACATGCCACATAGGAGAAAGATAATTTGCAATATAAACTCTATGTGGCAAACCTCAAATGTTCACATTTTTATGGGATTGTAATATGCACATAGCTTATTACTCCCCCATAATGTGATGATTCATTTTATTTTTAAACAAGAGGCAAATAAAACCAACTAGAGAAATTAGTGGACATTGTAGAATTTGAATTTCTCATGAGTGCCTCATGTACACACATTTTTAGGTTTATGAAGTGTACAAAGCACATCACTCCCCCAAAATGGGATAGTCCACTAATATCTCAAAAAGCCAAATTAAATCCACACAAGATCTAAAAAGCTCAACACAAAGATACACATACAGGATACACAACTATCATACACAACCTTCAATAACATGATAAGTAAGAAATGAGCATATCACATACAAACACATGCTAGGAACAAAACTAACACATGCTAGGGAGCAAGCAACTTTCAATGTATATATGAATTAAATACAAGTTACCGCAAGGAGGAGGCATTGGATATGAGATAGATATGTGATAATCCAATTGACTTGGCTTGAGAAATAAAACCATGAAGATCCCTTAATTCTTCAAAAATAGCCAAGTCACTAATGTCCTCCAATAACACCTATTGATCAAGTTGAAGCTTGTTGGTCCCCAACCAAGTTGGGTCCTAAGAGGTTAGTCACAATAGGTTTGGGAACCCAAATGGTGCTTTTCTTGACACCACTTTGAGCTCCCACATACTTGGCAAACACATTGCCAACTCTATCCTTCCCAAGAGAATAAACATCATCAATTATGATAGGGTTGGATGAGGTACCGTCGGTGCATGAAGAAGCAAAATGACCTTTGCCACGGCAAAGGTAGCAACACCAAATCTTGTTCTTCTTAATGGGCTCCTCAACTTGAGGAGCATTGGCTTGAGTCTTCTTGGGAGGTGGCCGTTGTTCAACACGTGGTTGAGCACGAGATTGAACAAGAGCCCGCTTCCCTAGTTGCTTCTCACTAAGAGGCTTCTTCTTCTTCATTGGGCAATCCCGAACGTGGTGCCCTTCAACCTTGCACTTGAAGCAAGTGATCTTGGCCGGATTCTTGACTTGAACTTGGCCCTTCTTCTTCTCAACCTTGGACTTGTTCTTGTTGTTGGAGTTGAATTCAAGTCCACTCTTGTCATTAGGGGATTGTTGCACACTAAACATGTTGTCAAGTGCACGCTTCCCTTCATGACGCTTTTCCAAGCCTTTCTTCATAGAAGTGGCTTGGGCCTTGAGCTCTCCTCTTTTCTCTACATGGTTAGTGACAACACAAGTACTAGAGGAGGTAGATGCATCATTGTTAGAGCAACAAGGCAAAGCAAGTAATTCATCACATGATGTACCAACATTTTTAGTGAATGAACTACTAGGACTAGCACATGGCACTATAGCATTTTTAGTTAAGTTTGTGCTATTATCCACATGAGGCTCACAAGATGTTACCTTTGTATTGATGGCCTCATGAGCTATTTTAAGACAAGCATAGGACGCTAGAAGATCATCATTAGAGCTAGATAGCTTTTCATGACTTTCTTCCAACTCCCTATACTTGCTAGTTATCAACTCAAGTTGAGCCCTTGATACGTCTCCGACGTATCTATAATTTCTTATGATCCATGCTTGTTTTCATACCATTTGCTACATGTTTTGTTTACATCTTATAGCATTTTTATGCATTTTTGGAACTAACATATTAACAAGATGCCCCAGTGCCAGTTCCTATTTTCTGCTGTTTTTCCGTTTCAGAAAAGTACTTAAGGAAATATTCTCGGAATCGGACGGGAGAAAAACCCAGGATCTTATAATTTCGTCACGCACACGGAGTCCAAAGGGGAGCCGAAGACGCACCAGAGGGCGACCACACCCTAGGGTGGTGCGGCCCACCTGTCTGCCGCGCCTGATGGGGTCGCAGCATGGAAAACAAAAATTTTCTACGCGGCAAAGCGGAATAAACCCCAAGGATCTAGATCTACGAGATGAAGATAGCGAAGATGAGATCCAATCTCTTACCCTCGAAGATCAACAAACGCGTTTTGTCGGTGCAGGGGTTGGCTAGTCGATCCCCGCAACTAGACTCGTCTAGTCGCGAGGAGATGTATTATCCTCGAGATCCAATCCGGTGAAGTGCAGCAACAGGCAGCACCTCCGCGGCGTCCACACGTACAGCTCGATGAAGACGTCGACTCCTTGATCCCGCAAGCGAGACGACGTGGCCTTGATGATCTCAGCAGCACGACGGTAGTGCCGGTGACGATGACGATCTCCGCGAGCAGGGCTTCGCCAAGCCAAGCAAGAGGAGAGGGAGAGGAGCAAGGTGGCGCAGCCCCTAGGGCAAGGGGGTGCGGCTAGGTGTGGCGGTGAGGCGGCGGCAGCCCTCCGGGAGAGGAGGGGTGCGGCTAGGGTTGAGGGAGAGTTGGGGGGGTGCGGCTAGGGGGGGTGGTGCGGCAGCCTCCAAGGTGTGGTGCGCCTCCCCCCCTCCCCTCCTTATATAGGTGGCGGCTAGGGCAAGGGCAGGGCCGGCCGGCCCCCCCTTTGTCTTGCCCCCCAAGTTGGAGTCCAACAAGGACTCCTCCTTGGGCCCCTTTCCTAAAGGGGTGGGAGCCCACCTCCTAGTCCAACTAGGAGTGGGACTCCCCTCCTTGTGCCGCACCCCCATATGGGCCTAGGTGGTGCGCCCCACCAAGTGGTGGCAGCACCCCTTTGCACCATGTGGGCCCCATACAAATTATGCGGTCCCACTTCTAGACTCTTCTAGAACACTCCGGAACCTTCCGGTACCCTTTAAATAATTTCCGGAACTTTTCCGAAACTTCCGGAAACCACTTTCCATATATGAATCTTATTCTCCGGACTCCTCCGGAACTCCTCGTGATGTCCGGGATCCCATCCGAGACTCCGAATCACCATTCGTTCACTTCATCATTTAATTCATCGCAAAACCTAATTTCATCGGAACGTTAAGTGTGTGACCCTACGGGTTCGAGAATGCATAGACATGATCATATCAATAATTAATAGCGGGACCGGGATGTCCATATTAATCCCTATACACTCAACGAAAACCTTTTCTCGATTGAACCACGATGCCGGAGATTCAATTAATCTCATATACGATTCGCTTTGTCTCACGATATTTTACTTGCCCGAGATATAATCGTTGACATCCCCATGTCTAGTTTAATCTCGTTACCGGCAAGTTCTCTTTACTCGTCCATAATATAGGATCCCGGTGATTACAACTTAATCACATGTCTGCAGACTCTTGATGCTATATTACCGAGAAGGCCTGGAGATATCTTCTCCGTCACAAGGAGGGACAAATTCCACTCTTGATTCATATCACCCAACAACCCACCATCGGAGATACCTGAAATCCACCTTTATAATCACCCAGTTACGAAGTGACGTTTGATGTCCACAAAGTATTCCTCCGGTGAACGGGAGTGATATAATCTCATGGTCTAAGGAAACTATATTTGGCAAATTAAAAGTGTTGACAACAAAACTTTTGTGACACGATTAATTGCAACTCTTTATTTGGGTCATGTCCATCACACCATTACTCCTAATGATATGACTCCGTTATCAAGTGACTATAACAAGTCCATAGTTAGGAAACTCTAACTATCTCTTGATCAACGAACTAGTCCTGTAGAGGCTTACTAGGGACTCCGGGTGTTTATATTCCACACATGTATTATGTTTCCATTTAATACAATTATAGCATGGATAATAAACTATTATCATAAACGTGAATATGCTTAATAAACCATTTTATTATTGCCTCTAGGGCATATTCCCAACAGTCTCCCACTTGCACTAGAGTCAATAATCTAGTTTACATTTCCGCGATCCAACACCCATGGAGTCTCACTCATGAAGTCTCAGTGCTGATCATGTTTGCTTGTGGAAGAGGTCCTGTCCGTGCTCTGTGCTTTACAGCTCTTTATGTCCTTTGCAAAATTGTAACTGTCACCTAATTTGACATTACTTTATCATCACATGATAAACTTCCTATCATCCCATGATAAAACCATTATCATATAATGCATATAATATGTTTGGTTATAGAGTGAGATAATCATATCCTTTCATGCCATATGTATGATTAGTCAAAAGGACTTTCTCATAACACATGCATCTGGAACTCACTCAATCTTGAAACAACTTTCTCAAACCAAAATATTATATATTATTTCAATCCTTGAATTAATCATATACTCCTATATGTTGTTGACTTAACAAATCAACAGTGAGCCTTGTCACTTTGATATTTCCGATCATGCTTTCACTGTGCTACTCTGCTATTAAGAGATCTCTAATTTAGTCTGGCTTTATGACTTCAACCAAGTCCACCATTTTCTAAATTTATCTCAATCTCATGAAAAATGACTCCTCATTCAACATGTTCTTACAATTAAGAACTTGGGTCACATATCGTCATATACAAACATATGGTATTTATATGTTGAGATCTATGAACAATTCATATTGAATTCCAACATATCCTCTAACCATCAATTTTGTACTGAGTTCTCCAACTCAATGCTTCACTTAAATATCACAATGAGATGAACCATTCTTCTCTTGTTTCATTTTGAACTCCTTCAAAAACATTTAGGTTAAACATCTGACTTTAATGTTTATCAAACTTATCTATCCTCCATAGATACATTCATCTACATAAATATTTGACGTTCAAACTAACTTCATAAGTTATGCATTGGTCCATGACAACATTTACAACATTTATGAAATCTCCATTTCACTCAAAAACACTATGTTGTAAACTCCCACTCAAATATACCTCATACACATATTAAATTGTGAAGCCACTCTGGCTCCCACTCAGAAATATGTTATCTTTATATTTGACCATGATTAACTAGCTCCCACTCAAACATATGTCACCACATATTTTGATTATGGAAATTAATTTCTGCTCTAACTTAATATATGTCACCACATATCTTAATTAGATCTCACTCAGTTTCTTATGCACTTTCTCGACACTTTGGACTCCTCCAAAACTCTTAACTCTTAAGATTCGAGAACTCATGTACGAAACATCAGCACTTTGCTAGCTCTAAGTTTTATTTATTCCACGCAAACTCTTTTTGCCAAAATAAATATGTGAAACATTCTTTTCACAAAATCAAGTAACAATTACTTTATGATTTAAACTTAAAGTAGAATGACTCTTAGTCACTTTCGTATTTAAAGTTTCTATTTCTTCTTTTGTAGTTTTGTAGGTATGTCTTGTTTCTCAAACACGACAAGTAAATCATGAATATTATTTTGCAACTTTTGACAAAATTCATATTCTTGAATCCTACTTCTCTTTAGACAAGCTAAACCAGAATTCAATGATCACCATCATCAAAACCTTTTATGTGTCAAGTTTTAACCAACATAGCACTTTTCATATGTGCCACTTGATCCATAAACATGCAAGGTTTAAGCTTTTCTAAACTTTATTCCAACAAATCTTTTATCCATGAAACCATTTCACGATAAAACCACTAAAATACACAACACAACCAAACACATTGGTTTGTTCCTTTTAGTCTCACATTGTGGAATCTCTATTCATAATCTCATATGAACATTCTACAAAACTTTATTTGCTTTGGCTTTTAATTATCTCATAATTATTGAAACCACTATTTCACATAACTCATATGCGAAATGCAAATCATTAAATAGATCCTTTATTTAAAACAGAGTGTTATCAAAATAAATCTAAATGATACTAATGAAACCTTAAAACCTAAGACCCTTCTTTTATGACCACATAATATCAAATATAATGTGACTACAATACTTTAGGTTTATCAAAACACCTTTTGAATAATCTCTAAACATTGTAATTTGTGATAACACTTGTCACAAGTCACCATACTAAACAATAACTCAAATATTTTGTCTCTTTTGATCAAATCGAAAAGACTCAATTATCTTGTTAACTTAGTATCCTCTACTTCCAGAATCTCATCATGACATGAATAAATACTCCTATTCACTCATCCATGATAAAATAATGATGTCTTTTATTTACTGAAAAATACAACCAACACTTGTGTTTATTTTCAGCAACTCATGGCATTTTCAGGAAAAATGGCATTTTTAATCATACTACTTAGTGATGCGCATCAACATGCTCTTCAGCACTAATAGTACAATTAAAACAATTCTCATCATTAAGTATTGGATATTTTAGCATGTCTTTATTTTATAAGTGTTTAACTAATTATCGTTTAAATCTAGCAAAGGACAATAATCTCATAATCGAAACGTGATCTCCAAAAAGGATTACTCATGAAAATAGAACAACCACTTGTCTTTAACATGAATGACCGTCTCACAAACCGAGACACACTAATTTAAGATCACACTTAATTCGATTACAAAACCCATTCAAATCCTCTAATTTAAAACGATAAATGTAGAAGTAGAACATCGCCAGCATCAACTCCTTGATTGCCATCTTCCCGCGAAATCCACTCAGTCCCTCCATGCACTTCTCAAACGGCAGGCCTTGTTTTCATAAAACAGCACAAGTATCAAATACTTAGCTCACCACAAGTGTAAATGGGACATTTAAACATTTATAACTAGTATATCAAAATATACCTTCTGCGTTGACTACCTCTCCTGCTATGGGTTCCACTTTAACTTGACGCAGCTGGGAAATAAACTCACAGAAAGTGATCGAATCCCTTCCCATGACATAGTTCCTCACATAGTCCTTATAGCTGGGGGGGAAGCGAGCGCAGCACCCCATCTATTGCCATCTCGTCAGTTATTTCATGGTTCCAAACATCCACCATAGTATAATACAGCCGGTGCATCTTACTTAGGTGCTGTTCCAAGCAAGTGTTTTCTTCCATCTTAGTTGAAAGAAATTCATCCAGGCATTCAAACCTTGCAACTCTAACTTGTGCTATGAACCTTTGTTTCAGCTCATCGACAATCTCCATTGCGCTCAAGTTTCCAAATTGTCTACCAAGGTTAGAATCCATGAAGTTGCATATCAGCCACTCGACTCTCAAGTAGGTGGTCTTTTGATCGTACCACTCCATATACCCTTTGTAGTCAACAGTAACATCAGGGCGTTTTTCTAAAGCTTCATCTATCACGTAGAGCTCATCATTGGCGAATAGGGCTTCTCTCAGACGCATGTACCACTCAGCAAAGTTTGACCCATCGAGACGCAGCTCCTCAGCTAGAAACATACTACTGTAGTCTCCCATGATCTACAAGGATTTTGCAAAGACATCTTTAGGACACTTTGTTTATGACAATTTTAGTTCAATTTAATCAAATTAACGAACTCCCACTAAACTCAACATCTCTCCGGTTGATTAGTGACACACGATCCAAATCCACTACACCACCACCGATCATCACGTGAGATGATGTAGTTTCAATGGTGAACAACTCAGTGTTGATCATATCATTTATATGACTCGTGTTTAACCTTTCGGTTCCGTGTTCCCGAGGCCATGTCTGTACATGCTAGGCTCGTCAAGACAACCGTAGTATTTCCGCTTGTGCAAACTGGCTTGCACCCGTTGTATGTGAACGTTGAATCTATCACACCCGATCATCACGTGATGCTTCGAAACGACGAACTTTCGCAACGGCGCATACTAGGGGAGAACACTTAATTATCTTGATATTAACATGAGAGATCACCTTATCATGCTACCGTCGCGATCATATCTAAGCATAACAATAAGGTGCTTAAAAGGGATTAACATCACATGCAATTCATAATTGTGATATGATATGGCCTTTTTCATATGCTCTTTAGATCTCCATCTTCAAAGCACCGGCAAGATCTCCATCTCCGGCATGATCTCCATCATCTTGGCGCCATCACCATGGTTGTCCACCAACTATTGCAACTACAACTAATGCTACTCTTAGCAATAAAGCAAAGCAATTACATGGTGATTTCATTGACACGCAGGTCACATAAAATAATAGACAACCATATGGCTCCTGCCGGTTGCCGTACTCGTCGACATGCAAGTCGCGAAATATTACAAACATGATCATTGCATACATTATCACAAATCACATTGGCCATATCACATCACTTGACCCCCCTCTGCAAAAACAAGTTAGACGCCTCTACTTTGTTTATGCAAATTTTACGTGGCTTGGGTCAACGAGTTAGAACCGTTCTAATCTACGCAAAACCACAACGGTGATATAATAGTTGCTTATTTACTCATCCTTTTGAAAGGCCTTCCATTGAAAATTGCATCCTCACTAAAGCAAGAGAAACAGACACCCGCCAGCCACTTATGCAAAACAAGTTGCATGTCAGTCGTGGAACCGGTCTCTCGTGCGTGGACGAGTAAGGTTGGTCCGGGCCGCTTCAATCTCACAATACCGCAAAGATGCAAAGTGCACGCGAGAAGGTAGCAACATAAAATATCAACGCCCACAACTCCTTGTGTTCTAATCGCATCAACACCTACGAATAGATCTAGGCTCTGATACCACTGATGGGGTCGCAGCATGGAAAACAAAAATTTTCTACGCGGCAAAGCGGAATAAACCCCAAGGATCTAGATCTACGAGATGAAGATAGCGAAGATGAGATCCAATCTCTTACCCTCGAAGATCAACAAACGCGTTTTGTCGGTGAAGGGGCTGGCTAGTCGATCCCCGCAACTAGACTCGTCTAGTCGCGAGGAGATGTATTATCCTCGAGATCCAATCCGGTGAAGTGCAGCAACAGGCAGCACCTCCACGGCGTCCACATGTACAGCTCGATGAAGACGTCGACTCCTTGATCCCGCAAGCGAGACGACGTGGCCTTGATGATCTCAGCAGCACGACGGTAGTGCCGGTGACGATGACGATCTCCGCGAGCAGGGCTTCGCCAAGCCAAGCAAGAGGAGAGGGAGAGGAGCAAGGTGGCGCAGCCCCTAGGGCAAGGGGGTGCGGCTAGGTGCGGCGGTGAGGCGGCGGCAGCCCTCCGGGAGAGGAGGGGTGCGGCTAGGGTTGAGGGAGAGTTGGGGGGGTGCGGCTAGGGGGGGTGGTGCTGCAGCCTCCAAGGTGTGGTGCGCCTCCCCCCCCTCCCCTCCTTATATAGGTGGCGGCTAGGGCAAGGGCAGGGCCGGCCGGCCCCCCCCCTTTGTCTTGCCCCCCAAGTTGGAGTCCAACAAGGACTCCTCCTTGGGCCCCTTTCCTAAAGGGGTGGGAGCCCACCTCCTAGTCCAACTAGGAGTGGGACTCCCCTCCTTGTGCCGCACCCCCATATGGGCCTAGGTGGTGCGCCCCACCAAGTGGTGGCAGCACCCCTTTGCACCATGTGGGCCCCATACAAATTATGCGGTCCCACTTCTAGACTCTTCTAGAACACTCCGGAACCTTCCGGTACCCTTTAAATAATTTCCGGAACTTTTCCGAAACTTCCGGAAACTACTTTCCATATATGAATCTTATTCTCCGGACTCCTCCGGAACTCCTCGTGATGTCCGGGATCCCATCCGAGACTCCGAATCACCATTCGTTCACTTCATCATTTAATTCATCGCAAAACCTAATTTCATCGGAACGTTAAGTGTGTGACCCTACGGGTTCGAGAATGCATAGACATGATCATATCAATAATTAATAGCGGGACCGGGATGTCCATATTAATCCCTATACACTCAACGAAAACCTTTTCTCGATTGAACCACGATGCCGGAGATTCAATTAATCTCATATACGATTCCCTTTGTCTCACGATATTTTACTTGCCCGAGATATAATCGTTGACATCCCCATGTCTAGTTTAATCTCGTTACCGGCAAGTTCTCTTTACTCGTCCATAATATAGGATCCCGGTGATTACAACTTAATCACATGTCTGCAGACTCTTGATGCTATATTACCGAGAAGGCCTGGAGATATCTTCTCCGTCACAAGGAGGGACAAATTCCACTCTTGATTCATATCACCCAACAACCCACCATCGGAGATACCTGAAAGCCACCTTTATAATCACCCAGTTACGAAGTGACGTTTGATGTCCACAAAGTATTCCTCCGGTGAACGGGAGTGATATAATCTCATGGTCTAAGGAAACTATATTTGGCAAATTAAAAGTGTTGACAACAAAACTTTTGTGACACGATTAATTGCAACTCTTTATTTGGGTCATGTCCATCACACCATTACTCCTAATGATATGACTCCGTTATCAAGTGACTATAACAAGTCCATAGTTAGGAAACTCTAACTATCTCTTGATCAACGAACTAGTCCTGTAGAGGCTTACTAGGGACTCCGGGTGTTTATATTCCACACATGTATTATGTTTCCATTTAATACAATTATAGCATGGATAATAAACTATTATCATAAACGTGAATATGCTTAATAAACCATTTTATTATTGCCTCTAGGGCATATTCCCAACAGCGCCACCAGGTGGTATGGCCCCCTCGGGCCTCCACCGACGCCGCCCTTTCGCCTATATAATCCCCCCGACGAGAAAACCCTACGTACCCGATCAAAATTCCAAAAAAACATCCGTCGCCGCCGCCGTCATCAACCCTAGTTTGGGAGGGTTCTGAAGCTCTCCCCGGCACCCTGCCGGAGAGGGGAATCATCGCCGGAGGGCTCTACACCACCATGCCCGCCTCCGGACAGATGTGTGAGTAGTTCATCCTTGGACTACGGGTCCATGCAGTAGCTAGATGGTAGTCTTCTCCTCTTGTGCTATCATGTTTAGATCTTGTGAGCTGCCTATCATGATCAAGATCATCTTATTGTAATGCTACATGTTGTGTTTGCTGGGATCCGATGAATAGAGAAGTACCTTGTGATGTTGATTATTGATATTATCATGTCTATGTTATTTGTGATCTTGCATGCTTTCCGGTACTTGTAATTGCCTTGATCAAGTAGTTGTTTGTATCTCCAAGAGGGAGTATTTATGCTAGATAGTGGGTTCGGTCCCTGTGTGCCTTGGCTTGAGTGACAGAAACATATAAGGACGGGGGAGTGCCGTTGCTACTAGGGAGTAAACTTTATGCACAGTTCTTCATGCAATTGTCTGTTGCTTGCAACTTAATACTGGAGAGATTTTATGGTATGTTATCTCAAAGGTGGACTATTTAGGCATAGGTGTTGTAGCGACCTTGCCTTTCAAAAATAGGCCAAGATCCCTGTGTTATTGTGCTAGTCCCTGGATCGAATAGCTAGCACCACAGTTTAAGATGGAGTATCATACATTGCATCAAAATTCTATTACAACGTATGATCCAGAAAAATAAACATTACAAATTGCATAGCCAAAGGCTAGCATTGTTACGAAGTTCAGCAGCGGAAAACATATAATAGCATGGAGCCTCATCATCTTTATGTGCCACAGGCAGACATGTTGGTTGTAGACTCGAAACCTATAGCGTTCCTTACTCATCGTCAGACGAACCTGCAACGGTAAAAGCGTTGCAGCCAAAAATTGGTCAGAACCATTGGAATGGATCTGGCAAGTGATACTTGTGGACTCATAAAGGCAAACTCCTATTAGCTATATGCATATTTGGCTGGTGGAGTTCAAGGTTATTTTGCGTAAAGCCAACTTTATCCTAACTCTTTGTAAAACTTCTTTTCAAATAAATGAGACCTTCATGGCATGAAAACCACCGTCTCAACTACTCTTGTTCACTCTTCAAATTTTACTTGAGAAATTGGAATGTTGAGATCCTCTGTTAACATCCTCGTTCAGCTGCTCAAAATTGTCCGTAACCGGGGACACGGCTATGATCATAGTTTTACACTCTCGAGAGGTTGTGCACGTTCACCACTTGACTCAATCAACCCAT
Organism: Puccinellia tenuiflora; assembly: GCA_012064385.1. Classification (NCBI taxonomy): domain Eukaryota; kingdom Viridiplantae; phylum Streptophyta; class Magnoliopsida; order Poales; family Poaceae; genus Puccinellia; species Puccinellia tenuiflora. The sequence goes on along the minus strand of QRDG01000544.1, from coordinate 94,961 downwards.
TCTGTCCTTGACACTCATGTAGTGAAAAGGAAAGGAGAAGATTAAGACGAGACCTTTGGGAAATGTTCCCCGGTTCCTCTGGGCAGACCCATACAAGACAACATCCGCTGAGAACTGCCGGAATCGGGGCCTATAACTTACTTAGTCAAGGCAGAGCCATAATACCAAGTGGCTGCACTGGAAGCAATCTTCACACGGAGTAATTTGAAATCTCTTTGTTCCTGGGTGGCCATCCACAAGTGCACATACTCGGGTAAAACCATAGACATGGCCCCGAGTAGCCACTCAACTTCGCCTCCAATAGAGCAAACCAATTCCACCCAGGTGTTTGTTTAACTTAGTAAAAATTAACTTTCCATAGTAAAACTCATAGCATAGCATTTCAAAACTTCTACTAAGATATTGTATAGGTACTAGACACTTAGGAATATTTGGAGTAGTACTAAACAGGTCTAGCATAGCATAGTAATAACACCTGACATGCAATTCTACTTAGAAAAAGTAAACTACAATGCATATTCAAAATACTTAGGAAATTTATGCAGTGAGCATCACTTGCCTTAGAATGTTGTCGTTGCTCACAAACTCTTTTCAACGTAAGATGATACTCTCCGTTCAATCTAAACAATATAAACAAACAACAACAATACACCAATCAATAAAACAAGCATAACAATAAACATGGACAACAACCAAACAAAAGGGTTGGTGGTCCAAGTTCAACGCATGATCCAATATGCAAAAGGAAATCAATGCATTAGGGTTTGTGGTTTTCCATTGAGGGTCAAAAGGGTGGTCTAAGGTCAAAAAATAGGTTTGAAGGGTGGCTCAAAGGTTCTAAGGGTTGGTTTTGGTCTCTCTGGACAGAAGCAAATATTTGGGTATTTTTCTAATAAGAAAACAAGTTAAAAAGATTTATAGAATTTAAACTATATCAAAAATACTCAAATTGAGTCTCTGATTTTTAAATCAACAAAATAATGATCAAAAATATTTTATAACAGAGGAACTATATTTCACATATTATAAGGTTTCTAAAACTATTTTTCTTGCAATTTTTGGACTTATAGAAATAAAGTTATGGCAAAATTACTCAAATCACACATTTGAAATTTGAATAATTTAAACTAACTCAAAAAAGAAAACTAAAACGCCAAAAAGATTCTACAAGTTCTAAGGATTTCAAATATATAAAAATATTTGAATTTGGCCAAACAGATAAAAAGATATGATTAATCTAAGGTCTAGGGGTGTTTCTGTAAAACTGCCAATTAAAAACTATTCGGGAAATTCACAGAAAATCCCTGGCCACGTGGATCTGACTGGGTGCTGACTGGGATCTGACGGGGCGCTGACTGGGCTGCCATGTTGGCGTACCGGTTCGGTTAAAAGATCTAATCGTGACCGTTAGATCTAGATCGGAGGGCTCTAGATCTAGGGTTTATACCTGCGGTGGCGCAGGTCACCGGAGGCGAGGTAGACGGCGGCGGGCGGCTCGGTCGTGGATGTTCTGCATGCTCCGGTGGCGGCCTGGACTCGGGAAGGGGACTACGAGGAGCAGTGCGACACGAAGAAGTCGATGGAGTGCTCGGCGTGCTCGGGTGCGTCCTGTCGCGGCGACTAACCACGAACGGAGTGGCGGCGGCGGACGACTTCTCTGGTCGAGCTCGGACCCGACGTTTTTAGGGCGCCCCTGGCCAAACCAAAGTGTCAAGGAGATGCGCTGTGGCGTGGGAAAGAAAAAGAGAGGGATCTCGGACCTAGGCATGGATGAACCTCGCCGGAAACGAAGAAAACGTGGCGGCGGAGAGACGAACTCCGGCGAGAAAATTCCACAGCCTGGCGGCGGAATTCGGACGGGGAGCAGAGGGTAAACAGAGAGGAGGGTCGGGGCTTTAAGGTGGACGGCTCTGGGTGGTCGGATATGTATGGGGGAGGAGATCGCGGCGGGGCGGTTCAGCCGAAAAAATCGGCCGGGAGGTTGAGGAAGGGTGATGTCAGCATGACGTCATCCTTTCCTTTTTCTTTTTTATTTTTCTGTTTTTCTTTTCCAGATTTTGAATTAGGGCTCCAAATCAATTCAAATAAATTTTTAAAAATTTGTAAAATTCAAAATAATCATTTGGGACATTTGGCAACTTTTTACAAAATATTTTATTTTTAAATAAAATCAATTATGGTATATTTGCATAATTGACACCTTTATGTCAAAATAACAAATAGGCTTTTATAAAATTCTTTTGAACTCCAATAAAATCCAGAAGAATAGTATGAGTAATATCATTTAAAATGATAGACTCCAACAAATATTTTGGGACAAAATACTTTATGAAATAGATTTTGATAAATCCTTTTAAATACAAATACTCATTTAAGCATGGGTTTTGTCAAAATAAAAAAAAACGTTGCAGAAAAGGTTTTTAGGATTTTGTAGAAATACAAATTAAGTATTTTATTTCCAAATCTTTAAAACTTGAAATTGAAGGATAAAAGAATATTTAAAATAATATCCCTTTAATAAAATCAAAATAATCTTCAAAGATGGTTTTTCTTGATTTTTGGAGACTTTATCTATTTAATAATAAAAGTTTTAAATTTTTGTGATTTTTAAAACATTCCAAAATTTGGGATGTTACAGGTGTATGCTTGGAACAGCTATCTATGTATTTTGTCGTAATGCCCAAAGCATCTCATATAGACATCATCATCCTCTGTATTATGCAATGTTCATGCATTGCCATGCATTCTCTATTCTGTCAATTGCCCAGCTGTAATTTGTTACCCAGCATGTGTAGTATTTTATTTATGGAGAAGACACCACTAGTGAACTGTGGACCCCGGTCTATTCTTTTACATCTGCAATTAAATCAACTGCTCTACTGCTTTCATTTACTGCAAACAAGCTTCCTTCCACACATACATTTAATCCTTTGTATTCAGCAAGGCCGGTGAGATTGACAACCTCACTGCTTCGTTGGGGCAAAGTAGTTTGATTGTGTTCTGCAGGTTCCACTGCCTCCCCTGCAACAGCTCTTTTTCTGGCACCATTGCAGTTGTGGACAACCTTCTGAAGCATTTCTCACTCCTACTGGTTCGATAACCTTGGTTTCTAACTGAGGGAAAACTTGCTGCTGTGCTCCTCAAACCTTCCTCTTGGGGTGTCCAACGAAGCATGATTGATTAACACCTCTCGTGCTATCAAGCTCTTTTTCTGGCGCCGTTGCCGGGGAGTTAAGAGTGCTCAGTAAGAAGCTTCTCGAAGTACCAAACTTCTCACTCCTCCGTCAACAGCTCTCTTTCTGGCGCCGTTGCCGGGGAGTAGAGAAGCTTCTGCAAGGGGAGTCTCTCAGTTCCAATCTCTTTACTTTGTTTTAGTCTTGCTTATTATTATTGCTTTGTCTTGTTTTGCTTTCTTATATCAAAAACACAAAAAAAATTAGTGTAGAATTTATCTTGTTGCTTTCCTATATCAAAAACCCAAAAAAATTAGTTACTTGTTTAATCTTGTTCAATTCGGTTTACCTTGCTTTTCTTAAAAATGAATGCTCCTGAAGTTGAAGTTCGTTCTTTTAAATAACAAGGGGGAGAAAGTCTGAAAGATGCGTGGTATAGGATTAGTGATGCTCATCATAGATGTACAAAAAAATATTCCACAATGATCCTTCTTAGGAACTTTTATGTTGGTATCACTAGTTGGTATAGGTATGTTCTTGATACTCTCACAGGTGGTAATTTTCTTGGTACTCCTGCTTTGGAGGCTAGAAATATAATTGAAAGTTTAGTTGGAGTACCACCTATTAAAACTTTTGAAACTGAGGTCACTTTAGAAGATATTATGAATAGGTTGAATGCTATGGAAAAGAATTTGCCAACACCTCTTGATATTAGTGAAATGGATGAATCTATAGTAAAAATTGATAAGAGAGTCACTATCCTAGAAGCCAACAACACTAAAGATAATCAAAACCTTAGGATTGGTGATTTAGAAGAGGCAATGGAAACCATAAGTTCAACCTTTTCTTCTCTTAAGTTTAAAAGCAAGAAAGTCCCCTCTGGAAAAGAGCAAAGATTTATATATGTTCCTAAGGCACCAAAGCCAAGAACAAATGATGCAACCAAAGGTGATGCAAATGAGGCAACTTTAGAAATACCCAAGGTACCAATTATGAAAAATTCTGTTTTGGGGAATACTTTTGATGAGTTTGATGCTTCTTCTCTTGGAAATACTTGATGTTCACTTTCTGCGCCTAGCTGAAAGGCGTTAAAGAAAAGCGCTTATGGGAGACAACCCATCATTTTATTTTCAATATCTTTTCTTTTATTTGAGTCAAGAAGTTTGTTTACTTCTATAGCAACTTCTTTGTATCTTTATTTTCTTGCAATGTTGTGCCAAGTAAGGTCTCTAGTAGAAAGTTTTTGCTATATTTGGATTTCTGCACAGGAAACAGATTTCTGTCTGTCACCGTTAAATTCTTCATTTATTCCAGAAGCGACGAAATGCTTTGAGATTTTGTGTGCTGAATCTTCATATATGTATGAAACTTTTTCTAGTTCAGTAATGTTAGATTTGAGCAACTCTAGTGCCTCGAAAAAATTCGTCTTTACAGACTGTTCAGATTTTGACAGATTCTGCCTTTTATTGTGCATTGCTTCTTTTGCGATGTTTATTTGGATCTTTTTGATTCTTTGAGCATCAGTGGCTGTAGCTAATGTTATAATGCATTAAGGTGTGCTTGTGTCACAGTAGAACTTGTGAATTTTTGGTTTATGTACTAACCCTCTAATGAGAATTACTTTGAGTTTGATGTGGTGGAAGTTTTCAAGTAAGCAAAAGGGACGATATGATGAGATCGAGAAGAGTGAAAAGCCTAAGCTTGGGGATGCCCCGGTGGGTCATCCCCAGCAAATTCAAGAAGACTCAAGAATCTAAGCTTGGGGATGCCCAAGGCATCCCCTTCTTCATCGACAAAACTATCAGGTCATCTCTAGTGATACTATATTTTTATTCCGCTACATCTTATGTATTTTGCTTGGAGCGTCTGTTTTTATTTTGAGTGTGTGTTTTAGTTTTCTTAATAAGTTGGATCCTAGCATTCTTGTGTGGGAGATAGACACGCTCCGCTTTTTCATATGAATACTCTTGTGCTTCGCTTATATTCGTTGAGTATTCTTAGCTACTGTTTGTTTTCTAGTAAGCTCTCGCTTTTAGCATGTTATCTTGTTTAGGGCTACTAGTTCTTTGTGTTAAGCTCTCTTGTGTTTCACTCTTATTTGTTAGAGAGTTTTTTTAGTTGCTTGGTTGATGTGTTAGATTGGAAAATGCTATGCTTGTGATAGTGGTATGAAATAGAGAAAAGCTGCATAGTCTTGTAGACCTTTGTGTAGATAACTTGCTCCTCTTCAATTGTTTTGAGGTATTAAAATAACTAATGGTTAAAATATGTTGGTTAATGTTGTTAAGGGCTGATTAGTGAAGATGTGTTAGTAGAGCGTGGAGCCGTACTTTTCTGAACTAAAAACAACTTAAGTCAATAGTGCTTTAGTGTTGTGATTTCCTCTTAGTTGAAAAGAATTTTCTAATGGTATAGTTACTGCAACGGTCGGGGAAGCCAACGGGGCACTTGTGTCGCCGCCATGATCCCTCTTGGGGTGTCTCTAACCATTTGTAAAACTTTGATACTGTTAGTTGTTTGCAATATATGACATGCTATGTGAGTTTTTGGTTTTTGGCACTTCCACCTCCATATTTTGCTAGCCTCTTCGGTACTTTGCATTGCCCTTTTTCACATTGAGATTGGTGCATACTTCGCAAGTACATCCAACCCCGTGGGAGATCTTCATCTTGTTCTCCTACACATAAGCCAACTATCTTCCTCAAAACAGCCACCATATCTACCTATCACAGCATTTCCATAGCTCTTCCGAGATACATTGCCATGCAACATCCATCATTTACATTACATGACTTTATGTCATTTTTACTTCATTACCATATAGTATTGCTTGACCATTTGAGTTAGTGTGATGCGTGGTTTTCCACATGTGTTACATCTTTTCCACACTACGCTTGGTCTTGCATATCCACCATACACCATGTATTAGTCTTTGAGTTTTGAGTACACCAAAAAGTGTGATGATCATCTTGTAAAATAGAGTGTTGCCTCTACCTGTGAGCATATTGAAAAGAGTCCAAAGTGGCCAATCAAAAGAGTCCAAAAGAGACCAATGAGAGAAAAATATAAAAGAGCCACAAAGGCCTCAAAAAGCAAAAAGCAAAAAAAAAGAGAAAAAGAAAAAGAATATAAAATGAGAGAGGGGGCAACACTACTATCCTTTTATTCCACACTTGTGCTAGTAGCACCTACATCATTGTAGTGAGTTTTCATGCTTCATTAGTATAACTATGTGGGGACCAAACGTTATAGAACTTGGCTTGTATATTCCAACGATGAGCCTCCTCAAGTGAGCTCTAGGTCTTCATGAGCAAGCAAGTTGGATGCACCCCCACTAGTTCCATTGGAGAGCTTCCATTCATATAGCTCTATGTGCATCCGTTGCATGGCAATCACTACTCCTCATTCAGTGTCTACTACGGGACTTCCTCTTGTCTTGTGGTTACCTCTTCCACTGTTTGAGCCTTTCTTTGCACCTAAGAGGCAACAACCCCCATTATTATTCTCTTTGCCATAACCTCATGGTGCCAAGCCTTCTTCTTGCTTGTATTAGTTGAGTGGACTACATAACAGTTGATAAGTTAAGTGGATGGATTAAGGACACTTGACTTGAGCTTGGCTATTTCTATTATTAACTAAATTTGATGCTTTGAAGATTGATTGACATTTTACATTGGAGACACAATTTACTATTCTTCTTTCTAAACCTTATGTATGGTTCCTAGTCTCCAACACGCTGATTCATGAAAAGTTCTAGCTTCTTTTAGCTAGCATTCGTTAATCATTGTTTGCTTAATGTCAACTATAGACAATTGTTTTGGATCACCTTATTCACATCATGTGTTTTGCATTACTATGTTGATCTAGATTGTGAGTTTGCATGTCTCCTAAGAAATTATTTGTTATCGTTCTACCTACTCGAGGACGAGTAGAACTAAGCTTGGGGATGCTGATACGTCTCCGACGTATCTATAATTTCTTATGATCCATGCTTGTTTTCATACCATTTGCTACATGTTTTGTTTACATCTTATAGCATTTTTATGCATTTTTGGAACTAACATATTAACAAGATGCCCCAGTGCCAGTTCCTGTTTTCTGCTGTTTTTCCGTTTCAGAAAAGTACTTAAGGAAATATTCTCGGAATCGGACGGGACAAAAACCCAGGATCTTATAATTTCGTCACGCACACGGAGTCCAAAGGGGAGCCGAAGACGCACCAGAGGGCGACCACACCCTAGGGTGGCGCGGCCCACCTGTCTGCCGCGCCACCAGGTGGTGTGGCCCCCTCGGGCCTCCATCGACGCCGCCCTTTCCCCTATATAATCCCCCCGACGAGAAAACCCTAAGTACCCGATCAAAATTCCAAAAAAACATCCGTCGCCGCCGCCGTCGTCAACCCTAGTTTGGGAGGGTTCTGAAGCTCTCCCCGCAACCCTGCCGGAGAGGGGAATCATCGCCGGAGGGCTCTACACCACCATGCCCGCCTCCGGACAGATGTGTGAGTAGTTCATCCTTGGACTACGGGTCCATGCAGTAGCTAGATGGTAGTCTTCTCCTCTTGTGCTATCATGTTTAGATCTTGTGAGCTGCCTATCATGATCAAGATCATCTTATTGTAATGCTACATGTTGTGTTTGCTGGGATCCGATGAATAGAGAATTACCTTGTGATGTTGATTATTGATATTATCATGTCTATGTTATTTGTGATCTTGCATGCTTTCCGGTACTTGTAATTGCCTTGATCAAGTAGTTGTTTGTATCTCCAAGAGGGAGTATTTATGCTAGATAGTGGGTTCGGTCCCTTTGTGCCTTGGCTTGAGTGACAGAAACATATAAGGACGGGGGAGTGCCGTTGCTACTAGGGAGTAAACTTTATGCACAGTTCTTCATGCAATTGTCTGTTGCTTGCAACTTAATACTGGAGAGTTTTTACGGTATGTTATCTCAAAGGTGGACTATTTAGGCATAGGTGTATGCTTGGAACAGCTATCTATGTATTTTGTCGTAATGCCCAAAGCATCTCATATAGACATCATCATCCTCTGTATTATGCAATGTTCATGCATTGCCATGCATTCTCTATTCTGTCAATTGCCCAGCTGTAATTTGTTACCCAGCATGTGTAGTATTTTATTTATGGAGAAGATACCACTAGTGAACTGTGGACCCCGGTCTATTCTTTTACATCTGCAATTAAATCAACTGCTCTACTGCTTTCATTTACTGCAAACAAGCTTCCTTCCACACATACATTTAATCCTTTGTATTCAGCAAGGCCGGTGAGATTGACAACCTCACTGCTTCGTTGGGGCAAAGTAGTTTGATTGTGTTCTGCAGGTTCCACTGCCTCCCCTGCAACAGCTCTTTTTCTGGTGCCATTGCAGTTGTGGACAACCTTCTGAAGCATTTCTCACTCCTACTGGTTCGATAACCTTGGTTTCTAACTGAGGGAAAACTTGCTGCTGTGCTCCTCAAACCTTCCTCTTGGGGTGCCCAATGAAGCGTGATTGATTAACACCTCTCGCGCTATCAGCCCTTAGCTCAACATTCTCCTTCGACATAGATGCTTCACAAGAAATTGAGTTAATAGCGCAAGCATCATTGACATTAGGGATGGAAGAAGAAATCTTAGCAAGCTCTTCATTTAATTTAGCATTTTCATTTTTCGTGACCTTATATTTAGCAATGGCATGGTCACATTCTTTAATGATTTTAGCAATTATTTCATTATGAGAATCCTCGATAGAATCTAGTTTCTCCTCAAGAGAAGCACAAGTCTCTTGCTCTTCCTCAAGAGCATCTTCTAACGATGCTTTCTCCATAGCATCATCTCTTTCGATCTTACCCTTTTCTTCAAGGCTTGCTTCCAAGGCCTCAATAGTTTCCCCACACTCAATAAGAGTGCTCATGATTTCAAAGAGGTTAGCTTGGACACTTTTATTACTAGGAAGGGCTTTAAGAATCATTAGACCTTTATTTTGAAGAAGGGCATTAACTTTTTCCATATCATCTTCTTCATCATTATTATCATGATCATTATTATCATCATTGTCATTACTAGAAGAAGATTTAGCCATGAGACAATGAGAGGTGGATGAAGAAGAATAATTAATTTTTGAACTATTCAAGTTCAAATCTTGTTCCACCACTAATTGGGTTTCCTCTACATTAATATTCATGCAAGAGTTAGAGGGAACACAAGCATTTTTATCATTGGAACAAGATAAAGCAAGCATATCATATAGAGAATTATCCAAGGAATTTTTAGAAGATATGCGAGGACTATCAACACTAGCATGTAAATCATTTATAGTGTTATGAGTGTTTCGGTCCAACGATGAAGCATTGGAACAAGATAGAGATAAATGATCATCAATAATGAGCTCACTATCCAAGTTGCAAAACCCATCACTACTCACCATTACATTGGATTGTGGCTTACCACATTTTGGTGAAGTAGATGAAGACGAGGGCTCGTCACGGCCGGAGGTGGAGGGAGAGCAATCATCCTCAATAGAGTTGGACACTCCATATTTATCTTGAAGCTTGGTCCATAGCTCATGAGCATCCTGGAGAGGCATGATTGACTCAAACACAACTACACTCACAAACTTGCAAAACTCGTTAGATGCTAGAGCATCTAGATATAAATTTTTCTCATCCTCTAAAGTCTTACTTTCGCAATCCTTTGGAGGAGAAAAACCTATATCTAAGATACGCTCAATATTCGGGTCCAAAACCCGTAAGTGTCTAAGCATATGAGTTTTCCAAACATTAAAATTTGTGCCATTAAATCTAAACAATGAATTGTGCACTAAATCCCTATACGACATCTTTACTCTCTAGGCGGTAAAGCCAAACAAGAGAGACGAGGCTCTGATACCAATTGAAAGAACAAGCTAAGCCCGGATGTCGCCTAGAGGGGGGGGGGTGAATAGGCGATTAAAACTTTTTCTATTTAGGGGCTTGATAATTGCGGAATAAAACTATGTGTTTAAATTAACAAGCCAACAACCTAAATTACTAGGGTTACCTATGTGCACCAACAACTTATGCTAAGCAATTCAAGCAACAAGGAGATAGCAAGATAAGAACTTCAAGCACGAAGGCTATCACAAAGTAAATTGCATAAGTAAAAGCTCGGGTATAGAAATAACCGAGGCACACGGAGACGAGGATGTATTTCTGAGTTCCTCCTTGTTAAGGGAGTACGTTTTGTTGGAGGGGTGTGAGCTCGCCACAAGAGGCCTACTCAAGATGCCACAAAGGCCTCACCCTATTCTCCGATGAACCGCACCCAAGGGTTTGGTTCACCTTCCACTATCGGAATCCTTCGAGGCGGATTCCGGAGCCCTTTACAACTCTTATTGGGGCACACACCCACAACTCAATTGGGGGCTCCCAAATTCGTGCCGAAGCTTCACAACTTGAAGTCTTCGCGGCACCTCCAACCGTCTAGGGTACACAATGCACCTAAGAGGCAACAAGCTCTTGGGAACACGATGCACCCAAGAGTAACAAGCTTCTCCAACCTTCAACTTCACGTATCACCGTGGAGAAAGCAACCCGATGCAACTAATGCAAAAGGCAAGAACACACAAAGTGGTCAAATCCTTCACTCTCAAATTCCAACCAAAGCAACTAATGCTATGGAGGGAATAAGAGAGGAAGAACAAAGGGGACGAACACAAAGCAACCCCAAAATCTAGATCCACAAGATTCCCTCACTTAGAGGGGATTTTGATTGGTGGAATGGTAGATCTAGATCTCCTCTCTTGAAACCCTAAATTTGGGCAAGAATCATTGGAGGGGAAGAGAGGAATCAAGCTCACAAGGATTAGAGCAAAGGGGAAGAGCAAGAACAAGTGAGCAAGGTCAGCAACCAGGTTTTGGGGATGGAGGAGGCTTTTTATAGCCTCCCCCAAAAACTAGCCGTTGGAGCCTGTCCAGGCCGGAGACTCCGGAGTAAGTGACCGGAGACTCCGGTCTGGCCGGGCACGCAGAGGGCCGGAGATTCCGGTCATTGGGGCCGGAGACTCCGAGCACCCTCCGAGGATGCTCCGGACACACAACAGAGCCGCACCACACAAAACGAATCGGCAGAGAAAAAACACAGATGCCGGAGATTCCGGGTCACTTGGGTCGGAGACTCCGGGGGTCCGGAGACTCCGCCCCATCTCCGGGTGACCTCCGGACTGAGTCCAGAAGCGCACCACACAAACGATGTTCGGCAGCGAAAAACAGGGGCCGGAGACTCCGGTGTGACCGGAGACTCCGGACCATCTTCGGGGAAGATCCACACAGAAAATCATAACCCATAACTTTTGCAAATGAACTCCGTTTTCGATAATCTTGGACTCGTTGGAATCGTCACAATGAGCACAACAATATTATGCAGAGAAACATTATAGTCCAACAAAATATTATAACTCCAAATGGGAAAAGTATAAAGGCTCTTTTTCGCAAACCGAAAAACCGTTTCTTTTGCAATTGAAGTCCAAATGACATGAAACCAATTTTGTTGGAAAGAGGACAACAAAAGCAACCTTTGAAAATGACAAACTAGCAAAGGAGATTTTGCAAAGGGTTGGAAAGGTGAATCCTTTCAAAAGGATGAACCGGCAAAAACTCCAATGCCGAAGATGCAAAAGAAGGTGCATAAGCAAACCGTTTTCGGTGAACTTAGCCTTGTCATGACGAGCACGACAAGCATTAAGACCACACCATGATAAGAGTCAAATAAGAACCAACAAAGATGATTTCAAATATGCAAGGATGCAAAGGGTTGAGATCTCCACGAACGATACGATCAAGATACTCGGTCGAGAGCCCCTCTTGATAGTACGGTTATCTATCCTATAACCCAGTCTCTCACTAAACATCATGAGACTGGTAAAATAGAAACCCTATCAAGATCATACCTTTGCCTTGCGCATTAATCCTCTTGAGGTCGATGGAGATGATCTTCATCTCCTCAAGGCGAACCATCTTCTTGATTGCGCTTTGCTTGGTGAAGATTCACATGTGGCTCCCCCATACACCAAGATGGGAGAAGCACCTCTTCGGCATATCTTTACTTGGCCTTTAACATGATGACGAACACCTTGGCCTTGATCAACAAAATATCTTCTTCCCTTAACCTTGACTCCAAAACATGGAGAACAAGCAAGACCTTGACTCCAACAAATGGAGACAAGCAAGACCTTGACTCCAACAAATGGAGACAATCAAGCTAATGGACACCTACAAATATAGCTCAATGCAAATATTAGTCCATAGAGATTGTCATTAATTACCAAAACCATGCATGGGGGCAACCATGCACTTTCAACTTGGCACTTTATTAAAAATTCCAGAAACTAAACTAAAAACTAAGTTTCTTGTTACAGCAAGAGGACACAAAGAAAATAAAAAATAAAAACAACCGGGTTGCCTCCCGTAAAGCGCTTTCTTTATAGCCATATAGCTAGGCTTCTTACTTGATATCAAGATGGTTGGAGTGAGGTGGCTTGACATCCCCAAGCATGAATTCTTGTACTTCTTCGAAACATGTAGGGTGAGCCTAGGGGTAAAATCCCCAAGCTTGAGTGTTTGTCCCCTCTTGATCATTGTTCACCACCCTCAACTCTTCCACTTGAAAATTTCGTTACACAAAAGTCATCATAAAACTTGATTAGAGGGGTTAGTGTCTCCATAAATTAAATTCATATAGGTACAGCAAAGACATATCATGAGTTGATTCTAAACATTAACTACTGTTACTATGGTCGTGTATTTCTCTTTGATCAATAGAACTACACAAAACACAAGTAATGAGAGTAATGCAAAATAAAGACAGAATCTGTCAAAAACTGGACAGCCCGTAAAGAGTGAATTTTCAGAGGCACTTACGTTGCTCAAATCAGAAAATTTTAAACTAATGGAATGTGTATTAATAACTAAATATTTCTGTCATAAAATTTAGGTCAAAATTCCTTTTCTGTGATTTTTAACATTTTTCGCAGTGAAGCTTAGGAATCTGTTTTCTAGACAGCCATGATAGTTTTAATGATGCACATATAGGAATAAGAATTGAAACGCAAAGGTGAGCATCAAGGGAAAAATATGAAACATATTTAAGTCTCACCCACTTCCTATGCATTGGGATCTTGTAAGAAAATAAATCATTGAAACACAAAGCAAGTAGCATAGGAAGATAAAACAAGAGCAATTTCAAGACTTTGAACTTAAAGAGAGGAAACGTAATAATATTGAAATGTTTAGAACCATATTTACCTCTCTCATGATAGTTACAAGTAGTGGAAACAAATTTGACAAAGGAACTTTTAGATTGGTGCAACTTTGCAAACTTAGGAACATATAGAGGATTATTAAAACTATCATGTAACATATTAGCATGTTTTCCTCTCTCAAAATAATTGCAATAAGAACCATAAACATGATGGTCATGGGAGAAATGGTTATTAGTATAAGATAATTTCAGCCCACATAAGTACTTTTCGACATATAAAAGCTTATCCTCCATGGTGTGAATAGGAGAGTTCAAAAATAAGGTAGGACTCTCATAAGTGAGAGTGTTGTCACAAACTGCAAGTATATCATTTTTATCCTCACATAATTTAGTAACAAGTTCTAAACATGGAGGATTATCAAGCAAAATAGGACCATCATCCAAAGCATTATCATATAGCATATTTAAGCAATACTCCTCATTATCATCTTTAAAATTATTATCGATAATGTTCTCATTAGGCATAGGTTGGTATTCCTCCCCTTCTTGGGGTTGCATGGGCATCCCCAAGCTTAGGTTCTTATCCTCCTCTTCCTGCAAAATATTAGTATTTTCCGTGGCAGCAAGAATTCTTTCTTTAGGAGTAAAATATTTAAGAAAAGCCTTCCTCAAAATACTCCATTCAATAGTGACTTCTTCATCCAAAGACATGAACTAAATACGAAAATTACCAAATAAAGACAAATATAATAGCTTCCTTTTTACCTGATCCTCAGAAATACCAGGAAGCCTAAATAAACCATATATTTCTTCAATTGTCTCCACATGTTCACGTGCAGACTTAGTTCCATCCCCTGTAAATGGATTTTTCATAACTCTTTTAACATGACCAATGGGAATTTTAAATCCCACTTTAGGTACCTCAGACACAGTAGTTTCAACCACTTCAGGAGCATTAGCATAAGCACTTTCATATAAAGCAAGATGCAGTGAAGCACGATTCATAAATGCCATAGTAACAATGAGATAAAACAGTAAATAAAATTCAGCTTTCAAGTTTCCTTACCAAACTTCTTACCAATAGCACTACGCTCCCCGGCAACAGCGCCAGAAAAGTATCTTGATGACTCCCAAGTGCAGGAGATCAATTGTAGTACCTTTCGATTAGAAAAGGTTGTCGAACCCACGAGGAGCTGAAGGTATTGGTTAACAAGAGTGGTAAATAAAACAATGAAAGATGCAAGTGTTTTTGGGATTTTTGGTAAAAAATGTTGAAGGTAAATGGTAGCAAGTAAAAGCTCTCAAAGAGAGAAAGCCCAATCCTCTGTGCAGCAAGAGGACAAGCTCAAGTGTGTGTTTCTTATAGGAAATAAGGCATGGGGATCATATTTTCACTAGTGGACACACTCTCAACAATAATAATATAATTGAATACATAAATATTTCCTCTTCACTATAATACCCCGAACTATCCTCCAGTTGGATAACGAATACCAATCCATTGCGTAGGGCTATAAAAGCACACCTTAAAGTCGCACTCCACATCTAGGGAACCCCACACTGTCAACTTGAGCGCCCTAAGATAGTACTAGACAAACACCACAATTTCATAGAGACATCCAACACAAATAATAACTCATGATAAGTATTCCTGTAATCCTTAGCCTAAGAGCCACACACGGTGCGCACACTGTCAACTTCACACCATGGGACAAAGGTGACTCCGGAGATTACATTAATAAAACCACTTGAGTAGCATAATTCATAAGATAATGAAGAGTAACATCTATGGATTCAACTAGATTACAAAGCTCGTGATCACAAAAAAATCACACCATGGGAGAGAGAGATAAACCACATAGCTACCGGCATGAGCCCTCAGCCCCGAGGGAGACTACTCTCTCTTTATCATGGAGACGGTGGAGATGTCATTGGGGGAGATGGAGACCACCCTGGCAGCGTCCCGCCGGAGTTTTCCCCCTCCAATCCGCAGCTACAGGTCTCTGTTTCGTGGTTTCTGTGTTTCGGCGGCGCTCTCTTCTGGAAAACGTCGGGGGACTATTTTTATAGTCGGTTTTAGGTCAAGAAGAAGCTTCTGGAAGAAAGATCGACGGCAACAGAGCCACGAGGGCCAAAGTGGTGGGTCCCACACGGCCAAGGAATCTGGCCGCGTGGTCCCCCCCCTTTTGGCCTTAGGGCTTCCACTTTTTCGCTTCCTTCGGTCCTACGCTTTCTTCCTTCAAAAAACTGATCCCCGTAAATTTTCAGGTCATTTGGATGTCGTTTGGGTCCCTGAAATATCAAAATATAGAAAATAGGGTTTTCTGCCAGTGCAGGGTTAATTACAGAAAAATAGGAAAACTGTGAAATCTTTCCAAAATCATTATAAAACAATGATATAACCCTTATATGATACAAATTTGATTGAAATATGAGTACTATAATACAAAGTTCACGTATGCATTTTACATGCATCACTTGTATATATAACTTAGGGTTTAGGGTGGGGGTGACAAGTAAACCAACTCATATACCGGTATGCAAGAGAGATTTAGATTTAATTTGTTGGTTCCGTCAATCTCTTTTGACATGTGAACTACCTTAGGCGTACGCGTATTCACACTTTGTTCTCCATTCATATTTGTGCATGTACAACTACCGTAGGCCTCGTACGCGTACATCGCGCGCGGAAAGCCGTACCAATCAGGAAAGCATGCACTGCGTACTACTGCTTCTGATCGAAAGCAGCCCAGCGCGCAAGGTCAGCTTGCTACTGGGATTACGTTTTTACTACTCCCTCCATTTCGTTGAACAAGGCGTAAATATTTTTCCAGTTTTTCATCGTAAAGCAAGGCGCGGGTGCGTAAGATGAGCCAGCCTCCCAACTATGCCCCTGCATTTATACCTAGGGATAAAAAGATTGGAGGAGAGGAGCAGTACGCTGGGATGGGAGGAGTTAAAGCGGGAGGCACATTGGTTGTTCACGGTAATCAAGGAGTCGTGCGTAACAACTTCATAGAGAAATTTATGGTGGATACCGTTTCTTTAGAGGCAGGTTTGGAAACTTTTCTGTCTACTTATCCCTCCTTAATCGCCGTGACAAGAAATATACGCCTTTCTCATAGGAACGGAGGGAGCATAATATTTATGAGCTGTGAATATAGATGGGAGTGCATGCATGAACCAACACACGTCAATGTAAAATCAGAAAGTTTTGGCGTATAGATACGGACACAACCTATTCTCTGAAAATGATGAGAATGAAACCCGATGATAGCAATTACTATAAACTGGAGCACAACCTTTCTTTGCCATTGATGGATCCACTCGTACACAAATACTCCAGATTATTGACAGAGACCGTGTTAGAAGAAAGTATGTCCCATCCATAGTAACATAAAAGGAACGGGGATTACATATTAGTCTAAGAAACCTATTTGGGATCTAAAAAGACCAGAAACAGTTGTTGACCCTACACTTGATATTACGGAAAACAAAAGAACCAGAGTATTTGTTAATCTGACAGTAAAATGCACATGTACTTTATGCGAAAGGCTGACCGGATATAAGACTCACGTTATGGCTGATGGGCAGGCTGGCAAAATGATAAGGCAAAATAGGGGGCTGCGTCAGGACGATTCCCTGTCCCTCTGTTATTCACAATTGCAATTGTTCCTTTGCGATTCGTTAAGATTTGGAAGATGCTTATGGATGTTCACCTTGCCCCCCGACTCCCCGGATAGTATAATTTGGAAGCTCACTAAGAATGGGCGCTACTCGACAGCGACGGCCTATAGAATGCAATTTTTTGGGGCTCACCGTCTCCACGATGCCGACGTTGGTTTGGAAGACTTGGGCCCCTCCAAAGTGTAAAATTTTCGCTTGGCTAGTACTTCAAAACCGTGTTCACCTTGCCCCCCGACTCCCCGGATAGTATAATTTGGAAGCTCACTAAGAATGGGCGCTACTCGACGGCGACGGCCTATAGAATGCAATTTTTTGGGGCTCACCGTCTCCACGATGCCGACATTGGTTTGGAAGACTTGGGCCCCTCCAAAGTGTAAAATTTTCGCTTGGCTAGTACTTCAAAACCGTGTTTGGATGGCGGATAGGCTTGAGAGGAGGGGTTGGCCAAATTGCGGCCTATGCAAGCTTTGCAATCAAGAACAAGAAATGGCAGCGCATCTTCGTTGAAGAGTTGGATTGGACTACATGATCTAGACCCGAGAGAGTGGCAAGCCTTTGGCACCGTCAAAGAGTGGTGGAGTGAGGCGATTCACAAAAGAGGTGGTGAGAGGAATGTCGTGGCCTTGCTTGTGATGATTGTCTCTTAGCAGGTGTGGATGGAAAGGAATGCCCATGTCTTTCAGAACAATTCGACCACGGCCACCATAATCATTGGCAAGATCAAGGAGGAGGTGAATATGTGGTTCCTTGCCGGGGCCAAAGCTTTGTGTAATTTTATGCCGCGAGAGTAGACTTTTATTTGGGACATGATCTCGGGTCAAGACTAGACTTGTAACAATCTTTAAAACTCCTCGCTTATTTAATGAAATGGAAATTATTTTGCCTTGTTTCAATTTTTTTTGTCCCTTTACACTGGCTTCTGCTTCGTGTTGATCAACTACAGGCCCTCTCTCTGGTGGATTTTCCCTCTGCTCATTTCAGGACTAGACTGTATGCTGGTGATGATGCGCTTTTTGTCAACCCCAAGGTTTCGGATATTAACACAGTGGCAGCATTTTTGAAATTATTTGGAGATGCTTTCGGGCTACGAGCTAACCTGCAAAAATGTGCGGTTTATCGTATTCACTATGAGATGGCTTCTATTACTCCCCTTTTGGTTTCCTTGCCTGTACCCATTTCACAGTTCTGTTGCAAGTATCTTGGCCTCCTACTCCATCACCGTAAAATATCAAAGGCTGATATACAACCTTATATTGAAAAAGTAGCAGCAAGGCTCCCAAGGTGGCGTGGGAAATTGCTGAATGCGTGGCTAGATTAGAGTTGGTTAATTCTGTCCTTCCAGCTATTCCCATTTATATGCTTACTGTTTTTCATCTTGGCAAATGGGCCATCAAGCGCATAGACAAGATTCGAATGGATTTTTTTTGGAAACCAAAGAATGATGTAGCCAAGGGGGTTTATCTGGTCAGCTGGAAAAATGTTTGTCGGCCAAAGGCTCTGGGAGGATAGGGGGTTTTGGACCTCAACTTGTTCAGTAGAGCTCTCCATTTGCGTTGGCACCGGTACGAATGGAAGGACAGGGAAAGGTCATGGATTGGCACAAAGGTTCCCATTGATAAGGTGGACATCTCCCTTTTTGATGCTTGTACTCAGATTACTGTGGGAAAAGGTGACATTGCCAAATTCTGGACCTCCAGGTGGCTTAATGGGGGACCGGGGGGGCGCTCATTCCTATACACTCTTTCTCTCTTCTTTCACTGTAGCTGAGAGCTCTCTTCGTTCTCCCAGGCCGACCCGATGCCATTTTGACGTAATGCCCATATTAGATGAAACGGTGAACTATATTGTTTTATGATAGCCCTGTTGTGCGCCCACAATTCTGTCAATTGCCACGCTGTAATTTGTTTACCCATCATGTATATCTTCTGGAGAGACACCGCTAGTGAACTGTGGATCCCGGTCCTATTTTCTTACATTGTTTACAACCGTTTTAATAGCTTTTCATCATCATTTGCTCGCTGGTCACATTTGTAATGCCCCAAGATCGGTACTATGCAGACTTGAGCGATTTCCGCCAAATCCGCATAATAACGATCCTAGGACGCCCACCAAGCATAACGTGCACGTCGCAACACACACGTTATGCGGGTGGAATTGTGATAACATTACAACAGTTCTCGATGGAACCCACAAAATAACATATTTATACAAGAACGACTCACCGAGTCAAGAACAAAAGATACAATACAAAGATCCAAAATAACAACGGAAGCGAATAGCGTCCGGCTACGGACAAGAAACAAATTGGACTAAGAGTCCTGAAGATAAACGAAGGAACCATATCCCTGTCCAGGCCAAGCCGGAGGGATTCCCAAGCTAACGTCGTCAGACTTCAAACATGTCGGCTGCATTGGAATAGCAGCCCTGAAGGGGTCAGTACTATAAACAGTACTGGCAAGTAATACTCACAAGATATCAAAGCTGGAATTCCGGGGAAAGAGGGTTAGCGATTGAGGCGGCGGCAAGCAGCACTAACAACTTACAGAGACACACTACAACTTTCGTCTATCAGAGACAAGGTAAGAGAGCGTATAAAAAACCAACTATACTACTCACCACATCAAAAACCCGTCCAAGTATTACTCCCTCGATCAACCGCCCGCGAGGAAGCAATCAGGGCAACTCACACGGTGGACAAGTTTTATGGGTTATGATTCAAGTAATCTATCTTACTAGTCAAGTTATACTCATTAGGTGCAAGTTGTCTATGATC
Organism: Puccinellia tenuiflora; assembly: GCA_012064385.1. Classification (NCBI taxonomy): domain Eukaryota; kingdom Viridiplantae; phylum Streptophyta; class Magnoliopsida; order Poales; family Poaceae; genus Puccinellia; species Puccinellia tenuiflora. Next base: position 75,092 of record QRDG01000544.1, on the reverse strand, counting down.
TTTTTAGCCGGCGCATTTCACCAAGTCGTCCATAACCGCGAACACGGCTTTTCGAAAAGATTTCACCCTGCAGGGATGCACCAATGAACCCACACGCATCGAAACACTCGCTTAGAGGTGTACCGGTGGAGTGTTCGACGCAATACTTCCCTTCTCTACAAACAAGTCCAGGGAGCCACCTAGCTAGGTCTGATCCACCTTGAGAGTCCGGCCGAAGCTTCGAGGTGGGCCTAACCGTTTGCGCCTACATGCTAGGTGACACAGACTACCATGAGAATGGTCACTTCGCATCATACCGCAAGCCCTACGTAAGTAACCACGTATCCATCTTACCATATCATCCGTGCTTAACCGTTGAAACACCCGAACTACTTGTGGCATCCTGGACAGGTTTGAGGATCCGGTAATAGATTGCGGGGAGGCCCATAGAACTCCCACATGTGGTTAGTGCACTTAGTCTTGGATCAGCGGAAAAGAACTCAGGTCCTAGGCAACACTAGCAGAACAAATCACCACGATTGGCCTTCCGCCGGTGCCTTATCTTTATTAAGCTATTCCCATCGCAGCAGAAAATAAAGATTAACATTTTAGTTGAGCCTACCTATCATATTATAAGCAAGACTAGATAAAGAGATAACAGGACTCAAGCAAAGCACCTAAGCATGCACTAGGACTCGCAAGGCTAACAAGGTAAACAAGCAACATGTAATAGGATGTGGGGGTGTGGCTATATCATGGCTGCAAGGTAAACATGCAAATAGGATCGGGACACAAGCATCGTAACATAAGGCTAGCAAGGAACAAAAGATAGGACGAGTAAGAGACAGAAAACAAGCAAAGATAGCAAGGGAGTATCACTTGCCTGCATTCTGGTAAAGGTAGCAATACCTGTCGTTGCTCACATCAACTCAACGTCCTATTCCCGAAGTAGCAATGAACACTGGGCAATGCAAAAGATGCATTTTACTTCTACGGCAAAAGAACCGGCATGTTGATGATATGTATGCATGACAAATTGAATGTGATCCAATTTTATTTCCTAACACATGGCAAATCATTTTAAATGGGATCGGTGCACAATATAGATGCATCGGACAAACCCCATAATTAAATTGATTTAATTTGACAAAATAGATAAAGTGCGATGTTAATTAATGATGCATGATTTTATAAGATACGCATATAGGTAGATATGGCTAGGGTTGGTGTCGTGGGTATGGGACACGGGTACCCGCAAGGAGGATTAACGTGGCCCATCAGGAGGAAGCCCAGCAGGCCGACTCTAGTCAGAATATGAAAAGGACTCACCTTACCGACTTGTATTAGATTAGTAGTGTCCTAAAAGGACTCGACATATAAGCCAGCCTCCTCCACCTTTATAAGGAGGGGCAAGGCGCACCAAGAGGACATACCCGACAGACCCAATACAACCAAGACAGACGGGACAGGGCCCGATAGATCTAGACACACGATACAAAACATAGAGGAGGGATATTACAACCTAGCCACAAAACAACATGTAGGGATATTACCGGATGATGTTTCCCGGGTCCCGAAGCTATATAAATCTTGTCTCCCGTGTCGTTCGTCAAATAACCCACATCGATGATGCCCGCGCGTGAGTAGTCCCGTATCTTCACCGTTGATCCAATCCATCGACATTGGCGCCCACTGTGGGGCAAAGTGCGCCTGGATTCATAATTCGATGGGTCCATCTTCATCAACAACGACGACGAGTTCATCACCTGTGGCACCCCCCTCTGACACATATCGCCAGAGAGGCGGTCGCCCCGTGCGCCAGCCCAGGATATCCGGCCGCACGTTACGACAATGCGACATAGCAGAAATATCATTACACAATCAGGCCCAGAGGGCTACAATCGGTTTTACATGGCCACAAAGGCTTGATAAATTATCATGTCCAAGTATGGCACTGGACAGAGTTTAACTGGCAGCGGAAGACATAGATACGGCAACGGCTTGGTGCGACTCCATTCCACAGGCATCTGGCTGGGCTACTGATCCTAGCACGCTCTTGCTCCATCTCTTTGCGATAGTAGAAGATGAATCCTCTCAATGTCTGGCCACATGAAAAGCCAGTTTGAGTACGGTGACGTACTCGCAAGAAAACAACCACAAGACATGAAGAGTCAAGCAATCAGGCAACAAGTAGCTAGCAACAGAAATAACCTAAACATGGCAAGTGTCTACTTACGGCAGTCCAAGTGGGTAGAAACAAGGCAGCACAACAGATCATGGCATAAGCAAATAATAGGGGTATCACCAGTACAGAGTCCAAGCCAGGTGGGGTTGGATCGTATACCGGTGATCACACAAGAGAACTTACCTGTGATGAATAACGGGGGTACCCAGTGTTACCAAATATTAAACATCACCTGTCATCACAACTAGGCCCAATAGCCTTACCACATCTGTCAACTTTTAGGCCCACTGGCCTCATCTTTTCACTCATCTCGAGTGACATTTCCTGCATCGGCTTATCGTTCCCTTGGTGAAATCAGGTAGTTCATCTTTCTTTCACACCGAACTTAAGTTTAACCTCCGTACTCGACAAAGGACAATAGTGTGACCGACACTGAACTGTTCCACAACCTAGGAACAAGGCTAGCTGCTAGTTGACACACTCTCGAGAGGTTGCAGTTACCACCCATCTAAATGCACCTTGCTTCATGACGGCAAGATACACTTACATAACCGTTCACGCTACCAAGACACTCCCTGTATAGCTACCGACATAACTCTATGTTTTATGACGAAGTGAATCCGGCACGTCCCCAACTCATGAGCGACGCCTAGCTCCGAAACCTTCACAAGACTAGCCCCGACCACAACTATGCAGTAACCGACTAGACTTGCCAAGTGGGTAGCATCAAAGGAGGCCTGATAGGTTACATAGGCTATGGCTCTCCCATTTGGGCGACAGTGGTAGTGCGTTCAAGGTTCAGATTGGTGGCACTATGGACTGGCCCCATCGAAGTTTGGAGGGTTGGTTCATTTAATCCAGTTTCTTTCAACAACAACTCCAACAACAGAGGGTTAGTCCAACACAATAAATAGAATGTCATATCCACATGAAACAGATTAGTCCACTGCAAAACCATAATATCATATCAACATGAAACAGAAACGAACTGCACACAATAGTTCAAGCAATATGTAGTTAGTTCAATCAATGGTTAGTTTCAACCGGGCGATGGCGGAGATAACTCTGGCCAGTGACAGCCACAGGTTGAGTAAAAGAAAATAAATTAGCACAATCAACCGGGCGAGGGCGGAGATAACTCCGACCAGTGACAGCCACGGGTTGATTAAAAGAAAATAAAATAGCACAGTCAACCGGGCGAAGGCGGAGATGACTCCAACCAGTAGCAGCCACAGATCGACTACAAAACTTAGTGGAGGCGTCCACGCGATCCCGTTCCACCATTCCATTGACTGCGGCGCTTCCCCCAGTCCATCGTTGCCGGAATGGGGAGTGGTGCATGGTACCGTCCAACGCACGCCACAACTCTACAGAAAAGTAGCCGCTTCAATCCACTTGGGCAGGACCCAACGTTTATTTAGACGGGGTACCGGAACTCAACCCACACTTGATGGGTTTATCGTATTGCCGGAAAGTAAAGGTACATGAAATAATATTACTGAAAGTAGGCGAGATTCAATCCACGTGGGTGGTGCCCAACATGTATTTAGTCGCCGGCCGGAACTCAACCCACACTTGATGGGTTTATCGTATTACAGGAATGAAAACAAAGCCACGATATCTCGTGACGCATAGTTGGCAGGGTGTAAACAAAGTCACGATATCTCGTGACGCACAGTTGACAGATGTTAACAAGTAATAAAATGCACCGATATGACAGGGTAATATGCAAACAAACAAACACTGCTTGAGTGTTCATATCAAGTGGTTAGCTTGCCTTCGAAGATCGACACCATTTGGTTTCGGGGTCACGGACACGTCGCGGGTTAGGGTCTCGGTGTGCCGGTACCGTGGGATACCTATACATGCATACGCCGGTGCTGAGCATATAAACATTTTACAAAAATGTGAAACCTATACCACTGGATAGAGCTCTTAAAAATAAGAATTTACAAACTTGAATCACCTCAAACGGAGTTACGAATCAAAAGTTATAGCTCGGCGACGAATAGTTATTTGATGCTCACTCGGGAAAAAAAACAGAACGGGCTGTTTTTGAACTGGGCTGGGCTGCTCGCGCGAATCCGGGAAATATGTTTTAGGCAAGGGAAAGCATAACGCGCCGATTACGCGCCCACTTATCCGACGTGGCAGCTGGGCCAGACGGGGCCCACCCGTCGGCGTCACGCGAAGGCGCCAGGCTGGCGGCCTCATCCCCGCGTCGACCACGCGCGGGACGGACCCGACGCGGGCGCGCTCGGGGCAGGGCCGGCCGCCGCCCGCCGCCGTTGCCGCCGCTCCGGGGTACGCCGCCGGCCTACGGGGTGCTGGGGAGGACCGCCCCACCGTGCCGCGCCCGAGGGGGGAGGCCACGGCCACGGGAAGGTAGGGGAGGTGACGCCTCGGTGCGCGTCTAGCGAGCTCGCCGCCAGCGGTCGAGGACGGTGACGAGGCTACTGTGCACCAATTTGCAAACCGGGTTGTCTGGGTGGCAGAGGGCATCATTAGGAACCTCCACGCCAGTTTAATCAAAGAACGGCTCGGTCTAGAGCTTGCCACAGCCGACGAACCGACGACGGCGACCTCGACCGAATCGGAGCAGGGCTCCGCCGTTCCGCCACTAAAGAAGCAAAAGGGGGTTCCAGGAGGGGGAGAAGGAGGGTGCGGCTCGCGCGAGTGGCTCGGGGGCGGCTTTTATAGGGCTCGGGGGGGACAGACGCCATGACGTCTCGACGAGGAAGGCGGGGTGAGGTGTCTCGGTGCTGTAGCGGATCGACGAGCTTTGCAGCTGTCGCATGCGGCCACTGTGGAGCGATGGCGACGGGTCGGAGCGAGGGGCGCTGCTGACAGAGGGGTCCCGCGGCTGTGTCACACGTGTGACGCGCCGGCCGGCCGCTCGGCGGCGCTGTAGGAGGGGGAGTGGCGCGTGTGGCCGAGGGAGGGGGAGTGGCGCGTGCGGCCGAGGGAGGGGGTCTAGGGAGAGGGTAGCATCCTCCTGGGATGGCTTCGGGTGCGGGGTAGGGAAAAACAGCGTCGAGCAGGAAGTGGCGGTGCCGCCTGGCATGGACATGCCCGCGGTGAGCACGCCAGCCCTCATGCTGACACCGGCATCAAGATGTATCTCCCAGCACATGGCTCAAAAACGAAAACTGTTCGCGTCGCCTTGTGCCAAAATAAGAACTCTACCACTCTCTAATTATATGTTTTTGCTGGTTTACAACTTTGTTTAAGCAAAATTTCAGAAAACCTAGGGGACACTAGGTGTTCGATGAAATGATCAAGGCTTTACACAACTCAGAAAAATCCCATAAATTCACAGTAGGTTTTACTGGGTGTAGATGGTATGTCTGTGGAGTTTGAGCTCAATTGGATACCTGAAAGGTGGTCAAATAAATTGGTGTTCGAAAGTACCCTAATGGCATGGTCATGACAATTGCACTTCCTCAAATGGTCTTGATCTGATATTGTGTATATGGTGTTGTATAAGGGAGGTTGCCATCCTGGCAAAGTGCAATGCTAAAAGATCTTGGGAGCCAGGGGTTGCTTTAGAAATTGCAATTAGGCATAAAAATGGCATTGCAAAGGAAGTACCCAAAATATTGCTCAAATGAGGTTGGTACAATGGAGTGAAATGTTCAGGAGGTGAAATTAGGCCTATGCCCAAAATTGTAGAATTTTTGGATGGAATGTGTCTGAATAATTATTGGATTGGAAATGGCATAATAGGAAAAGTGAATAAACTTGAAATTATTGCATTGGACTATGGAATATTTTTCCATGCGAGGGATGTATATGTATGAGGGAACCATTTGGTGGCTTGGTAGAATTTTACTTAAGATACAATTGTGGTGGTGGCTTTTGGTGGGATAGAGGGGAGGGGTTTTGGAACATTTGAGTGGCACCAATGGGTGACCACGAAAATGGCGGCATCGAGATATGGTGGGGGTTGATAAGATCAAGGTTTATTGGGAAATCTCCAAGTGAGCAAAACCAAAGTCAATTCAAAGACCAACAAGTGGAAAGAAAATAGTTTGGAAACAGAAAAAGTTTTTCAGGCGGGAGAAAACATTACTAACATTAGGGACAAATTTTCGGGATGTGACAAACCTTCCCCCCTTAAAAAGAATCTCGTCCCGAGATTCGGAGACTAATAAAGATTCCCGGGGTTATACAAGATATTTCTTGTATGGTTTAATACACCCCTAGATTTAAAATATTTTAAAACTTTTTCTACACGATACTAGGGTTTAACACTCAAAAGGGGTAACACTTAGCCGGATATTTCTAAAACAAACATTATCAAGGCATGATATTTTTATCACACTCAAAGCATTCTAAGGATGGCATGGCAGGGGCTCACACAATCAATCAACATGGGACCTCCTACTATGGTTATATGAAAAAGTTTAAATCTAAGGTTTTTCGTTAAACCCACACAAACATGGCAAAACCAAACAAGACCTACACACGGGTCATCACCAAATAACCTGGATTTAACTTGGCCAAATAATTACCCAATTTTGTAAAACCAAAAGGTTAGGGATATGCTAAACATGTCCCTGTTCTAGATTTAATTTTTTTTTGAAAAGCTGTATATACCTTTTCAAGTATACACAGGTTTGGAAAAAAAACAGGGTTCTTTCTTCAAAAGACAACATCTGTGTCGCCAATAATTGGCTTATAGACACTGTGGGGTGGGGCCATCCCCAAAATCATTTTGGCAAAATTTTCCCCTATGAAGCACTGGAGAGACGAGGGACTGAGCTCCTGAGGAAAGGATAGAAGAACACCGAGGGTTATTTCTTGCTTGCTGACATGTGGGACCAGGGTCCACCTGGCAGTTCCCTTCTTCCTTTCTCTCTTCCTCTTCCTCCTGCATCTTCCTCCGTACCTGGCTGGCTCTGAGTGCGCGAAGCACTCCCTTGCGGCACTGTTGCGTGTGCGGTCCATCTACGCAGCGGCCATCACGGCTTTGGGTGCCTCGACGATCTCGCGCCAAATTGGCCGAGCACTGCCCGCGATTCCTTTCTTTCCCGCATGAGGCTGGACTGGAGCTATAAATTGCGGCCTCGGTGATTCTCTCCTCATCGCCAGCATGGGCTTCTTCTCTCAATTTCTCTGTGATTTCACTTACGGTCCGGAGCGAGCTGGCTTCCTCGACCACCTGTTCTGTGTGTTGTGGCTCGGGTTGACCATCGGGGGGTTGCTGGTGATTCTGCTTATGGTGGTGGTCTGGTCAGCCTGTCACCTGCACGATTGGTGGTATGGCGTTGCCGGGGGTGCTGCGGCGGCGGTGGACGAGTTCCTTGCGGCTCTGGTGAGGGACTGGCGGACGCCCCCGATGGCTGCTGTGGCTGCTCCTCTGGTGGGGGATGAGCTGGGAGCTCGAGCGGTCCGCCGTCGTCATCGTCGCCCAGCTCGAGTCTCGGCTTCAGGTGAGTCTGGTTCATCTCCAGGTGACGCCACTGAGCGCGAGAGGGAGTAGGATTTTTCTTTCTAGGGTGCTCTTCTGTATCTGCATTGAGGTAGTGGTAGTGTCCTATGTTGGAGTAGATCTCGTATCCTTTGTTTCCGAAATCTCCCTTATGTACTGAACTCAGTTGATGTATCCAATTTGGCTCCTCTCATGGTTTAGATCCAGATTTGTATTATTGAGGTTTTCCTTAGCTGTCACAGATCTGTTCTTGCAGCAGAGGGAATTGCATAGGCACTATCACACGGATAGTAGAAATTTCTACTTGGGGAAAACATCATTTTAGGTAGTAGTGCTGCATTTTATGGCCCCAAGAACTTGTAGCAACATGGCATAATCATTTCAATCACACCGGTTAACAAGCACGCAACGACTACTAAACACCCAACAATACTTTTAAATCTAAAGGAAACAACATGATATTCCATCAAGTGTCAACCAAGTGGTTAACTAGAGGTTAAGAACACCAGGTCTTATACAGGGTTGGCTCACAGCAAGCAGAAAGGCAATCAACGCAAACACGCGTACAGGCAACCATAGGAATTACAACCAAACCCATAACTCATTAGCGCCACTCAGGCTAAACTAAATAGGTTTCACTCCGCTCGACGGTCCTTCCCCGAGGGTGGAGTGCGGCCGAGCCGGATAGTGGTGTCCACGTCCCCTTCTTCCACGGGGTCGAGAAACACATGAATACCTTCGAGGATCGGACCCGGCTCTGGGACTTGTTGGGACGGGTCGGGCTCTGGGAGTGGAGGTCTGCTACTTCGAGCTTCACTGTTGGTGGGGACAGGTGGGTTCTTCCCTAGAGACAGCTGCAGATGGGCAAAACCAAGATTTCTTCTTGTGGCCACGAGTTCCTCCAGCAAGAAGCGAGTGAGGTTCGTCATTGCGGAGGCGTAAGCGACTAGGTTGAACACTGCGGGGTCAGGTTCTTCCCAGACAGGGGTTTGGACGATCTCCGCACCAGGCCGAGGTCTGGCTGGGAGGAAGTAGAAATCTCGGTCGCTGGCCAACACAGTTTCCGAGTGTCGGAGACGAACGAGGCTTTCCCAGGCTTCTACCTAGATGGCTAGCTCGATGGTAGGCATGCCTCCACCTTGGATCACGTAGGACTGATTTGTGCCCCGAGGACATGGGTTGATCTTCACCTCTGCCCGGAACTCATTCCCCACATGCGAAACTAATCTTTTGAACACCACATACATGGGGCGAATGGAGCTTCCGAGGGCAACATTGACGACCCTCCAATGAATCATTGGGAAGTTGGAGCTGTCCTCGGCAGTGGTTTCCATGATGGCCTTAGAAGTCATCGTCGGATTTTCCCGGGCCTTGGGTTTTTGGATGGAGTAAGAATGCGGAATTACTCGGCGGGATCCTGCTTCAGAGGAGTTGGGTTGCCAAGAAGAGAAGGCGAGGGTGGGGTTATAAAGCAACTAGGACGGGTCTCGAGTTCACGGGGTAAGGTCGACTGCTTCTCATGGAAGTAGCCGGCCGTCTTGTTGGGGAAGGAGATTGGGACAAGCCCTACTGTACCCACTGTTGACCAACACCGGCCATGTCGGTTAGGTAGGAATGGGTTAAATCCATCGGGTCATTGTCGGGTAAAAGCAAGGGTGGACTTTCTATGCTAGGGTAGTCTACAGCCAGCCTGGTGCTCTGATACCATGCTCTGTGGCACCCCCCACTGACACATATCGCCAGAGAGGCGGTCGCCCCGTGCGCCAGCCCAGGATATCCGGCCGCACGTTACGACAATGCGACATAGCAGAAATATCATTACACAATCAGGCCCAGAGGGCTACAATCGGTTTTACATGGCCATAAAGGCTTGATAAATTATCATGGCCAAGTATGGCACTGGACAGAGTTTAACTGGCAGCGGAAGACATAGATACGGCAACGGCTTGGTGCGACTCCATTCCACAGGCATCTGGCTGGGCTACTGATCCTAGCACGCTCTTGCTCCATCTCTTTGCGATAGTAGAAGATGAATCCTCTCAATGTCTGGCCGCATGAAAAGCCAGTTTTAGTATGGTGACGTACTCGCAAGAAAACAACCACAAGACATGAACAGTCAAGCAATCAGGCAACAAGTAGCTAGCAATAGAAATAAGCTAAACATGGCAAGTGTCTACTTACGGCAGTCCAAGTGGGTAGCAACAAGGCAGCACAACAGATCATGGCATAAGCAAATAATAGGGGTATCACCAGTACAGAGTCCAAGCCAGGTGGGGTTGGATCGTATACCGGTGATCACACAAGAGAACTTACCTGTGATGAATAACGGGGGTACCCAGTGTTACCAAATATTAAACATCACCTGTCATCACAACTAGGCCCAACAGCCTTACCACATCTGTCAACTTTCGGGCCCACTGGCCTCATCTTTTCACTCATCTCGAGTGACATTTCCTGCATCGGCTTATCGTTCTTTTGGTGAAATCAGGTGGTTCATCTTTCTTTCACACCGAACTTAAGTTTAACCACCGGACTCGACAAAGGACAATAGTGTGACCGACACTGAACTGTTCCATATCCTAGGAACAAGGCTAGCTGCTAGTTGACACACTCTCGAGAGGTTGCAGTTACCACCCATCTTAATGCACCTTGCTTCATGACGGCAAGATACACTTACATAACCGTTCACGCTACCAAGACACTCCCTGTATAGCTACCGACATAACTCTATGTCTTATGACGAAGTGAATCCGGCACGTCCCCAACTCATGAGCGACGCCTAGCTCCGGAACCTTCACAAGACTAGCCCCGACCACAACTATGCAGTAACCGACTAGACTTGCCAAGTGGGTAGCATCAAAGGAGGCCCGATAGGTTACATAGGCTATGGCTCTCCCATTTGGGCGACAGTGGTAGTGCGTTCAAGGTTCAGATTGGTGGCACTATGGACTGACCCCATCGAAGTTTGGAGGGTTGGTTCATTTAATCCAGTTTCTTTCAACAACAACTCCAACAACAGAGGGTTAGTCCAACACAATAAATAGAATGTCATATCCACATGAAACAGATTAGTCCACTGCAAAACCATAATATCATATCAACATGAAACATAAGGGAACTGCACACAATAGTTCAAGCAATATGTAGTTAGTTCAATCAATGGTTAGTTTCAACCGGGCGATGGCGGAGATAACTCCGGCCAGTGACAGCCACAGGTTGAGTAAAAGAAAATAAATTAGCACAGTCAACCGGGCGAGGGCGGAGATAACTCCGACCAGTGACAGCCACGGGTTGATTAAAAGAAAAATAAAATAGCACAGTCAACCGGGCGAGGGCGGAGATGACTCCGACCAATAGCAGCCACAGATCGACTACAAAAGTTAGTGGAGGCGTCCACGCGATCCCGTTCCACCATTCCATTGACTGTGGCGGTTCCCCCAGTCCATCGTCGCCGGAATGGGGAGTGGTGCATGGTACCGTCCAACGCACGCCACAACTCTACAGAAAAGTAGCCGCTTCAATCCACTTGGGCAGGACCCAACGTGTATTTAGACGGGGTACCGGAACTCAACCCACACTTGATGGGTTTATCGTATTGCAGGAAAGTAAAGGTACATGAAATAATATTACTGAAAGTAGGCGAGATTCAATCCACGTGGGCGGTGCCCAACATGTATTTAGTCGCCGACCGGAACTTAACCCACACTTGATGGGTTTATCGTATTACAGGAATGAAAACAAAGCCACGATATCTCGTGACGCACAGTTGGGAGGTTGTAAACAAAGTCACGATATCTCGTGACGCACAGTTGACAGATGTTAACAAGTAATAAAATGCACCGATATGACAGGGTAATATGCAAACAAACAAACACTGCTTGAGTGTTCATAGCAAGTGGTTAGCTTGCCTTCGTAGATCGACACCATTTGGTTTCGGGGTCACGGACACGTCGCGGGTTAGGGTCTCGGTGTGCCGGTACCGTGGGATACCTATACATGGATACGCGGGTGCTGAGCATATAAACATTTTACAAAAATGTGAAACCTATACCACTGGATAGAGCTCTTAAAAATAAGAATTTACAAACTTGAATCACCTCAAACGGAGTTACGAATCAAAAGTTATAGCTCGGCGACAAATAGTTATTTGCTGCTCACTTGGGAAAAAAAAACAGAACGGGCTGTTTTTGAACTGGGCTGGGCTGCTCGCGCGAATCCGGGAAATACGTTTTAGGCAAGGGAAAGCGTAACGCGCCGATTACGCGTCCACTTATCCGACGTGGGAGCTGGGCCAGACGGGGCCTCATCCCCGCGTCGACCGCTCCGGGGTACGCCGCCGGCCTACGGGGTGCTGGGGAGGACCGCCCCACCGTGCCGCGCCCGAGGGGGGAGGCCACGGCCACGGGAAGGTAGGGGAGGTGATGCCTCGGTGCGCGTCTAGCGAGCTCGCCGCCGGCGGTCGAGGACGGTGACGAGGCTACTGTGCACCAATTTGCAAACCGGGTTGTCTGGGTGGCAGAGGGCATAATTAGGAACCTCCACGCTAGTTTAATCGAAGAACGGCTCGGTCTAGAGCTTACCACAGCCTACGAACCGACGACGGCGACCTCGACCAAATCGGAGCAGGGCTCCGCCGTTCCGCCACTAAAGAAGCAAAAGGGGGTTCCAGGAGGGGGAGAAGGAGGGTGCGGCTCGCGCGAGTGGCTCGGGGGCGGCTTTTATAGGGCTCGGGGGGGGGGATAGCCGCCATGACGTCTCGACGAGGAAGGCGGGGTGAGGTGTCCCGGTGCTGTAGCGGATCGACGAGCTTTGCGGCTGTCGCATGCGGCCACTGTGGAGCGATGGCGACGGGTCGGAGCGAGGGGCGCTGCTGACAGAGGGGTCCCGCGGCTGTGTCACACGTGTGACGCGCCGGCCGGCCGCTCGGCGGCGCTGTAAGAGGGGGAGTGGCGCGTGCGGCCGAGGGAGGGGGTCTAGGGAGAGGGTAGCATCCTCCTGGGATGGCTTCGGGTGCGGGGGAGGGAAAAACAGCGTCGAGCAGGAAGTGGCGGTGCCGCCTGGCATGGACATGCCCGCGGTGACCACGCCAGCCCTCATGCTGACACCGGCATCAAGATGTATCTCCCAGCACATGGCTCAAAAATGAAAACTGTTCACGTTGCCTTGTGCCAAAATAAGAACTCTACCACTCTCTAATTATATGTTTTTGCTGGTTTGCAACTTTGTTTAAGCAAAATTTTAGAAAACCTAGGGGACACCAGGTGTTCGATGAAATGATCAAGGCTTTACACAACTCAGAAAAATCCCATAAATTCACAGTAGGTTTTACTGGGTGTAGATGGTATGTCTGTGGAGTTTGAGCTCAATTGGATACCTGGAAGGTGGTCAAATAAATTGGTGTTCGAAAGTACCCTAATGGCATGGTCATGACAATTGCACTTCCTCAAATGGTCTTGATCTGATATTGTGTATATGGTGTTGTATAAGGGAGGTTGCCATCTTGGCAAAGTGGCAATGCTAAAAGATCTTGGGAGCCAGGGGTTGCTTTAGAAATTGCAATTAGGCATAAAAATGGCATTACAAAGGAAGTACCCAAAATATTGCTCAAATGAGGTTGGTACAATGGAGTGAAATGTTCAGGAGGTGAAATTAGGCCTATGCCCAAAATTGTAGAATTTTGGATGAGTGGAATGTGTCTGAATAATTATTGGATTGGAAATGGCATAATAGGAAATGTGAATAAACTTGAAATTATTGCATTGGACTATGGAATATTTTTCCATGCGAGGGATTTATATGTATGAGGGAACCATTTGGTGGCTTGGTAGAATTTTACTTAAGATACAATTGTGGTGGTGGCTTTTGGTGGGATAGAGGGGAGGGGTTTTGGAACATTTGAGTGGCACCAATGGGTGACCACGAAAATGGCGGCATCGAGATATGGTGGGGGTTGATAAGATCATGGTTTATTGGGAAATATCCAGGTGAGCAAAACCAAAGTCAATTCAAAGACCAACAAGTGGAAAGAAAATAGTTTGGAAACAGAAAAAGTTTTTCAGGCGGGAGAAAACATTACTAACATTAGGGACGAATTTTTGGGATGTGACATCACCGCATCGGTCAAGCAACTTGGATGCATCAAGATCTTCATCAACGCGGCCGCGGGGGCTCGACATCAATATCGCCCTCGTGTGTTGCTGATCAACTCCATCAGATTCAAAAGCTGAGTCGGTAGCAACATTGCAGAAGCTGGCATCGCCGAAAGAAACAGCATCAAGCCTACGACCAGGACTCGGATTCAAAGTTCGTTCTGCTAGTCTTGTTCGGTGCGGACACAAGCTGACATCCAACCCGATTGCAATAAGGAAAAGGAAAAAAAGCAGTGCACGAGCCGGCGCAGGGATTGAAGAAAAAGAATAAAAGAAGGAAAAGAGCACCTCGATTCGGGTCAGGATTCGGCCAGTGTATCCAGCCGTTACTTCAGATGATGATTCATTAAAAGCAACTTCCATAGGAGGAAAAGAGCCAGGGCAGGAATCTACGGTTTGGAGGCTAGGGTTTGCCTTGCTGGGCTTTGGGCCAGGTTTTGGGTTACTCTCTTGCGTCTCAAAATTATTTTTGTTTTGCAAATTAATTTGGCAATTTAATTTTCAAAAACGGAGACAACTGTCTCGGTAAACCTTTTCCGGCAAATTTTAGCAAAATAAAATAGGGTTTAATAAAAATAATTTTTGTTGCCAAAAACATGCAATGCAATGATGCTAATGTCATGATGATGCAAAAAAAAGAAAAACAAACAAAAATCTAATTTGGGGAAAACCCCGGGACATTAAACATTTCACTCTTATCATATTTTACATCTGCACAATTAATCCTTTGTGTTCGGCAAGACGGAGAGATTGACAACCTCTCTGTTTCGTTGGGGCACAGTACTTGTTTGTGATTGTGTGCAGGTCCACATCAATTGTCATTAACGGCGCCGATTGACACCTTGCTAAGCCTTCTCCAAGTCCTACTAGAGTCGATAACCTTGATTTTGTAATCAAGGAAAAACTGCTTCTGTACTGCATCATACCTTCCTCTTGGGGTTTCCCAGCGAACGTGTGATCCACGTCATCAGACGTCGAGGCGGAGGCCTCGATCTCCCATGTTGCGGCAGTTCTATGAGGCAGGGTCGTTGTCTTGAGTGGGTCTGGGTGGCGACCTGGATGAAGACTGCACTAGTAGAGGGTTCTTCGACCCGGCTGGATCATCTTCGAGCAATGCGAAGGTTGATCTGGTTGTTACCTCGGGGCGGCGGCCTCGGATTTGGCGCGTCGTTCGAGGTCTACGGGCAGTTGGTTGGGACGGCGGCTCCGTGCGGCGTCGCGGCTCGTGTGCGGCTTTGGTGCCGATTGGTGTTATGTCGGGGCGGCGGCCCGGAGTCGGAGGGGTGTGTTTGTGCCATTTGGCGGGCTTGTGACGTGTGGGCGGCGGCTCTCCTCGCTTGTGTGATTTTTCGGCCATCTTTTCCTTGTAAACAAGGCGTTGTATAGTTTGTATGTTTTTTTGGACCCATTTTTTCTTATAAATGGGCCATGTGTTCTATCTATTCGGACAATGGATATGACCACTTTTAGCTCAAAGAGAAGTAGAGGACGGTGATATATGTAAATGTCATTTAAATACAACCACATTAATCTACTCTATCTGTGCTTTAGTGATAGACCCAAAACATGTCTAGCTTTGTCAGCCAATAATGAATACTCCGTAGTTGTGAGATACTCCCTCCGTTTCGTTGAACAGGGCATAAATATTTTTCTAGTTTTTCATCATAAAGCAAGGCGCGGGTGTGTAAGATTAGCCTGCCTCCCAACTATGCCCCTGCATTTATACCTAGGGATAAAAGATTGGAGGAGAGGAGCAGGACGCTGGGATGGGAGGAGTTAAGGCGAGAGGCACATTGGTTGTTCACGGTAATCAAGGAGTCGTGCGTAACAACTCTATAGAGAAATTTATGGTGGATACCGTTTCTTCAGGGGCAGGTTTGGAAACTTTTCTGTCACTCCTTAATCGCCGTGCCAAGAAATATACGCCTTTCTCATAGGAACGGAGGGAGTACCTCAGTTGCTAGTTGCTGGCCACGTGGCGCACTGTACGCTCATTAAAATGTCCTTTAAAGGGGGAGCGCCTATACAGCGCGTTACGCGATGGTTGCTTACCATCGCGTACCGCTCCATCCCCGCTGCGCGCTAATGGGCCTGGCCCAGTTCCGATGTTTCGATTCGTTTGCTGTATGTTTCTATTTCGCTGTGATTTCTATTTCATGTATGTTTTGTTTCCTTACCATCGAATAAGCTAGATTATCACGTCGAAATTTAAAAAATGGTTCCATTTTAAACGGATCAATTGTGAAGTAAACAATTTTAAAAAATGGAACCATTTTTTGAAAATGAACCAATTTTCAAAAAGGAACCAATTTTCGAAAAAATCATAATGGAACCAATTTGTAAAATGGAAACTTTTTAAATTTTGTAACCCTTTTTTCTATTTTTGAACCATTTTAATTTCAGAACCGTTTTCAATTTCGTAACAATTTTTAATTTTGGAACCGTTTTTTAAAAAAGTGAACAGAAAATGGCGGATGAACGGAATTTAATTTTGAACAATTTTAAAAATGAACATAAAATGATGATGAACGGAAACTTGAACACTTTTAAAAAGTGAACAGAAAATGGAGGTGAAAGAAATTTATTTTTGAACGATTTTAAAAAGTGAACAGAAAATAGCGGTGAACGGAAACTATTTTGAACGATTTAAGAAATGAACATGAAATATATATTTTTGAACGATTTAAAAAAAACTGAACAGAAAAAATATGCTAGAACATATATTTTAAATTGAACTTTTTTCAATTAGAATATTGACCTCATTTGAATGCTTTTAAAAAGTGAACAGAAAATGGAGGTGAATGAAATTTATTTTTGAACGATTTTAAAAAGCGAACAGAAAATAGCGGTGAACGGAAACTATTTCGAACGATTTAAAAATGAACATGAAATATCTATTTTTCAACGATTTAAAAAAAACTAAACAGAAAAATTACGCTAGAACATATATGTTAAATTGAATTTTTTCAATTAGAATATTGACCTCATTTGAACGCTTTTAAAAAGTGAACAGAAAATGGTAGTGACGAAATTTATTTTTTAACGATTTTAAAAAGTGAACAGAAAATGGCGGTGAACGGAAACTATTTTGAACGATTTAAAAAAATGAACATGAAAGATCTATTTTTGAACGATTTTCACAAAGTGAACTGAAAAAATATGCTAGAACATATTATTTAAATTGAACTTTTTTCAATTAGAATATTGATCTCGTTTGAACGGTTTTAAAAAGTGAACAGAAAATGGCGGTGAACGAAATTTATTTTTGAACGATTTTAAAAGTGAACAGAAAAATGGCGGTGAACGGAAACAATTTTGAACAATTTAAAAGTGAACTGAAAAGATCGGTGAAAAAAATAAATTTTTCAAAATCATATACAAGTGACGAAAAAAGAAAACAAAAAAGAACGAAAAACTGAACAAATTTGAAATCTTCATAAATTTGAAATTAAATAATTTTGCATTAAAAAAATTCAAAATCTAAACGAAATTTGAATTTGAACAACTTCAAAATCTGAAAAAAGAAAAAGAAAAATTAAAGAAACAAAAACGACAAAATAAAAAAAGAAAAACAAAACAAAAAAATAAAACAGAAAAGAAAAAATAGAAAGGAAACGTAAAAATAAAAAAGAAATGAAAAAACCCGAATGAAAGAAAAAAATAAAAAACGAAAAGAAATGAAAAGGGAAAAGAACATTTACCTCATTCGAACGATTTTCAAATATGAACATTTATGTTACTTGAATAATTTTTTAAAATTTATTATATAAATTATTTTTAAATATGAACCATTTCTCAATAAAAACATTTTTATTATTTGAAAAAAACTCAAATAAGACAAAAGAGAAAAAAGGAAAAAAGAAAATAAATATGAAAAGAAATAATAAAAACGAAAAGAAGAAGAAATGCAAAGAAGAAAAACAAAAAAAGAAACAAAGAAACGAAAAAAGAAAAAAAAAGTAAATAAAAAGAACCAAAAATATTAAACATAGTACAAAATAAGTAAAATATAAATAAAAAGAAAAAAATAAGACATAAAAACGAAGCAGAAAAAAGAAAAGGAGAAAGAAATAGGAAAAAAAAGTGAAAACAACCAAATTCACTTTTAATGGGCCGGCCCATCCCGCGACCCGGGGGGTACGCGGAGCTTCGTACGCCCCGCGGGGAGCTTCTTTCCACTGCCTTTAGCGGCGCGTACAGCCGCTCCGCGCACCACTTCTCTTGCTTCTATGCTTTAGTGGGCCGGCCCATCACCGTTCCGCTTCGTTTTTTTACAGTTTCTTTTTTTCCTCATCTTTTTGGGGCGTTTCGTTGGGCTGCGGCCCATCAGATATGTCTAGTTTTTTTCCTTTTCTTTTTCTGTATAATCCGATGCAAATTAAATCTAAACATTTCGTTAAATTGAATATTGTTAAAATCAAAACAGTTTTAAATTCGAGAAAAAAACCTTCAAATCTTAAATCTGAACATTTTTCTTCTTTTCTTTTTCACTTTTCTATTTTAAATCTGAACATTTTTTCCAAAATTTAATATTTACAAATCCGAACATTTCCAGAATTAAAACAAAATTCAAAAATTAAATAGAATTTAAACATGAACATTTTTAAAAAATGTAAAATTTAAAATATAATATTTCGAATTTTGAAAATATTAACGTTTTTCAAATCTAACCATTTTTTAATTTGAACAATTTAAGATCTAAACACTTTTAAAATTTGAACAATTTCTTAAATGAACATTTTCAAAAGTAAAACATTTTCAAAATCTTAATGTTTTTAAATTTTGAATTTTTTTCAATTTGAATAATTTTTTATATGAACAATTTTCAAATTTGAATAATTTAAAATTTTGAACATAATATTTTGAAAATGTTTAGATTTAAATTTTATAGGATTTAAATCTAAACTAAATCTATTTTTTCAAAATATGAACTTTTTTTAGTTTTGAACATTTTCAAAAGCTGAAAATTTCTCATAAATCTGATTTTCTCATAATTTATTTTTTAACGATTTTAAATAGTGAACAGAAAATGGAGGTGAACGAAATTTATTTTTGAACGATTTAAAAGTGAACAGAAATTTTATTGTGAACGAAATTTATTTTTGAACGATTTTAAAAGTGAACAGAAAATGGCGGTGAACAGAAACTAGTTTGAACGATTTAAAAGTGAACAGGAAAGACGGTGAAGAAAATAAATTTATTGTAAACAATATTTATTTTTGAACGATTTTAAAAGTGAACAGAAAATGGCGGTGAACAGAATTTATTTTTGAAGGAATTAAAAGCGAACAGAAAATTTATTATGAGCGAAATTTATTTTTGAACGATTTTAAAAGTGAACAGAAAATGGCGATGAACAGAAACTATTTTGAACGATTTAAAAGTGAACAGGAAAGATCGATTAAGAAAATAAATTTCTCAAAATCATATACAAGTGACAAAAAAAGAAAACAAAAAACTGAAAAAATTTGAACAAATTTAAATAATTTCGTATTTAAAAAAATTCAAAATCTAAACGAAATTTGAATTTGAACAAATTCAAAATCTAAAAAAAAGAAACTAAAAAATGAAAGAAACAAAAACGAGAAAAGAAAAAAAAGAAAAATGAAAGAAACACAAAAAAGAAGTGAAAAAAATAAAAAAAATAAAAAAACAAAATTCAAAATTGAACAAAATTCAAAATCTGAACAAGAAAGGAAAATAAAAATAAAAATGGAAGAAACAAAAAGGAAAAGAAAAACGAAAAATAAGAAAAATGAAAGAAACATAAAAAAGAAAGAAACAAAAAAAAGAAAAAGAAAAAAAGCAAACTGGGCCGCCCCATTAGGGTGCGGGGTGCACGGACCGGCCCATTTAAGCGCGTGGGGGGTGCGCGGTGCCAGCACCCCGCGCCGCAACGGGCGGCAAATAGGGTTTGCCCGCCCCGCGTTACGCGGGGTATAGGATTTGCCCTTTAAAGGGAACTCTTTTTTAGTCGTATAACTACAAAAAGGTAACCCTTCGTAAAGGGTAGTCGACGTACGGGAGAGCGCCACATGCTGCTCGTCTGATGAGCGGACGCGCGGCCGAATCATCACTGCGCGTGCGGCCTCTTGGGCGAAGCACCCGTGCATGCACGCGCCCTGGCCCGCGTGGTGGCCGGCCGAAGCCCCCCGCGACGCGTCCGCATTGACGCCTGGAAAAGCCCCCGCGATGTACATCTCCCGCGGTCGATGTACAGCGTCGCATCTGTCAGGCTCGCGTACGAACACGCGATGCCGACTGTACGAGCGTACGAGGCGCACGATGCCCCCGCGCACAGCGCGCGATGCTCCCCGCGTACGAGCGCGCCAACCGTCGGCTACACCTCGTTGCTTCAGTTGTCCAGCAAATATACAAAAGCAAAATGGACAAACTACACATAATTAAACCGTCCGCTACGCCTACGCTAACGCGCCACATGAAAATACAGAGTATATAGAACAGAAAGTACAAAGTATAGCAATCCGGATATACAAATTACTGCGAATAGGGTCTACAAATACACAAAAAAACAGAGTACAAAGTACGTTGACAGCGGAAGTACAAGTACGTTCGAACCTGAAGTACATGTACATTCAAACCGAATATACAGGTATTCAATTTTTGGATGTAAAAAAAAAAGTTGATCAAAACCTATAGACATGGGATTTAGTTTTGAAGATCTCGACGCGAGGAGTTCAAAAGTGAAAACGGTTCGTAATTCGGATAACCGGTTCTTATGATATTTCGTTTTTAAATTTCGGTTCAAAAAAATAAAAGGGAAAAGCTACCCTCCCACCGATTACAAATAAACAGAAAACGGAGTACAAAGTACGTTGACAGCGAAATTATAAGTACGTTCAAACCCGAAATACGAGTACGTTCAAAGCGAATGTACAAGTATTTAACTTTTGAATGTACAAAAAAAAAGTTCGTCAAAACCTATCGACATGTGATCTAGTTTTGAAGATCTCGACGCGAGGAGTTCGAAAGTTAAAACAGTTTATAATTTGGATAAACGGTTCTCAATATATTTCGTTTTTCAACTTCGGTTCAAAAAAATAAAAGGGAAACTCCCTCCCAGCCGTACCCTTCTTTTATCCCTCTTCTTCCATACTTTAACTTCGGTTGCGACATGTGGCAAATATTCAAATAACAACACAAAGAAGAAGTCGCCACCTGACGCGAGAAGAGACGTTCGTAAAGTTCACTTCGCCAAGGGTTTTTTTTTAACGATATCCTTTTTAGTCTCACCCGCAGCTGTGTCGTGCCGAGCTGGCCCGTTTTAATGGCGTGCCTGGCTGTCCGACCACAAGCCCGCCTGGCGGGAGAGCACGGCCCGTTAATAAAAGGGCCTCGTTTAGGCCTGTGCTGGGCAGTGCCAGTCCGGCCCATATGTCAAGCTATACTACCGAGTACCGAAAATATCAGGAGAATCAGACAGAGCAGAGACAGCAGACGCAGACGTCATACAGTAAAAAAGAAGACGATTCAGACATGGCCGCCGCCGCCGGGAGCCTGGACCTCCCCGTGGTAGACCTCGCGTCCCCCGACCTCCAATCCGTCGCCCACGCCGTCCGAAAGGTTCCTTCGCATGATTTTTCTCTATTGTGTGGACTCAGCAAGAAGCCTAACACGACCCGCGATTTGGTTTTTATGTACTGCAGGCATGCGTGGAGAGCGGGTTCTTCTACGTCACCAACCACGGGATACAGGACGAACTGCTGGAGACGGTGTTCGCGGAGAGCAAGAAGTTCTTCGAGCTGCCGATGGAGGAGAAGATGGCGCTGCAGAGGAACAGTGGCCACCGGGGCTACACCCCGCCCTACGCCGAGAAGCTCGACGCATCATCCAAATTTCAAGGTTGAATCCACTTCCTGATCTAGCTGATTCTTTCTCTGCAGGTTGCAGTGAATCTTTAAGTGTAAACTATGAGTCAGAGCACGTGTCAGGCTACCAATAAAAGCATGTATTGGTTTTGGTAGTTGTAGTATTGTTTAGTGAGAAGGGAAATGAAGTATTTGGGACGGTTTGCGGCTGGCATTCGCAGGGTTAGGCACCATTATTTTATTATTTACAAGTTTTCTTTTGGAGGAATATTATTTACAACTTGTGATTTTTAAATTGAAAAAGAAGCTGAGCGTCTAGTTCACTCTGGCCTGTTTATGGCAGACAGTAGAACATTCATAGCATGCTTTTGGAGCCAGGATTGCTAGAAGTATCTGTCATCGTTCTTCAGTTACCTTGTAAAGGTTATGTTTCGATCCATAGACTCTGATGTAGTGGTCGGGGAGAGTTGGTCAATTACAATTACAAGCTTAGCAAAGCAGAATAGGGGTTGAAGAACCCATTGATAGTATCCTCGGTTCCTCACATCCTACCCCTCTTTAACAATCACCACTGATCGTAGGTTTTACCTTCTGCAGTTGTGCTGTTTCTTGTGATATACTTGAGATTCCTGATTATGAATTTTTTTATTTGTGATATTGAGCAGGGGACCTCAAGGAGAGTTTCTACATTGGGTCGGTCGGGGACGTAGCTAACCAATGGCCTAAAAAAGGTACTTAGTCTGCTGTATCATCTCTTAAGAAATGGCAGGTTTGTCAACTGTCATTCTGCACTATGTGTGCTAGACACCATCATGTATTCGAACAGAAAAATGAAACTTTTTCTGGTTAAATTATCTACAGAGCGTTTTCCATCTTGGAAGGATACAATGAGGTTGTACCATGAAACGGCACTGTGAGTTTTTTTGTGACTCGGCAAAAGGAATTTGAAAAATTGTGTTACGCCCACCATTGCTTCAGACTTTCAGTATTGCATTTGTATGCTCTTTGTATGGAGCTATCTAAAATCAGTATACTGTTTCTTATTCCCAACCAGGGCTGCCGGCAAAAGGATACTCTCTCTTATTGCTCTTAGTTTGGACCTCGATGCTGAATTCTTTCAGAAAATTGGGGCATTTGACCGCCCTTCAGCAGTTATTCGGTTACTGCACTATCCAGGTTACATCATTGTATTTCCTTTATATCATTTGAAAGAATAAGAAGTTTTATTCTTATTGGATATAAACATGCTTCATGTCGCTTCCTGTTTGCTCCTTGTCATTTTCATAATTGGTGATAGTTGCTTGGGTGGCTTGTTTCACAGATATGTATGTATTTATGCTCCGATTAATAAATAATCCCATGCAATATATATGTATATTTCTGCTTTTCTTGAACATGAACGTAATATGTGCCATTCTGATGAATGGGAACTTGGAGTTCCTCATATGCGGTGTGGCCTCTGTGGATTGAGGGATGTTGAAAATTAGTAACTTTGTATTGATATGAATGACCGATGGTGGCTTCTTTTTGTTTGGGTAGCTGCTTTGCTTGCCTGATTTTGTATCAGAAAGTCAGATAAAAAACTGAAAAAAAAATCACATTAATTTTGTTTGTGAGACAACTATGTCTCCTTACTATTGTGGAACCAATTGAGTAATTATGTACTTATACTATAGTGGAGCCAGTTGAGTTTTTCTATACTTACTATTGTCGAGATAATTGTGCAATTCTGTACTTACTATTGTGGAGCCAATTGAGTAATTTGGTACTTACTATTGTGGAGCCAATTGTGTAATACTGTATAATTTCCTTACATAGTATTTTATTGACTTTTTTCTAAATTAGATTTTTGTAGAGAAAAAATGGAAAATAATATCAAGTCTACTGTAGGTGAAGTAAACGAGTCTGATAATGGAAATTATGGTGCATCAGCTCATTCAGATTATGGAATGATAACTCTTCTGGCAACGGATGGCACTCCAGGCTTGCAGGCACGCTTTCTTTCGCTTCATCTACTTCAGTTTTGTTCTCTCTGGAGCTAACCACTCATGTACATATATATTCAGAAAGTTCTTTTTGAGCAGGGAGTTATGTGCCCATCTTTTGCAACTTTAACAAACAAATAAATCTTGTTTTAGGAAAGTAGAAATGACATTGTTTTTGTATTAATAATTTTATATGCTGGATTCTTGTACTGTTGTGAGTGTGCAGATATGCAGGGAGAAGGATAAGCATCCTCAGCTCTGGGAAGATGTTCATCACATTGAGGGGTAAATACTTCTTCAGAAACAGCAATATAGCCTGGTGCCCTTATAGTGATTACATCTTAGAAGCTTGAAATGCCTTCTACTATATTTGCTAGTTGGTTCTGTGAACTTGCCAGGCTTCTGTTTTGCATGATTTTTGGACAAAATATCTTGCAGGTATGAAAAATGATCTTAAGAAATCTTGTGAACTTGTAGGACCCTTATTGTAAATATTGGTGATTTGGTAGAAAGGTGGACGAATTGTGTTTTCAGGTACTATCCTTTCTCACCGTAATTGATCAATTATGTAATTGTGTCGAAGCAATCATGTCTGTAGTAGCAGCTGTTCCCCAAGAAAAGTAGCAACACTTGTGAGTACTTGCAATCAAGAAATTTCTCCTTTTGCAACTCAATGTTGCTAAATAATTGGATTCAGCTTGTTATCATCATGGACACAGTTTTTAGGTAAGTAGATTATATTAGAATACGACAGATTATTTCTCAAATTCTACTCGTAATGTTCTCTTGGATTATTATGATTGATCGAATTATTGCATTGGGTCATCCCATGTATGCCCAACTAAATAATCTCTAGTGTAGAATCACAAATGCCTATGTGGCCCATTCATGCATGGTAAGAGGTGGACTAAAGTTAGTCCCACGTACTCCCTCCGTTCCAAATTAGGTGACATAGCTTTGTTCAAATATGGATGTATCTAGACATGTTTTACGTGTAGATACATCCGTATTTTGACAAACCTACGTCAAGTAATTTGGAACGGAGGGAGTAGTTTGTTGGGAGTTGGACCTCCTTATAAGGAGAGTTATACCACCACTTATATGAGCACGAGAAAAGGACACCTACAAGCGCACTCCTCCGCCGCCCGTCTCGCCGGGCCGGGTCTCGAGAATGAGCCGAGCTAGGATCTGAGCCACGTGTATGCGTTGTTTTTCTTTTTGCCACACATGATTGGAGAATCTGAAACGGTCTATCCGAAGCTGAAATATTTTTGTGTCCAACATACGAATCTGAATGGTTCGTCTCATGGGCGTCTCCTTGACCATTCGTTTCGTCTCCAACATGTATAAAGAGGCCGCTCCTCGCCCTATACGGATATGCAACACATGATACTCCTTGTTCCAGAACCTTGCGCCACCGGTCAACTCTTCCCCATCCCGTCTTCCGGTGTGCACTAGGGCTTCAGAACCCTGCTTTCTTGTGATCCTGTAGAGGAGAGATCAGGATTTTGGGGAGCGCACTCGTGCGACTACTGCTAACGACGACTTCCCCAACGACGAGTTCTTCCTCGACATTAACAATCTCTTCATCAATATGGGGACAACGTCAACGCGAACGCTGCTCCTTCTGCATTGTATATGTTCATGGTTTCCCTATTTGAGATCCTGCTAGAATTTCTCTTTATAGCTACTAGTTTATATCTGTTGCTTTCAGCATTTCAGTTACTTCGTATGACTAGTTTAATACTTGTTATTATCGCCATTATTTATCTATTGTTTATTCGGATTAAATTTCTTAGTAATCAGCTCATATATTCAACAATCCAAAAACTTGACTATAGACAATTTACTCCAAATGGTTTTGGTGCGGCTTTGAGGCCGGCTCCTTTCGAGGGTATGCATTATAAGATGTGGCGTATGAAATCTGGTTTCTGAACTACTATAACGCCACTCAAGGCAAACCTGAGGGAGAGCTTACTCCTGCCCAGGAGGAAGCTTGTCAGAAAGTCGATACTCTTTTTAAGGCGGCTATTCTCAGGGTTCTTGGCGATTGTTGACTCGTATATGTCACTTGATAATGGCAATGCCATGTTGGATGCGTTCGAGGCCAAGGTTGGGGTATCGGACACCGCCAGTGAGGTGTATGCCATGGAACAATTATAGGACTGCAAGATGATGCATGATCGCTTTGTGGTTGAGCAGGCTCACGAAATATAATCACTTCCAAAGAACTTGAGCACTTCCAACTGTGTTTCCGGACAGCTTTGTTTCTGGAGGCATCACTCCCAAGTTTCCTCCCTCGTGGAGGAACTATGCTACTTTTTTTGAAACATAAGAGATAAGAGTTTTCCATTTCGGTTCTCATTCTGTCTGGATGTTGAAGAAAAAGCAAGGGCAAAAAACACATGTGCTCGAGTTGTTAAGGGTGGTTCAAATGTCTATGTGGTACAAAAGAAGAACTTCCAGTCCCACAAGTACAGTAACAAGAACACGTATGAGGGAAAAGGAAAAATTTGATGGCAAAAACAAGGCCTCACAAGCTACCAACTTCAAGAAAAAGAATGATAAGAAGAAAGGATCCTGCCATGTTTTGCAGTGATAACCTGATCATTGGGCTCCGAGCTGCCCTAATCGCTTTGACAAGCGTCAACAGGGGAAAAGCGGCAATGCTAATGTTTGCAAGCACCAATGACATCATTAGTGGTCTTGCCGCTCTTCCCATGTTGACGTTTCTCATAGCCGTTAGGGCAATTCGGAGCCCAATGATCAGGATCACCGCAAGCATGGCAGGATCCTTTCTTCTTCTTATCACTCTTCTTCTTGAAGTTGGTAGATTGTGAGGCCTTGTTCTTGCCATCAAATTTCCCGTTGCCCTCTAACTTGTTATTGTGCTTGTGGGGATGTATGTTCTTCTATACCAAATGGGACCTTGAACCTGTCTCAACAACTCGAGCACGTGTGTCTTTTGCTCTCGCCTTTTCTTCAACATGAAGAGACCCAATGCGATCCGAAACAGAGCTCCTGACTCTTATGTTCCAGAGAGGTAGCAAAATTTCTCCACGAGGGAGGAAACTTGGCAATAGTGTCTCCGGCAACAAACTTGTCCGGTAACACAGACTTGAGGTGCTCAATTTTCTTGGCAAGTGACCGTATCCCATGAGCCTGCTCAATCATAATAGAGCACTCATCAGTCATCTTATATCTTGTTCATAGAATTGTTTCATGACATATAGCTGAGTGTCATCGTCTGAGGCCCCAAACTTGGCCTCGAGCGCATCCCACATGTCATTGCCTTTATCAATTGATATATACAAGTAAAAAATGTTCTCGCCAACAATACTGAGAAGAGACGCCTTAAAAAGGGTATGGACTTTCTGAAAAGTTGTGCCGTGCAGGAGTAAGATCTCCCTCAGGTTTGCCTTGAGTATCATTATAGCAGTTCATGTTTTGAAACCAGAGAAGTGCTCTCGTATAATGCGGCTAAACCAATTAGAGTAAATTTCCTATAATCAGGTTTTTGGTTTGTTGAATATGTGAGCAAATTACTAAAAGATTTAATCCGAATAAACAATAGTTAAATAATCAGGTATTAAACTAGTCATATGAACTGACATACATCAACGCGGCGTGGCGAGGCAAGCGGCACAGTAGGATATAGAAGTGCTCTCCTTATAGGAGATCCAACTTCCACCAAACTAGCAATGTGGGATTAAACTTTAGTCTCACCTCTTATCATGAATGAATGAGCCACATGATCCTTTGAGATTTTCACTAGGGATTATTTAGGTGGTCATACATGGGCTGGCCCAATGAAATAATTCCAACATGTCGTATGCACTTCCATAATAATTTGAACTTTGATCCTTATGTACTTTTGTTATAACCTGCAGATCTACACTTCACCGTGTTGTCACAGTTGGGAAAGAGCGATATTCTGTGAGTACCCTAGCTACTGAATTCAGAATTTTGTTAAAGGGTTCTCAGCTCCCATCATTGTTTACAATGTTTCTCTTGAAGAAGCCAGATGGTGCTTTTTGTCATGTGAAAAACCATCGGCATTAGTCTGGAAGTAGCACGGCAGCTGATAAATTTCACGCTTTATTGTTAGAACCTGTTTGGTGCATATCTTTTACGCATGTTTGTGTATGCATCAGGCTGCTTACTTTCTCGATCCAAGCCCCGATTTAGTGGTGCAGTGCTTGGAAAGCTGTTGTTGCGAGGCATATCCTCCAAGGTCCTCTCTTCTCTGGGCCGAATATTTATGTTTCAAACTGATTGTTACAAAATTTACGTGCATTTTTCAGGTTTCCACCTATCACAGCAGGCGACTATTTGAAAGAACGCTTAAGCGCCACTTACAATTAACTAGTGGGATTCTCTAGGTAATTACGTGACTACACATTTAAACACATGCATCGATGTCTAAAAAGGGAGCTGTATTTTCTATGCAATTGTAATGGTAATGACTGTAAATATAGTTATATTTTTATTACAGTTGTAACAGTTTTAATATATACATGATCCATCCGTAGCTTCATAATATGGACTCATGGAAACAAACGGTGCATATCCTCCTCACATGGCGAGGGTCTTGATTATCTCTTTTATACGCCAAACCCCTGTTCCAATTTTCATTCAGAATGAAGCAGCAAGTCATACATAGCTGTACATGTGAACTGGATCTACACATGTATATGGCGACCGACACCAACGGCATCAAGGACTGGACATGCCAAATGTCATCTACGGAGAGCCGGTGAAATGTTTACCATGAGCCGTTTGGATGCGCAGGTGACTTTGATGACCTACTAAAAATCTTATACGTCGTTCATCTTTGTCAGGAAAGTTTTCACCATCTCTTTCTTGACGAAAAGAGAGTCAAGTATGTTCATTTGTTCATACCTGGTGAACACGGCCGATATACCCATCTAGAAAGTTGGCATGCATCATCAGTAGGCAACGATCGCTGCCACCTAGAACAGCCCGTGCTTGTTATACTGACTCATAACTCGAATCCGGTTTGCATCTGAAGTCACATGTGTGCATGGGTTGATGTACGTCATCACTTTCAAGTCTGAAACAGGCAGATTCGTCTAGTATGCGTGACTTCATAGGATCTCGAGGATAGTCAGAACTGAAGCTGCGAGTGATTCAGCTCGCGGTTGAGTGGCGCCGGCTGATTAGCTACCGATACCAGCGAGTCTGTGAAAACTCCAACTTCGGCGAATTGACTGGATCTATTGAATTGTCAGGTTGAGATTACAGGTCAAAAGTGCGTTCATGCCACCCAACTCTCAGCCCAACAAAGACTTTCAGGCTGAAACAAAGACTCGGCACAACAATTAGACAAATTAAAGGTCAATGGCAGGTGTCGAGGTAATTTTGTTAAAATGTGTTGAGGCATTTTTTTTTTTTTTACATATACAGAAGCCTTTGTACTAAACCACCAAATGGCATTGCATGAGAGATGAACATTGAACAACAAGCACAGGCCAGCCTCAATTTGAAATTGCATAGGATAAAACATCAGGGACAAAAGTAAAGTAGACACATTTGACAATCTCCGAGAAGCTGCCACACAGGAAGCGGGCAATTTTCTTTCATTTTTTATTAGCGTATAAAAACAACAATTTCAAGTCGTCTATGAGGTTGATCACCACGGAACAAATCTAGAGGAGGTAGGCTGGGCTCACTTTTTCCTTGCCGTTTCATTTCATTCTGGTCGCAGAAGTCAAATGGTTGATTATTAGCCTCTTGAGCAGTGTCAAACCAATAGTATGATCTTCACATTTTCGGGCCATTTTAATGTTGCATGCTGCCCCAGATACACACACACACACAAAACAAAGGACAGCTTACCACCCAGGACCACTTCCTCTAAAACGATAAAATAAAGGAAAACATAAGGTCAGGAGATTAAAACTAAATCCTAAATCATATTATATTAGTTATCCATTTCTTTCAAAGATTAATTATATGGTATTTTCTTGAGAAACCCCAAGTATAAATTAGATGCCCCCTCCACCACCACCATAGACAACTCACATCTTGTCTGCTAAAGGCTGGAGTTGCTAAGCAATAAGCATTGACCATCAACTCATACTTCACGACCACTGAAAGGATAATCTCCTTTGATGAGACACATGAGACACCAAATATAGGGTCTGATTTCTAGTGGTCCCAGATACAACTACCCAACTAACCATCCAACATATTGGTTGTTGTTAACCCCTGCATGTTATAGATGTACCATTCCTAAATCCAGCACACGGTCCATATGCTTTGAGATTCACACCCTTTTAATCATTTTTGTTGCACATCCTCATTTTGAAACTTAAGTAAATCCTATGTTACTTATGGTGTGTGTCGGGTGCTACCTATGTAGCAGTTGTGTTGTATCCTCTTCTGTCTTCAAAAAAATGAATGAAAATGGTGCGGCTTTTGCCCACTGTAGTAACCATGAAAACAAAAACAAGATGCAACTCATACATAATACACTTAAGCCACATTACCACATATACATATCTACATACGTGTGTTCATATATTTTGTGATGATCCAAATTAGTAGGCTGCTGCACATCGTAAGGGTTTTCACGACACGCCACTTTGAGAGGAGTATTTAATATGTGAGAGCGCGCACGCTTGCGCTTATCATGATGAACCCTACTATAAAAATGAATTTGGCTGACCTTTTTTTTTTCTTATGTCTGATCAAAGAAATAGTTGACATGCATTTCGATCAAACAGTTAGTTATGTCTAGATCAAGTATTCAATCGTCCACTTTCTTGCCTGGAAATTAGTTTTCAGAATAAGATTGGATCACAGATTTATTCTTATTGGCGGGTACAGCATGCATACTGGTACTTCATCGAGCAGTTCACAGCTCCAGGCGCGTAGCCAGCAAAATATTAGTTGACCACCATCTAGGCATCTACCGAGCTAATCAGTTGTTAGAAAAGAAGTACACAGATGTAAGTCACCCACCGATGAACATGCACCACTAGTGCTCCCTATTATGATGTTATTACAACTAGTACATTGTTTTGTATTGGTAATACATCTTATATCATGAGACCGAGGGAGTAATAATTATGTATATCTCACGTTTCAAAAGTATACATTGTCTACACCATGTGTTTTTTCAAACAAGGAATTCAGTAAGGTTCCTAGGTAGTATTCATCACCCGTTTTTGTTGTTTACTTGTTATTTCTTATTTGATGTTTTAACAATTTATTTATGATTACTTGTATCGTTCATGAAAATAAAATCATTAAAGTATGTCAAGAAATGAATGTAACTTTAGTTTGTTGGGGATCACTGATTTGATCTTTCGATGTGCCTTGCAGATGCCAACCAAGCGTAGTATCGTACTCCCACCTTTCATGAATCCGGTAACTTTGACTATTACTCTTGTATGAATACTTAAGATTATGGAGTATTATTGTTGGGAACAACAAATCCTCCTAGGTTCTACCTAGTCCTATACATGACATCTACCTAGCAAATCATCAAACTCTCAAGCCAATTCAACAAAAATTCAAGTGGAGTCCCACACACGACGCACACACATTTACCACCCTACATATTCAATTATTGCCAACTTGGTAATACTAAATAAGCACTTTAATTAAATTTAATATGCCTTCGCCCATAGATTGAGAAATATACATTGATATAATTTCCAGTCTATACAGTGGGTAATGAGGTTAATATTAGAATAACTCTAGGAAGTACAACAAAACCCTTGTACCCTCAAAAGTCAAACAATTAATCACTAGTATATCAATACCTGACAACAAATTGTACTTTTCTGCTGATATATTCTCGAAAGATGGAATGAGGAATGAATAAATGAAACGAAAATCCTCTACGCCAACAGAAATTAGGCATTGACCCCATTGGATTAGGATGCCTGCGTCCCTATTAATCATGTCTGGATTGCACAGCTCGGCATTATTGTTACATTTGCGACAACGAGAAGCACTCCATGGAGTGTTGTCCTGCATTAAAGCTGCCGAAGCCGGTTACGTTTGTTGCAGGTTTGGGTCATCCTGATACCGGCTTTAATATGTTCCCGGACTGTGTGTTTAGGGAGAACTTGGCTCCGGAGGTGGCACCTACAGCTTTGGTTCTGGTTCGGGGGGGGGGGGGGGGGGGGGTCTCAGCTAAGGAGGTTGTTGCGCAGGTGGCTCGCATTTGTCCTGTGCTTCGGTGCTAGACCTGGGAGGCAGTTCCGAACGGTGTTGATTCATTCATGGTGGCGTTCCCTTCTCTGGAGGACTTGTTGCGCGTGGATGGCTTGGTGCTTGGGGTACCCGGGAAGGCGTCCCGTCTTGTTTTCAGTCAGTGGAGGGAAGAGGATGTCCCGCATATGTTGGAGCTGAAGCAGGTCTGGGTTCATGTGACTGGTGTGCCACGGGCTTTGCGACACTTTCTTGGGCTGTGGGCGGTGGGTTCTCTCATTGGTACTACTATTGATGTCGACCTGTTAGCTCTCCGGCGTAGAGGTATCGTTCGTATACTGGTTGGTATGGCTGATGTGGAGTGCTTCGATAAGTGTGCTGATGAGGAGGGGTCATGTCTCAAGTCAGATGGGGTTTTGAAGATGAAGGGCTATGAGTTCACTTTCAGGCCTGAGCCGGCGGAGTTCGTTCTGGATCCTGAGTTCGTTCCGTTTATTTGGCGACATAAGGATAAGGATGACCCCTCGGATAAGGGGCTGGAGGATGGTGTGGGAGATGATCTGATGCAGGGAGTTACTCCATCGGTACCTCCTTCGGCTGTGCCAGCTGCGGCTATGGGTTCTACTGTGCAGGGGTCTTCTATGTCTGCTCGACAGGTGCCGCTGGGTATTGCCGTTACTCCGATGAACCCTCATCTGGTAACGCCCATGGCTATTGAGATTGTGCGACTGTGGCGGGAGGCGTCAGCTGGATTCTCGTCAGGACGGGAGGAGGTGGTGCCTTTGGCGCCTACGACGCCGACTGGGGCGCCGTCGCGGACAACGGCTGCTGTTCTCTTTTGCTCACCAGTGACATCTTCGAGGGGGCTGCTACTTCGCCACTGTCCCCTGAGGTGGTCACGTCGATGAGTGGGTGTTCGGAGACCGTTATGAGGGCTGCTACTTCGTCATCGCCCCCTTTGACGGTTCAGACGGCGGGTTCTCCTGGGTCAGCCTCTTCGGTTGGCGCTAGGTGTCTTTCGCCGGAGGCACCTCTCTTCTTTCCGTCCGCGAGCACTGGTAGGGGGCTGCTACTTCGCCTCTGTCCCCCGCGGTGGTCGTGTCGACGGGTGCGGTCCTGGGTGGGATCCTGGCGCCGGTTGTGCCACCGTCTGCTCAGTGCAGTGCCGGGCGGGGGGCCTCCGCGCCGGCGCCCCCTCCTGCAGTTGTGCCTGGGCGGATGGCGGGTGTTGCACCTGCCCCGGTCACGGTGTCACAGCCGAGACGTAGTGCTCGGCACGTGGTGACGGGGGATGGTAGAGCGGCGACAGACGAGGATACGTTGACTAGGGCAATGAAGCGCAAGGCGGCGTTGAACGACACTGCAGTGCAAGGTACGAAATTTCCTTCTAAGTCCTTCCTTCAGTTTGATTCACCTTGTCTAGAGTCTAGATTAGTGTCGGTTGGAGTTAGCCTGGGGAGGAATGTGGAGGAGGTTTCAATTTCGTCTAATGCTTTACGTCATTTGGAGTTTGATCGTCTTACGTATCTCCTAAGGCGCAGAGTAGGTCGTTTAGCCCCCCTGTTAGAAGAGGAGGAAGCGGATGTCACAGATGATGGTCAGCTTTTGTCTCATCTAGTAGGGGAGGTTACGGAGGTGAGCTTGGATGAGTCGAGACTTGAGTCCGTCTTGGACTTACAGGCATCTCGGCGTAGATCTAAGGGTTCAAAGAAATCTAAGAAATGTTCCCGATGAATGGCATATTTATGAATAACAGAGATCTTGGTGACTTGGCTAAACATTTACATATTGCTCAATGCGTGAGGGACCATGACTTCGACTTTTTGGCTATCTCCGAGTCGGGTAGACGAGATTTCTCAAGTAATGTCCTAAATCGGTTATCCGGGGGTTTGGATTTTAATTGGCATTCTCGTCCACCACATGGCAGGTCTGGGGGCATCCTACTTGGTGTTAAATCATATTCCATGGAAGTGGTTGGGAGATCCGGTGGTGACTTCCATTTAAAAGTTCACATACGGAATAAAACAGACAACTTTATATGGAGTTTGGTAGCCGTGTATGGTGCTGCCCAAGACGAATTTAAGGCTGCTTTCTTACGCGAATTGGTTAATCTGGCTAGAGATAATCCTTATCCTATTTTAATAGGTGGAGACTTTAACATGCTCAGATTTACACATGAGAAAAGCAGAGGCCGATTTGACAACCATTGGCCCTTCCTTTTCAATGTTGTTATTGACAGTTTGGATCTTAGTGAGGTGCACATGACTGGTAGACAATTCACTTGGGTGAATAGCTTACCGGAGCCGACCTATGAAAAACTAGACCGCGTGCTTATGGATATAGAATGGGAGTCAAAATATCCTTTGGTATCAGTACGCGCTCTGGAAAGAATAGAGTCGTTGTCAGACCATGCTCCGCTTCTTTTGTCAACATGGACCCTAAAACATCAAACGCACCATCAATTTAAATTTGAATTAGGATGGTTTCTGCGTGAGGGATTCGATGATTTGATAAAAGGGGCTTGGGCTAAACCAGTGCAAGGCCGTACACCTATCCAACGATGGAATAACAAAATGAGCAATTTGCGTACTTTCCTCCGAGGATGGGCTCGCCATGTGACTGGTATGTTAAAGAAGGAGAAGATTCGTTTATCCGCCATTATTGATGAACTCGATGGTTTCGCAGTTGTACGTCCGTTATCTATGCAAGAGATTGATCTTAGGAATCAGTCAAATGCACAGATAGCTAGGCTATTGCGTGAAGAGAAAATCAAATGGTACAAGCGATCAAAAGCCCAATTTATCCTTGAAGGAGACTCGAATACAAGATACTTCCATAGTGTTGCAAATGGTAGACACAGGAAGAAACTTATTCACTCCTTACATCAGGATGAGGGTGTGATCGAGGGGCAGGATGAACTGAAATCATACATTACCCAATATTATAAAACGTTGTTTGGGGAGCCGGATGTGGGGAGTTTTTCCCTAGACGAGTCCCGAACAACAGATATTCCCCAAGTGTCTGATGAGGAGAACGCTTTTTTAACTTCGCCTTTCACTGAGGAGGAGGTTAAGAAGGCGGTTTTCTCAATGGAACATAATAAGGCACCAGGTCCGGATGGCTTTCCAGCTGAATTTTATCAACATTTATGGGAAACCATCAAGGCGGACCTGTTGGAACTTTTCGGTTGCTTACATGCGGGCAATTTGGAACTGTTTCACCTTAACTTCGGGGAGATTATTTTGTTATCTAAAATTAATGAGGCATAAATGATTCAACAATATCGACCAATTTGTCTTCTTAATGTGAGTTTCAAAATATTTACAAAAACGGCAACGTTGAGACTTAATTCGGTGGCGGATCATGTGGTAAGGCCAACCCAAACAGCCTTCATACAAGGAAGGAATATTTTGGATGGGGTGGCAATATTACATGAGACAGTTCATGAGTTACATCGGAAAAAGCTCAATGGAGTCATCCTCAAAATCGACTTCGAGAAAGCATATGACAAGGTCAAATGGCCTTTCATCCAGCAGACGCTGAGGATGAAAGGGTTCTCGGAGGAGTGGTGTGTTTGGGTGCGGCAATTTGTTTCTGGAGGTAGTGTGGCAGTTAAAGTCAATAATGAGACTGGCCGTTATTTCCAGACAAAGAAAGGCTTGAGACAAGGTGACCCATTATCGCCTTACTATTTAATATAGTGGTTGATATGTTGGCGATCATGATCGAGCGAGCCAAAACTGAAGGCCTTTTTGAAGGGGTGATTCCACATCTAGTCGATGGTGGCTTATCTATCCTTCAATATGCAGATGATACGATCCTCTTTATGGACCATGATCTTGAAAAAGCTACGAATCTGAAATTAATTCTTTCAGCATTCGAGCAATTATCGGGTCTTAAAATTAATTTCCATAAAAGTGAGTTGTTTTGCTTTGCCGATGCCCGGGAAGCGGCTGTGCAATATGCCGAACTTTTTGGTTGTGCATAGGGGCAATTTTCTATCAGGTATTTGGGTATTCCAATACACTATAGGAGATTGACCAAAGCTGAATGGAAGCGTGTCGAAGAATGTCTGCAGGCTAGGTTGAGTAGTTGGAGAGGAAAATTACTATCCCAAGGTGGAAGATTGGTTCTCATAAATTCAGTATTAAGTAATATGGTACTGTATATGATTTCCTTCTTTCAACTACCAAAAGGAGTCTCGAAGAAACTGGATTATTTCCGTTCAAGATTCTTTTGGTAAGGGGATAGTGAGAAGAAAAAGTATAGACTGGCCAAATGGGAGGTTGTTTGCCGTCCAAAAGACCAAGGAGGGTTGGGGAATTAATGACTTTCAGGTGAAGAATACTGCTCTTCTTGGTAAGTGGCTGTTTAAGCTGCTAACTGAGGATGGTGTATGGCAAACACTTCTTAGAAGAAAGTATGTCGGCTCGAAAGCTTTGTCTCAGGTATATTGGAAACCTGGAGACCCTCACTTTTGGGCTGGCCTCATTGCGACGAAGAAATCATTCTTTCGTTATGGGACTTTTGATATTAAGGATGGGACGGAAATTCGCTTCTGGGAGGATAAATGGTTAGGCAATACCACTCTCCGAGAACAATATCCAACTCTATACGATATTGTCCGACATAAGAGCGATACGCTTGCTTCGGTTATGCAAACGTCGCCTCCTAGTATGTCGTTCAGACGCACTCTCTATGGACCACGTCTTGTGTTGTGGAATGCCTTGTTGGGGCGACTGGCTTCAGTTTAGTTATCACAAGGGTCTGATGAGTTCCGCTGAAATCTAACTGGGAATGGTATGTTCTCCGTGGATTCAATGTATAGAGCATTGTTACATTCTGATGTGCCAGTTGACAATAACAAAAAAAATGAGTGTATGAAGATTCCACTGAAATTAATTTTTTTTGCGTGGTATCTTCGTAAAGGGGTTATACTCACCAAAGACGACCTGGTCAAGCGTAACTGGAACGGAAGTACTAAGTGTGTGTTTTGTACACATGATGAGACTATCAAACACTTATTCTTCTAATGTAAAGTTGCACGTTCTATATGGTCAGCCATTCAGATAACTTCTAACTTATATCCACCTCGTTCGGTTGTAAATATTTTTGGCAATTGGCTGTATGGGGTGGATAGTAAGGAAAGAACGATTATTAGAGTGGGAGCGTTAGCCGTTATATGGTCGCTGTGGCTATGTAGAAATGACAAGGTTTTTAATGATAAAAATACATCTCTCTTGCAGGTACTTTACCGATGCACATGTTTGCTCCGTTCGTGGTACACATTACAACGTGTGTAAAATCGAGGCCTTTTTATGGTGGCGTCTGCACAACTGCAGCACACGGCGAGGGATATTTTTACCCAACATGGGTGGCCTAGGGATCTTCGTTGAAGTCCTCCGTAGTTATAGGCGTTTTGTTTATTGATTTTGCGCCTGTGTGCTGCATATGTATTTTCTCTTTTCGAGTTCTTTAGCTGTGTGCATCTTGTTATACAGACGCCGGGTATAGGCATACTTTGTATCCCTGATACATTGAAATGAAATTACTTTTATCAAAAAAAAAAATGTCTAGACAAACCCGACAGCCAATTCTAAATCTCCAAGCAGAGACTTTTAATCCACAAAAACGTCACATAATTGGCCAACACATTTCATAATAAGTAATAATAATTTGATTAAGTCATTAAGTGATCTAGAGGCATGCACGGTACGGTCTTAAAGGTGTATAAATACTCATCTCGCCCGTCTCATTTTCTTCTCATCCCTCCTCTCGCTTAACCATTTTCCGCCCTTCCTTATATACGCACATCATCAATTCCAAATTAGGCTAGGCGCCGCGCGATAGAACAACGCCCCGTGCGCGCGCCCGAGCTGCGAAGCCGTCGCTGATAATCTCGCCGGCCGAGTCGGCACGTGGACTCCGCAACAAGACGACGAGTGCTCCGCTCCGTTTCTTTGATCTCCTTCCTCATTTGCATCGATCCAGTGATCATATACTCATATCAATTTCTCCTATAAATTTAGTACGGCTTCGTTAGGGTCTGAGTCCACGCTATTCTGGTTTCCCTCCAAAAGCTAGCTCCACATACGTGAGCTTGCTTTCTTGGATATAGCAGTCATGTGTGAAGGGCTCATTGACCGGCCTTTGCTATCGTGTCGCCGGTGCTGCGATGCCAAGCACGGCGACAGCGTGGTCGTGCTTCCGAACGACGTCGCTCTTCTGCCCAAGCCGGCGTCGGCCTTGTCCGACAGGCCGTCGTGGTTGACCCAGGACGCGGCGAAGGAGGCCGCGTCGATCCTGGGGCTTTCATTGCCGATGATCATGACGGGGCTCATCCTCTACGTTCGTCCGATGATCTCGATGCTGTTCCTCGGCCGGCTTGGCGAGCTGGCCCTCGCCGGCGGGTCCCTCGCCATGGGCTTCGCAAACATTACGGGGTACTCCGTCCTGTCCGGCCTCGCCTCGGGCATGGAGCCGGTGTGCGGCCAGGCCGTCGGTGCCAAGAACCTGCCCCTCGTCGGCGTCACTATGCAGCGGATGGTGCTCTTCCTCCTCACCGTCTCCGTGCCCGTCGCCTTCCTCTGGGCTCAGATGGAGCCGCTCCTCCTTCTGTGCGGCCAGGACGCCGCCGTCTCCGCCGCCGCGCAGCGCTACATTCTCTTCTGCCTCCCCGACCTCCTCTTCCAGTCCTTCCTCCACCCGCTCCGCATCTACCTCCGCACGCAGTCCATCAACGTCCCTATCACCACCTGTGCCATGATCGCCGTTGCCGTCCACCTCCCCATCAACTACTTCCTTGTGTCGTTCCTCGGGCTCGGCATCGAAGGCGTAGCTCTCGCTTCCGCCTGGACGAACCTCAACCTCGTGCTCTTCCTTTTCACCTACGTCTACGTCTCCGGTGTACACCGTGACACCGGCGGCTTCTCGCTGTCTTACAGCCTCTTCAAGGACGACGTTGCCGGGTGGGTGCGGTTGGGCCGGCTCGCCGGCGAGAGCTGTGCCAGCGT
The DNA here is from genome assembly GCA_012064385.1 of Puccinellia tenuiflora. Lineage (NCBI taxonomy): Eukaryota > Viridiplantae > Streptophyta > Magnoliopsida > Poales > Poaceae > Puccinellia > Puccinellia tenuiflora. Next base: position 36,331 of record QRDG01000544.1, on the reverse strand, counting down.
GTGCCTCGAGTGGTGGTGGTACGAGATCATGATCCTGCTCTGCGGCCTCCTGGCGAACCCCGAGGCCACCGTCGCGTCCATGGGTGTGCTCATACAGACCACGTCGCTGCTCTACATCTTCCCGTCGTCTCTAAGCTTTGGCGTGTCGACGCGGGTCAGCAACGAGCTCGGCGCCAACCGCCCGGCTGCCGCGCGCGCCGCGGCCACCGCTGGGATCTCGCTGAGCTTGCTCCAGGGCGTCGTCTCATTGCTGTTCGCCGTGGCCGTGCGCAGGGTGTGGGCGCGCATGTTCACGTCGGACGAGGCTATCCTCGCGCTCACGGCGTCCGTACTGCCAATCCTCGGGCTTTGCGAGCTTGGCAATTGCCCGCAGACTACCGGCTGCGGGGTGCTCCGAGGGAGCGCGCGGCCCAAGGACGGCGCGCGCGTCAACCTCGGCGCGTTCTACGGCGTCGGGATGCCCGTGGCCCTCGGGCTCGCGTTCTGGGCCGGCATGGACTTCAGGGGCCTCTGGCTCGGACTCCTCGCGGCGCAGGCGGCGTGCGTCGCGGTGATGCTCGTGGTGATCGGGCGCACGGACTGGGACAGACAGGCCGAGCTCGCGCAAGTGCTCGCCGGGGTGGTCGACGACGTCGAGCGCGGCGGCGCCATTGTCAACGTAGACTGTTTGAAAGTCGACGCGGGCGAGCGCGTCAAGGTTGTGGCACCGCATGGCGACGAGAAATCCAGCTTGCTCATCACTGTGGTAGGGCTGACCGCCGCGACGCCTTGACAACATGGCCGTCGGCGTACGGATCACGGTAAGTAGCTGGCCACAGTAGAACGTGCCAGACACAAGATTTTCATTTCTGAAACATTTTTTTAAGGAGTATATCTGAAACATTTTTTGGGGGAATTCATATGATTTCGTTGTGTGAGTGTATGTATCAATATGTATGTGTATACGCGATACTGTACAGTCTGTACCACATTATACTGAAAAAACACCTGAAGTTTTAACGTGAAAGATCTGTAATTACATAGCCTAATGATAGAGATGTGAATGGGTACCAATTATCCTGCGAGTAAAACTCTATTAGGATAAGGGTATGAGACATAAAATTGCTGATGAAAAGGTAAATTGAGAAATTTCATACCCATCGGATAGAGCGGGTATAGGTATGGGATTGTATAACCCATACTCGCATATCCATGTACCCGTGTGAGATCTGACAAGTGGTATTTTATTGTGTTGCTTATTTTGTGGCCTAATGTATGATAAAATTACCTCTATATATTGTTATACCCTTGTTTAAAATTATATGGTGATGTTTATCATTTATGATGTGTCGTTGTTTATGGTCACATGATGCTGTTTATGAGGATGTGTTGATGTTTATGATTTTGGTATTTATAAGTATGTATTATTGTTTATAAACTATGGTTGTATGCTATTGTTTATAACTATTTTTTTTTGCTCAACCGGTGTTTTTACCCACGGCCACCCCTTACCCTGTTGGGTGGCGGATAAGAGAAAAGTTGTGCCCATTAAAGGGTATGGATACAGGTGATGGTAAGATCCAAGCACGGGTAAGGGTATGGGGTGGCTCCACACTTACTCATACATCCGGTTGTCATCCATACCTAAGGGCAACCAGAATGTGAGCATGCATGGTCAAATTGAAAAGGTTGCCTTGTGGCCCGTTTGTTAGTACTAGCATTGTGTTCACAAGAAGCACTATACATATACATTTGGGTCTAGGGCTAATCACAATCATCCATTCAGCTCAATTTGCTTTGAGATTCAAGCTACAGTTTTATAACAAACACCTTCAGTTGTTTCCAATTCTGATCTAAACACTGCAAGCAAATACAAGGTCCCCTGAAAAAAAACTGCAAGCAAAGGCAAGCTCCCGTAGAAAAAACACTGCAAGCAAAGGCAAGGTCCCATAGAAAAAAACACTGAAAGCAAAGGCAAGGTCCCATAAAAAAAGAAAAAAATACAAGCAAACCCATTAGGACAATATGAATATAAACATCAATGAGCCCTGAGATAAATCCATCCATAAAGAGAAATCGAGAAAACAAAATCACAAAACACAACCGATTTTCATTCATTTCCGTCAATCATTAGTTTTCCTCACTTCCCATATTTGTTTTCTCTGCCCATGCTGTAGCGAGAAGCAAGCATAGTAGCAAGCAGCAAGAAACCAACACAACTAGCAGGATCTTGTTGGATTTCCCGTAAGCGTGATGACTCCCAAGTGCAGGAGATCAATTGTAGTACCTTTCGATTAGAAAAGGTTGTCGAACCCACGAGGGGTTGAAGGTATTGGTTAACAAGAATGGTAAATAAAACAATGAAAGATGCAAGTGTTTTTGGGATTTTTGGTAAAATGCTGAAAGTAAATGGTAGCAAGTAGAAGCTCTCAAAGAGAGAAAGTCCAATCCTCTATGCAGCAAGAGGACAAGCTCAAGTGTGTGTTTCAATGCTTGAAAATAAGGCCTAGGGATCATACTTTCACTAGTGGACACTCTCAACAATAATAATATAATTGAATACATAAATATTTCCTCTTCACTATGCTACCCCGAACTATCCTCCGGTTAGATAACGAACACCAATCCATTGCGTAGGGCTATAAAAGCACACCTTAAAGTCGCATTCCACATCTAGGGAACCCCACACTGTCAACTTGAGTGCCCTAGATAGTACTAGACAAACACCACAATTTCATAGAGACATCCAACACAAATAATAACTCATGATAAGTATTCCTGTAATCTATATCCTAAGAGCCACACATGGTGTGCACACTGTCAACTTCGCAACATGGGAAAAGGTGACTCCGGAGATTACATTAATAAAACCACTTGAGTAGCATAATTCATAAGATAATGAAGAGTAACATCTATGGATTCAACTCGATTACAAAGCTCATGATCACATAAAGATCACACCATGGGAGAGAGAGATAAACCACATAGCTACCGGCATGAGCCCTCAGCCCCGAGGGAGACTACTCCCTCTTCATCATGGAGACGGTGGAGATGTCGTTGGGGGGAGATGGAGACCACCCTGGCAGCGCCCCGCCGGAGTTTTCCCCCTCCAATCTGCAGCTTCAGGTCTCTGTTTCGTGGTTTCTGTGTTTCGGCGGCGCCCCTCTCTGGAAAACGTCGGGGGACTATTTTTATAGTCGGTTTTAGGTCAAGACGAAGCTTCGGGAAGAAAGATCGACGGAAATGGAGCCACGAGGGCCAAATTGGTGGGCCCCATGCGGCCAAGGAATCTTACCGTGTGGGCCCCCCTCTTTTGGCCTTCGGGCTTCCATTTTTCGCGTTCTTCGCTCCTACGCTTTGTTCATTCCAAAAAATGATCCCCGTAAATTTTCAGGTCATTTGGACGTCGTTTGGGTCCCTGAAACTCAAAAATATAGAAAATAGGGTTTTCTGCCAGACCAGGGTTAATTCCAGAAAAATAGGAAAACTGTGAAATCTTCCCAAAATCGTTATAAAACAATGATATAACCCTTATATGATGCAAATATGATTGAAATATGAGTAATATAATGCAAAGTTCATGTATGCATTTTACATGCATCAACATCCCCAAGCTTAACCTATACTCGTCCTCGAGTATAAAGGTGATAAAACCAACATGGACTTTGCATTTTAAAACTAACAATGGATATCAAAGATGATTACTATTGCTACATAAAGTCAAATGATTCATTCTTTAAAGGAATAGCAATATGCAAGATAGATTATAAAGTGATATCAAATATTCAATGCAAGGATGTTCAATGATAATTCACAAAGTGTAACATAGAAGAAAGTACTATGGACCAAATGTATGCATAATGAAAAGTAAAAATATACTATAATGGTCATAGAGTACTCTTATAAAACTGAATGTAAAAGGTGGACACTTTGAGTAGATAGATATATATGAGTAGAGGTAAAAACATGATTAAGTTTCATCTAACTTCCAAATACTTCTACTTAAGTTAATGTTTGCAATGTGGTATCATTGGTATCAAGCTCTCATTACCCCTTATTATAGCATGTTTAATGATTAAGTTTAAAGTGAAAGAAAATATGAGTAATGTGCTTGACAAAGCAATGGTTGAAAGTTTCATGCCCCTTGAATATGAGTACCTACACCATGGTGTTACTCAACTTGGGAAACAAAGCAAGTTCAAGTAAAAGCATTGTATAATAGCGTCATTAAGAGGGTCAACTGGGGTACCTCTTGTCCCAGGACATGGAACAAGCCCATGTCAAAATGACAAGACAAACAAACATAAGGAACAATCTCAACACCCTTTTTATTTACTATTGGTATAGCCTTTTATTATGAGGTGTATCACTGAAGGTTCACATAGCATGTAAGTAAATTTCCACCATGACAGCATGGCTTAGATTGGCGGCCCAGGTATCTCTCTAGCCATTTATACAACTACTTAAACCTACTAAATTTCCACATTTATTTGGCACCATGATAAGCATCCATAAACAAAAGTACATGATATCAACTAGATATAATTTAGTGCAATGTTGAAAGCTTGCCATGTGACAACACATTTGGGCTAACTAGCAACCAAGACTCTTGTCAAATTCACAACTTCATAGTTTTAATCACAATGGTTCATGTTTATTAAGTGCAATAGTAAGGTGTGAGAGCTATTTAACCAAATTTTCCCATAACAATTAATAACATAAGCATTTTAATTCAGAGGTATAGATAACACAAAGTATCATGATAAACATACTCGAAATATCATAAGGCTAATAGGTAGATATGGTGGACTCACCGGAAAAACTTTGGTTGAAGGTGTTGGAAAACAAGTTTTTACTTGTTGGAATTTTTGGGCTAGCAAAAGGGAGAAAGTTGACCAACTAAATGCATGCACAAGTGTCCATAGAACTACTCAATCCATGTTAAACCAAGTAAAGTACCATTCAACATCTAAACATGAATATAAAATAGCTCTTGATAAAACACTTGCAATTTGATACTCATTAAAAACATATGAATTATGCAACTATATGTATCTTTTTAAATCAACTTAAACATCCCATTCCCAATTTTTTATTTAGCATCCAACTTTTTTCAACCCAAACTTCCAGTAGATCTCTCATATAAAAATGATAGTTGTGGTCTCAAAAAAAAATCAAACCAAAATAAAAAGCAAATAAAAGACGCTCCAAGTTTATGCGATAAAGTGCATTGATGGAAAAACAGAAGTTAGACGTGTGCAAACCGAGAGTGTGTTGGTCCGGTGGGATTGTCTTCACATCCCCAAGGTTATGGTCTTCACCATCCTTGGATAGCTCTTGGTGCATCTCCTCTAATCCCTGTGAAAAAACTTCAAAACACTGTTTCTCCCATTTCTTTACTGTGGGGTGACATTAGTAGTGATAAACAAATGCATTTCTTGCTGCATATAATCCTTAAACAAAAATTCATATGAATGTCCATAAAGTGTATAATGTTTTATGCCTACTTATAAACTCAATTGGATAAAAAAGATTGAAGTTAAAAGTTCAAAGGATGCATCAAACAAAATGGGACAGAATCTGTCCAGAAAAACAGCAGCAGCAAAACGCATTTTTCTACCCTACTTAAATATGTCTATAAATTCTGGAAACATTCATGCTTATAGAATATGAAAAGTTTCAACTACAGTTAAAATATCAGCTCATTCGGAGTTACAGAATAGGAATGAAAAATCATACCGTGCACAGATTCGTGCTGAAATAAAATCTCCGAATGCAAATAGCAACTTTTTCAAACCAAAATAGGTAAAACTTGGCACTTTATTAAAAATTACAAAAACAAAACTAAAAACTAAATCTCTTATGACAGCAAGAGGACACAAATAAAATCAAAAATAAAAACAACTGGGTTGCCTCCCGTAAAGCGCTTTCTTTATAGCCATATAGCTAGGCTTACTTACTTGGTATCAAGATGGTTGGAGTGAGGTGGCTTGATATCCCCAAGCTTGAATTCTTGTACTTCTTCGAAACATGTAGGGTGAGCCTAGGGGTAACATCCCCAAGCTTGAGTGTTTGTCCCTCTTGATTATTGTTCATCACCCTCAACTCTTCCACTTGAAAATTTCTTTACACAAAACTCATCATAAAATTTGATTAGAGGGGTTAGTGTCTCCATAAATTAAATCCATATAGGTACAGAAAAGACATATCATGAGTTGATTCTAAACATTAACTACTGTTACTATGGTTTTGTATTACTTTTTGATCAATAGAACTACACAAAACACAAGTAATAAGAGTAATGCAAAATAAAGACAGAATCTGTCAAAAACTGGACAGCCTGTAAAGAGTGAATTTTCAGAGGCACTTACGTTGCTCAAATCAGAACATTTTGAACTAATGGAATGTGTATTAATAACTGAAGATTGCTGTCGTAAAATCTCAGGTCAAAATTCCTTTTCTGTGATTTGTAAAAAATTTCGCAGTGAAGCTTAGGAATCTGTTTTCTGAACAGCCATGATAGTTTTAATGATGCTCACATAGGAATAAGAATTGAAACGCAAAGGTGAGCATCAAAGGAAAAATATGAAACATATTTAAGTCTCATCCAATTCCTATTCATTGGGATCTTGTAAGAAAATAAATTATTGAAACACAAAGCAAGTAGCATAGGAAGATAAAACAAGAGCAATTTCAAGACTTTGAACTTAAAGAGAGGAAACGTAATAATATTGAAATGTTTAGAACCATATTTTCCCCTCTCATGATAGTTACAAGTAGTGGAAACAAATTTGACAAAGGAACTTTTATATTGGTGCAACTTTGCAAACTTAGGAACATATAGAGGATTATTAAAACTATCATGTAAGATATTAGCATGTTTTCCTCTCTCAAAATAATTGCAAGAAGCACCATAAACATGATGGTCATGGGAGAAATGGTTATTAGTATAAGATAATTTCAGCCCACATAAGTACTTTTGAACATATAAAAACTTCTCCTCCATGGTGTGAATAGGAGAGTTCAAAAATAAGGTAGGACTCTCATAAGTGAGAGTGTTGTCACAAACTACAAGTATATCATTTTTGTCCTCACATAATTTAGTAACAAGTTCTAAACATGGAGGATTATCAAGCAAAATAGGACCATCATCCAAAGTATTATAATATAGCATATTTAAGCAATACTCCTCATTATCATCTTTAAAATTATTATCAATAATGTTCTCATTAGGCATAGGTTGGTATTCCTCCTCTTCTTGGGGTTGCATGGGCATCCCCAAGCTTAGGTTTTTATCCTCCTCTTCCTGCAAAATATTAGTATTTTCTGTGGCAGCAAGAATTCTTTCTTTAGGAGTAAAATATTTAAGAAAAACCTTCCTCAAAATACTCCATTCAATAGTGACTTCTTCATCCAAAGACATGAACCAGATACGAACATTACCAAATAAAGATAAATATAATGGCTTCCTTTTTACCTGATCCTCAGAAATACCAGGAAGCCTAAATAAACCACATATTTCTTCAATTGTCTCCACATGTTAACTTGCAGACTTAGTTCCATCCCCTGTAAATGGATTTTTCATAACTCTTTTAACATGACCAATGGGAATTTTAAATCCCACTTTAGGTACCTCAGACACAGTAGTTTCAACCACTTTAGGAGCATTAGCATAAGCACTTTCATATAAAGCAAGATGCAGCGAAGCACGATTCATAAATGCCATAGTAACAATGAGATAAAACAGTAAATAAAATTCAGCTTTCAAGTTTTTTACCAAACTTCTTACCAATAGCGCTACGCTCCCCGGCAACGGCGCCAGAAAAGTATCTTGATGACTCCCAAGTGCAGGAGATCAATTGTAGTACCTTTCGATTAGAAAAGGTTGTCGAACCCACGAGGATCTGAACGTATTGGTTAACAAGAATGGTAAATAAAACAATGAAAGATGCAAGTGTTTTTGGGATTTTTGGTAAAATGCTGAAAGTAAATGGTAGCAAGTAGAAGCTCTCAAAGAGAGAAAGCCCAATCCTCTATGCAGCAAGAGGACAAGCTCAAGTGTGTGTTTCAAGGCTTGGAAATAAGGCCTAGGGATCATACTTTCACTAGTGGACACTCTCAACAATAATAATATAATTGAATACATACATATTTCCTCTTCACTATGCTACCCCGAACTATCCTCCGGTTAGATAATGAACACCAATCCATTGCGTAGGGCTATAAAAGCACACCTTAAAGTCGCATTGCACATCTAGGGAACCCCACACTATCAACTTGAGTGCCCTAGATAGTACTAGACAAACACCACAATTTCATAGAGACATCCAACACAAATAATAACTCATGATAAGTATTACTGTAATCTATAGCCTAAGAGCCGCGCACGGTGTGCACACTGTCAACTTCGCACCATGGGACAAAGGTGACTCCGGAGATTACATTAATAAAACCACTTGAGTAGCATAATTCATAAGATAATGAAGAGTAACATCTATGGATTCAACTAGATTACAAAGCTCATGATCACATAAAGATCACACCATGGGAGAGAGAGATAAACCACATAGCTACCGGCATGAGCCCTCAGCCCCGAGGGAGACTACTCCCTCTTCATCATGGAGACGGTGGAGATGTCGTTGGGGGAGATGGAGACCACCCCGGCAGCGCCCCGCCGGAGTTTTCCCCCTCCAAACTGCAGCTTCAGGTCTCTGTTTTGTGGTTTTTGTGTTTCAGCGGTGCCCCCCTCTGAAAAACCTCGGGGGACTATTTTTATAGTCGGTTTTAGGTCAAGACGAAGCTTCGGGAAGAAAGATCGACGGAAATGGAGCCACGAGGGCCAAGTTGGTGGGCCCCACACGGCCAAGGAATCTGGCCGTGTGGGCCCCCCTCTTTTGGCCTTCGGGCTTCCACTTTTTCACGTCCTTCGCTCCTACGCTTTGTTCCTTCCAAAAAATGATCCCCGTAAATTTTCAGGTCATTTGGACGTCGTTTGGGTCCCTGAAACTCAAAAATATAGAAAATAGGGTTTTCTGCCAGAGCAGGGTTAATTCCAGAAAAATAGGAAAACTATGAAATCTTCCCAAAATCATTATAAAACAGTGATATAACCTTATATGATGCAAATATGATTGAAATATGAGTAATATAATGCAAAGTTCATGTATCCATTTTACATGCATCAAAGCGCAAGCGGCCTCGATCTCGGGTTTTAATCCGGTGACAGGTCGTGGTCCATGACAAAAGCCAATTGCTAGTCCTTAAGCTAGATTATGAAAAGGCTTTGACAAAGTTAGTTTGGAATTCCCTATTAAGTTATTAGAGAAAAAGGGGGTTTGTACTAATAGATGGATTGGTGCAGTTACTCAAGGAGGCTCCGTGGGAGTCAAATTGAACAACTCCATACTTATTTTTTTACTACAGGTAAATGGCATATGAGAGGATACCCCTGATGTCTACTACACGCTTCTATTCTTGTAGACTTGTTGGGCCTCCAAGCGCAGAGGTTTGTAGGACAGCGGCAAATTTCCCTTAAGTGAGTAACCCAAGGTTTATCGAATCCACGGGAGGTAGAGGTCAAAGATATCCCTCTCAAGCAACCCTGCAATTAAAATGCAAGAAGTCTCTTGTGTCCTGAACACACCTAATACAATTTTTAGTTGTATAGGTGCACTAGTTCGGTGAAGAGATGGTAAAATGCAAGTGATATGGATGGTAAAAGGTGATTTTGTAATTCTGTAATAAAAATGGCAGCAAGCAAACAAGTGACAAAAGTGACTAAAAACGGTGTATAAATGCTTGGAAACAAGGCCTAGGCTTCATACTTTCACTAGTGACTACTCTCAACATCATTAACATAATTAAACACATAATAGTTCCACAAAAACACATGCATGCTAGACGTTACTCGGAGATCATTCTTTCGTGGATCAAATAGGATGAGAATTGCGTAGGGCTACGAAAAGCACACCTTAAAGTTCGTATTCCACATCTATGAACACTTCATGCTGTCACTATACGCATCCAAAGATAGTACTAACAAACACCACAACATATTTCTTGAATAGTCTCTTTCTTCAATAACACAAGCATCAAGAAACCTCATGATCTATTCAATCCAACAATAATAAAGAACAAACTCATGATGAAGATCCTTCCAATCTATTATCCATAGAGTCACACACGGCACCCACACTGTCACCGAGATATCGTGATCACAACGGTGACTCCGGAAATTGTACTAAATAACATCACTTGAGCAAAATCATATCCATTACACATAGGGAAACATCATGTATTCAATTATACTAACAAAGCTCATGATCACAACGAAGATCACATCATGGGAGAGAGAGATAACCACACAGCTACTTGTATAAGCCTCAACCCCGGTGAGGGACTACTCCCTCCTCATTACGGGAAGCAGCGGTGATGATGGAGATGGCTCCGGCGGTCGATCCACCCTCCGGCAGGGTGCCAGAACAGGATCAATCTGACCCCCCGAAACTTGTCGGCGATGGCGGCGGAGCTCTGTTGCGTATTTGGGAAAATCCTTCGGGGGCTAGGGTTTTTTCGTCGGGGATGATTTTATAGGCATCGGAGGCGGCCGAGGGGGTGCCCACAGGGCAGGGGCGGGTCCCACCCACGGGCTGCCCTAGGGCCGCGGCAGGGGGCCGCCCCTGGCCTGTGGGTGGCTCCCCAGGTCGCCCTTTTGGCTCCGGTCTTCATTTGTCCAATAAAAAATCCCTGTAAAGTTTTGTCCAATTCCGAGAATATTTCCAGAAGTAACTTTCTGCAACAAAAACATGACAAAAACAGGGAACTGGCACTGGGCATCTTGTCAATAGGTTAGTCCGACAAAATGCATAAAAATGATGTAATATGATAGTAAAAACATGTGACAACATCACAAAACTAGCATGGATCAATCAAAAATTATATATACGTTTGACACGTATCAGCATCCCCAAGCTTAACTCCTACTCGTTCTCGAGTAGGTAAGTGATAACAAAATAATTTTTGGTGAGACATGCAACCAACACAATCATGATCAAGATAGTAATGCAAAGCACATGATGTGAATGAGGTGATCCAAAACAATTGTTTATAGTTGATATTAAGCAAACAATGATTAACAAATGCTAGCTAACAAATGCTAGAAACTTTTCATGAATAAGTGCGTTGGAGACATGGAACCATTAATAAGGTTTAGAAAGAAGAATTGCAAATTATGTCTCCAATGTAAAGTATCAATCATTCTTCAAAGCATCTAATTAGTTATTCATGGAATAGCCAAGCTCAAGTCAAGTGTCCTAATCCATCTACTTCACAAATCAACTGTTTCGAAGTCTACTCAACTAGTTCAAGTAAGAAGTGGCTTTGGCACCATGATGTTATGGCAAAGAGAACAATAATGGAGGTTTCGAAGTCTACTCAACTAGTTCAAGTAAGAAGTGGCTTTGGCACCATGATGTTATGGCAAAGAGAACAATAATGGAGGTTTGGAAGGCCAAAAAGAAAGGCTCAAACAGTGGAGAGGGTAACCACAAGACAGAAGGAAGTCCCGTAGTTGACACTGTATGAGGAGTAGTGATTGCCATGCAACGGATGCACATAGAGCTATAAGTGTATGAAAGCTCTCCAATGGAACTAGTGGGGGTGCATCCAACTTGCTTGCTCATGAAGACCTAGTGCTCACTTGAGGAGGCTCATCCTTGGAATATACAAGCCAAGTTCTATAACGTTAATTCCCCACATAGTTATACAAACGAAACATGAAAACTCTCTATAATGAAGTGTAGGTGCTAACTAGCACAAGTGTGGAATAAAGGATAGTAGTGCTGCCCCCTCTCTCTTTTATATATATATATTTTTTTACAATTGTGGCCTCCGTGGCTCTTTTAAATTTTCTCTCATTGGTCTCTTTTGGACTCTTTTATGTGGCCACTTTGAACTCTTTCAATATGCTCACAGGTAGGGGCAACACTCTATTTTTACAAGATGATCATCACACTTTTGGTACTCATAACTCATAAGACTAATACATGATGTATAAAAGAAAGTATGCATGATTGAGCGTAGTGTGGAAAAAAAGTAGAACATGTGGCATGCCACGCAGCACACTAACTCAATGATCAAGCAAACTATATGGTAATGAAGAATGACATCAAGTCATGTAATGTAATGATGGATGTTGCATGGCAATGTATCTCGGAACGGCTATGGAAATGCCGTGATAGGTAGGTATGGTGGTTATTTTGAGGGAGATATTTGGCTTATGTGTAGGAGAACAGGATGAAGTTCTCCCACGGAGTTGGATGTACTCGCGACGTATGCACCAATCTCAATGTGAGAGAGGGCATTGGGCAACACCGAAGAGCCTAGCAAAATATGGAAGTGGAAGTGCCAAAAACCAAAACTCAACAATGCATTTCGTATATTGCAAACAACTAGCAGTTTCAATGTTCCACAAATGGTTAGAGACACCCCGAGAGGGATCGTGGTGGCGACACAAGTGCCCCGTTGGCTTCCCCGACCGTTGCAGTAACTACCCACTAGGAACTTATTTTCAACTTAGCAGAATTCATGACACGTTAGCATTGTTGACTTAGGTTGTTTAGTTCGGAGAAGTACGGCTCCACGCTTTACTAACACATCTCCACTAATCAGTTCTAACACCATTAACCAACAAATTTTAACCATTAGTTATTTTAATGCCTCAAAACAATTGAAGAGTATCAAATTATCCACATAGTGATCTACAAGACTATGCAGGTTTTTCTATTTCATACCACTACCACATGCATAGCATTTTACCGTTCTAACAAATTAACCAAGCAACCATAGCAACTCTCTAACAAATATAAGTGAAGAACAAGAGGGTTTAACATCAACAACTAGCAGCTCTAAACAAGATAAAAGCTAAAAGCGAGAGCTTACTAGCAAACGAATAGTAGCTAAGAATACTCAACAAGATATAAGAGAAGCAAAGGAGTATTCAAACGAAAAAGCGGAGCGTGTCTCTCTCCCACACAAGATGGATAGGATCCAACATGAATATGACCAGCAAACAAACAAAACAAAAATCAAAGCAAAATAAAATGACGCTCCAAGCATAGCACATAATATGTAAAGTGATAAAAACTTAGTTCAACGAAGACGACCTTATGATAGTCGATGAAGAGGAGGGGATGCCTTGGGCATCCCCAAGCTTAGACACTTGATGGTTCTTGATATTCAGAGGGGTGCCATGGGGGAATACCCAAGCTTGAGCTTTGATCCATCTTCAATTTCTTCATTATCCTCTCCTTTGGAACTTAAAAACTCCCTTCACACAAAACTTCTCATAAACTGATTAGAGGGTTAGTGCTCATAAATTAAAAATACACATGTGTTCAACTCAAGACAAATTGCAAACAACTTTATTGGGTATTGCCTACTGTTTACTAAGCCTCAATGTGGCACTCCTCCTCAAGAGTATCACATTTGACGATAGTAAAGAGACGAATACAAAATAAAAGCAGAATCTGTCAAAGACTAAACAGTCTGTAAAGATTGAATTTTTCGAGGCACTTCTGTTGCTCAAATCAGAAAACTCAAAACTAAATAAAGATAGAAAAAAGTATGAGGATTACTGCCTAAAATTATCAGAAAAATATAAAATTCAGGGATTTTCTAGATTTTCGAACAGTTAAGGACAGAAATCTGTTTCTGGACAGCAAAACAACACCTCGCACTTTCAATGCATTAGAGGCAAAACTTGGCACAAAAAACCAAAACAAAAAGATACAATGAAGTTTCTACAGAGGAAACAACTTCATGACTCAAGAAAAAATAAAAAACAAACTGAAAGTAAAAGATGGGTTGTCTCCCAACAAGCGCTTTTCTTTTAAGCCTCTTAGCTAGGCATGATAATTTTAATGATGCTCTCATAAGAATAAGAGTTGGAACGCAAAAGAGAGCATCATGAAGCAAATATCAAACACATTTAAGTCTAACTCTCTTTGTATGCATAGGCATATTGTGAGAAAATAAATCATTGGAGCATAAAGCATTAAGCATAGGAAGACAAAGCAAGTGCAACATTAAAACCTTCAACATAAATAGGGGGAACTTCATAAGATGAAAATTTATATAACCACACTTCCCTCTCTCATAATAACTTTCAGTAGAATCATAAGAAAACTCAATAACATAACCATCACATAAAGCATTTTCTCATGATTCACATGCATAAAAGTATTATTATTACTCTCCACATAAGTAAAATCTTTATTATTAGTAGCATTGAGAGTAGGACTATCATATAGAACTTGGACATGATAGAATAATTGTGTATTAGAAAGATGATGTTCAGTAGGAGAGTAATAATTATGATGAGTCTCGTAGGGATAATTAAAATCATTCTTTATGGCATAGTTATCATCACAATAATCATCAAAAATTGGAGGCATAATATCATCATAAGCAAGGGGATAGTCATCTTTCCAAGCATATATTTTTGTAAACAAATCATCATGACTTTCAATACCAAAAGGATTTTCAAACCCATCATCCCCAAGCTTGGGGTTTTCCACATTATTATTAGAAGAAACATGAATATTCCCAACAGTATAACAATTATCAATATCATCATTTTCAAAATTGGTGCCAAAAAGATTTTCAAGATCATAAGTAGTATTATTTTCCCAATCATGATCATCACAATAAGTAACAGGCATAACATAATCTTCTTCAATAGTGCCTATAGACTTAACATCAAGATAATAATGAATACAATTAAGTGGATCATCTTCAATAATTTTTGATTCATGCTCATTAGGAACAACCATGATGGGAGAAATATGCTTAGGGGATGATACCGTTTCCTCTTTATTTTTACTCCTCCCTCTCTTCTTCTTCTTCACCACCTTAGGAGGGAGTGGTTGGAAAGGAAGCTTCTCCACATAATCTGATTCATTATTAGAAAAGACAGGAGAAACTTGGGAGAATCTCTCCCTTTCATTATTGGCAACACAAGAAACATATGTCCTTTTATACTTTGGTGAAGTGATATTCTTTCTAATTTTTGCAATGTAAGCATTGTCACGGCAATTCACAACACAATAATGATAAGCTCCCTTGAGAATGCTATTTTTCCCAAAAGTACTGCTATCTAACCAAGAAGTTTTTTCTGACAACTCTTCACACCCCAAAAATAAATTAAGTTCATCATAAAGACTAGAGGTGATCATGTTATCACAAAACTGGCTAATAATTCTATCATTAAAGTACGAGCATTGGAAATTAAAATGACCTTCTTCATTGCAAAGTTCACACATAAAAGGATAGAGGTCATTTAATTCTCTAGAAAATTTATATAAATCCTTAAGCCATTTGCTAGTTCTTTCATGCTTATGTTGCTTACAATATTTATCTTCTTCAACCCGAGTGCTTTCACAAGGTCTATGCACTCCACAAAAATTAACATGCTTATATGGAACATTATTTATAGAGATTGGATCATATATATTGCAATCATCATTAACAATTTCATTTTGTTTGCAAATGTCTTTGAAAGGTTCATGATGCTTAGACCATTTCTCTTTAGGAATATTAATATGAGAAGCAAAAGATTTATAGATATCAACAACTATATGAGAGTCAAGTCCAAACTTAGCACTAAGCTTATTAAAACTATCAGTTTCAACAAAAGACTTAATGCAATCATACTCATAATTTATACCTGACTCTTTACCTTTGTCGATCTCCCAATCTTCAATGTTTTGTTAAATCTTTTCAATAAGATCCCATTTAGCATCAATCTTCTTACTTGTAAAAGAACCCGTAGAAGAAGCATCAATTATTTCCTTATCATGATGAGATAGCCTTGCATAAAAATTGTTAACAATAATATCCTTGGAAAGATCATGGTTAGGACATGTAAGCATTAATGAATTCAATCTCCCCCAAGCTTGAGCAATGCTCTATCCGTCATGTGGCCAAAAATTGTAGATATAATTTCTATCTCGATGAATTTCATGAAGAGGATAAAATTTAGAATAAAAGAGAGACATAAGCTCCTTCCAATCCAACAAGTGAGAATTGTCTAGCAGCCTATACCACTCCAATGCTTTCTCCTTAAGTGATAAGGAAAATAATTTCCTCATGATTACCTCTCTTGATACACCTGCAATCTCAAACAACTCACATAACTCTTTGATATAAAGCAGATGATAACTAGGATGTATAGCTCCATCTCCTGCATAGCAATTGCTCATAACACGATCAATTATCCCCATCGGTATCTTGAAAGGAATACATTCAGTAAGTGGAGTAACCTTATCCACCATGGGAGTGGTGGAGAGGTCACTCTCAAAAAGCAAATTCAAAGAACAACATTCCATAAGCCAAACTAGTGAAATAAAAATAAGAAACGAAAAGATATAAGTGCAGAATCTAAAGAAGATACCTTCAAGCGCTCACTTCCCCAGCAACGGCGCCAGAAATTAGCTTAATGTCTACTACACGCTTCTATTCTTGTAGACTTGTTGGGCCTCCAAGCGCATAGGTTTGTAGGACAGCGGCAAATTTCCCTTAAGTGAGTAACCCAAGGTTTATCGAATCCACGGGAGGTAGAGGTCAAAGATATCCCTCTCAAGCAACCCTGCAATTAAGATGCAACAAGTCTCTTGTGTCCCCAACACACCTAATACAATTGTCAGTTGTATAGGTGCACTAGTTCGGCGAAGAGATGGTAAAATGCAAGTGATATGGATGGTAAAAGGTGATTTTGTAATTCTTTAATAAAAATGGCAGCAAGCAAACAAGTGAAAAAAGTGACTAAAAACGGTGTATGAATGCTTGGAAACAAGGCCTAGGCTTCATACTTTCACTAGTGACTACTCTCAACATCATTAACATAATTAAACACATAAAGTTCCACAAAAACACATGCATGGTAGACGTTACTCCGAGATCATTCTTTCGTGGATCAAATAGGATGAGAATTGCGTAGGGCTACGAAAAGCACACCTTAAAGTTCGTATTCCACATCTATGAACACTTCATGCTGTCACTATACGCATCCAAAGATAGTACTAACAAACACCACAACATATTTCTTGAATAGTCTCTTTCTTCAATAACACAAGCATCAAGAAACCTCATGATCTATTCAATCCAACAATAATAAAGAACAAAGTCATGATGAAGATCTTTCCAATCTATTATCCATAGAGTCACACACGGCACCCACACTGTCACCGAGATACCGTGATCACAACGGTGACTCCGGAAATTGTACTAAATAACATCACTTGAGCAAAATCATATCCATTACACATAGGGAAACATCATCTATTCAATCAACTATACTAACAAAGCTCATGATCACAACGAAGATCACATCATGGAAGAGAGAGATAACCACATAGCTACTTGTATAAGCCTCAGCCCCGGTGAGGGACTACTCCCTCCTCATCGCGGGAAGCAGCGGTGTCGATGGAGATGGCTCCGGCGGTCGATCCCCCGTCCGGCAGGGTGCCGGAACAGGATCAATCTGACCCCCGAAACTTGTCGGCGATGGCGGCGGAGCTCTGTTGCGTATTTGGGAAAAATACTTCGGGGGTTATGGTTTTTTCGTCGGGGATGATTTAATAGGCGTCGGAGGCGGCCGAGGGGGTGCCCACAGGGCAGGGGCGGGTCCCACCCGCGGGCTGCCCTAGGGCCACGGCAGGGGGACGCCCCTAGCCTGTGGGTGGCCCCCCAGTTCGCCCTTTTCGCTCCGGTCTTCATTTGTCCAATAAAAAATCCCCGTAAATTTTCGTCCAATTCCGAGAATATTTTTAGAAGTAACATTCTGCAACAAAAACATGACAAAAATAGGGAACTGGCACTGGGCATCTTGTCAATAGGTTAGTCCGACAAAATGCATAAAAATAATATAATATGATAGTAAAAACATGTGACAACATCACAAAACTAGCATGGATCAATCAAAAATTATAGATACGTTTGACACGTATCAACCCCATGTCCCCCTTACTTCTATTTTGGAAGCGCTTCATGTGGGATGTCAAAAATGTGGAGTTTGATACAGATGGAAACCACAGGTATTACAACAAAAATTCTATCATTAAAGAAAGACAAAGAAATCATTGTTGTATATCATTTGTTGACACAACACATGTCAAACGGGTTTCCATGGAGCAGAATATCTTCTCTCCATGTGCAAGTAATGAGTTCGTGGGTACCCTGCCCACGAAATGCATTGGCTAAATACACCCTCTATCACTTTTGTATCTAGGTTGGTAACCACGGGTACCTAGATCCGTGGATAATTATTTTCCATACTTGCGTGGACGTGTTCTGGACTCTTCTGTGCTGGTTAGAACTACTGAAATAGTATCCATATGATCAAAACCATTTCAAACTTGGAACCAAGCATGTGGTCCTGAGATCTCTTCTTCTTAATCATAGAACAAGGGCGTGGCTCAGATCGGTGCTCATATATTGGAGAAAGTACGGGAGGCTTTTATTACTCGTGTGATTTTCTAAATGCTATAATGTTTCTCGACACCATGGTAACTATATTATTAGCACCTTGATAACTACATAGCAAAATCTTAGTAATAACATCATCAACAACAGGTAACTAAAATCATCAACACCTTGATAACTACTTACTTGTAACATAGTACATTGTTTGCATATTAATTTCAATCTAAACAAAGTAGTCCAAGCCACGTGAAGCAAGTAATTACTCGTCTACTGGACTAATGGTATCAATAGCGCCTATTATGTGGATAGCCCATGCAACATCACCGGAATGCATGGAAAGCTCGATATTTGTCATCCGAATAATTCATCGAGCAACTTGCACAAACACAAAGCTCAATGGGGAGAAAAACACAAATATGACTAGATTCACGCAAGCTATGTGGGATATACTTCCACCTCGTACCAGCCTAGTCGTCATCGTCGGCGCTTTCGTGGCAAGCTGTGTGAGACCTGAGTTTGGCTTGATTTGAGAAGCAGCGTTAAGAGCTTGGTGGACCACCGAGGCTAGCAAGAAGAGGGCGAGAGGGAGGAACCATGTTGTTGATTACGGAAGGACAACCATGTTGTTGGGCTCATCAACACCTTGGTAACTACATGAGCAACATGTTGGTGGCTAAAGCATAACAATGCTAATAACTTTTCTTGACACCCTCATAACTATTTCACTAACACCTTGATTACTACATCAACAAAACCTTGGTAATATACAAGATGGCAACTAAAATCATCACCACCTTGATAACTACTTACATACATCATAGGACATCATTCATATATTAATTTCAATCAACACAAGATCCAAGCCACCTAAATCGAGTAACTGCTCGTCTACTTGGAAAATGGGATCAGTAGCACCTATTGTGTGGATAGCACATGCAACATCATCGAGATGGGAAGGTTGATACTTGTCATTATAATAATTTATCGAGCAGATTGCGTAGAAACAAAGTTCGATGGACATCAATAGGAGAGTAGGTAGTGAGTGAGATACAAATATAACCAGAGTCATGCAAGCGACGTCGGCCCCGCTTCTATCTCGTACCGGCTCCCCCCTCATCGCTGATGCTGCCGCAATCCGCATCGGCGTTGACTTTGGCTTGATTTAGGAGGCGGCACTCAGAACTCGACGAACCACCAGGACTAGCAAGTAGAGGGAGAGAGGGATGAACTCCTGTTAGCGGCCTCACGGTGGAGTTGATCTCAGAAGGACAACCATGGAATTGTATTCTATTTGTGGCGAAGAGAGAGAGCAACCGGTAGAGGCAACGAGAAAATAAGGAGAAATGGACCCATCCTCTCGTTTCTTGTAGTTGATTGAACGACACGTGCTAATTGCTCTCCATCTGCATGCCCATGGTGACTGCGTAGGCGCGGTGACCCGTGAAAGAGAAAATCTGGTTGACTTATGTACAAGGAGTGTTTCTTGTAATCTTGGTGTTTGGTTAATATATATCTTCTGCTTATTCCCCAAAAAGCAAAACATTAGCTAAGGACTTCTGCTTGAATTTATTTTATAAATACTATTAATATTGAGATGTCCGACTGCACAATTTGTAGAATGTCATGAATGTCAGAATAGAGATTATAATGTTTTTCTTAGAAAAACAGCAAAGCTTGAGTTTATAAATAAAGCTCAAAATGCAACGTTGGCGAAGAGCGACAATACAAGATTTCAAAGCCTAGCCTCCCGGGTCGCTCTTGGCGATCCCGGAGGCGCCGCTGTCGTCTGGTCTAGGACCCCTTCTACCTCGCCCAAACCAACTCGGCCCCTGCCGGAGGAGGCCTTCCCACAACGGATGGCGGCGGTGAGGCGCTCTCTTCTTGATTTCCCTTCTGCCCTAGAAAAACATATACCCATTCCCATGAACCCAACGTCAGTTCAATTTGACCAAAGCCGATTCTGATCTGTTGTGGCATTGGAAGGAGATTAATCGATGTGGCACCGTCCAAGGCGTGCCTCCATCAAGATCCTGCCCCGAACGGGATGAGGACAGGAAGTTGTGTATAGCTCCTTCCAAACAGCGGCCCGTCACGCGCCAGCGTCGTGATTAAGTGTCGAGTGGAGTCTGTCAGGAAGAGCGACGATCCCTGCCTTGGTTTTGCTCGGGGAGCTGATGCTCTGTGCCTGAATGACTGCCATGGAATCTTCAATAACATGATTACCGAGGTACCAACAAGGTGAAGTCGGTCGTGTTTGAAGAGGTCTGGCTCATCTCCGAAGGTTCTACAAGGGGCCTATGTGCCATCCTCGTCAATTGCGATGTGTAGATCCTTACTCCTATGGCTTGTGAAGACCCCATTCACCTTGAATCCGCCTTGCCAATTTCTTTGTCGTGATAACCAGGGTGTTGATGGGAGGATCATGGCAGTTGTGCTTGGAGAATATTGGACTTGCAGTGGGTCCGAAGAGATATGCGTGTCAGACGATCAGCGTTTTGCAACAGTGGTCTCGGCGAGTGGCGGCGGCTACATTGGCATAATTTGTTCTTGGCGGTCTCAGTTTATGGGGTGAAAACCCTGAATCCGACCTATGGTGGTTGTGACACGCAGTGACGGCTTCCTAGTCGTTTCATTGCTGAACGCATTGCTTGGAGTTGGACCTTCGCCATGGTTAAAATACAGAATCTAACATGCTGGTTATTCGGAAGACGACGGTGTTTGTGCACTATTACCTTCTCGGATGCGTCGTTTTAGAGGCTAGGTGTCGTCATCACTAGTGTTGATCTTGCTGCTGCGAGTCTCTGATTGCTTTGACGGGGACTTTATTTTATTTTTTCTTCTTTTATTTCTTTCGGCTGTGTGCATCTTTGATGTTTTTTATAGATATCATGTTATTGCAGAGGGTGAATGTAATTGGTATCATCTTAATATTAATATATTCCCTTTATCGAAAAAGAGTTCAAAGCAGGAAAGTAAAAGATTGTTCAATGCCGCACATGGAAACATCAACGTGGCCCAAAACAAAATAAAGACTAGAACTCCACGGAAGGAACAGCCTTACGGCGAAGAGATGTAAGCGAAACTCAAATACATGATACCACGACGGAGAATGCATATGGATCTCTAGCAGCGCTAAGTCGCGATTCCACCGCTGGAAGTAAAGCACAAATCTTCGCCATGGTTAAAATCCCGGTAGGGAGAGTTTTCAAATAAGCGGGCGTACCTTTTTTTTTCATTTTTGTTCTCTTTGTACATACTACCTCTATCCCTTGATATAAAACGTTTTGGCAATTCAAATTAACTCTGCCTATGGACAGGGGCGGAGCTAGAGCAAACTGAATCAGGGTGCACTACCTAGTAAGATGTGTTGATTTGGCTCACCAGGGTGCACAAATCGTTGATTACAGGGGTGCACACACTGATTTTTTAAGTGATTGCAAGGTTAAAAAGAAAGCTATCGGGGTGCCTGTGCACCCCCTTGGTACCATGCATGTAGCTCCGCCCCTGCCTATGGATGTCCCTCCTACCTAATGAATCGGCATAGTGCCTGCTGACAATATGTGCTTATATCAGTACGTTTGTAAAAAAAAGTACATACGTCTACCTGTCGCTGCATATTCTTGATTTTTTTAGAAAGAATCTACAGATAGGTAATGGAAAGGAATCCGTTCTGAATCTTAATAGTCTATGTGCATGCTTGCGTGTTCTGAACCTTTCTCAACGAAATGCATGCATGTTGGCTGTCAGCATCACTCGTTTTCCCTTCAGGATCGACCTCAGCATTGCCATCTACTAGTAACAAAATAGTAAAAATGGTTACTTTGGCCGTTGGTCTCCCGCTTCTACATACACGCGCCCAATGCGGAAACAGAAGCATGCACGCTTATGCATACATATGGAGATCAAACAACTTGGACACTTGGTGAGTTTATTTCCAGATGGAATGACATAATCTTATTTTTCTTTTTTATTGCGAGCGGCACAAGATGTGTTTTCTTGATTTTGATTCGCTATGTTCAGTCTCACATGTCCAAGATAAAGATAACAGGGCCTGCAGTAGGTGGTTAAGTAGTCAAAGATAATGGCAGACAATAGGAGCGACGGTATCGACAGATGTTGCATCCGTAGTGTAAGGAACAACACCAGCTATATTACATTTTTGCCCGTGCCGACATACACGACGAACAGTAATTAATCTATTGCCTACGCGCGCGCGGTTTCATAGGTAATCCAGATGGATGCCGGCATCTGACAAGTACATTCATTTCATAAACAATCTGAGAATAGTACACCAGTTAAGCTAATTAACAGGAAGAGGGATCAGCAGAAATGATGATCGGAGCCGGCAAGCCTGGCCTCTGATGCTCGAAAAGAGCTATCGAAGCGATGGAGAGGGCAACCGCTCGCGGCAAATCGGTCGGTGCAACAGTGCTTCGGTTTCATTGGCCTTCGATCGAAACCTTCGCATCCATCGGCGTGCAACAACCACAAAGGGCTAAAGAAAAACACACCATGCGCGCTGGCGTGTCACTCTGCGTTTTGAGCTCCAAAGAGATTAGTCGGCGCCAAAGATTAATTATAAGGGGGAGGCCAAGAAAAACAAATGTTCAGCACGATATTTTACTCGTCTGATTTAGACTCGCGTGTCCCCGTCCTTTGGCGTTCAATGGGAGTGCACCTTGATTTTATGTGTAGATATAAATAATTTCAACTCTCTTTTTCTGATTTAGACTCGTCTGCATTTTATGTGTTGAAAGAAATTGATATATAAATTCATAGTTCATGAATATTTGCATTATGCAATACAAACTATGTTTTTGTAGCCACTATAAACGTTATTCTATAGAAAATGTCACGTGTTGGCATGATACATTTAATCATTTTTAATTTATGGATGAATGATGTTTATGAAGTTCTATCCTAGAGCTGAGGGTAGTTTCTTATGTGGTGCTTGATCGGTACGTGAAGTTCAATCATTGATACTCCCTCCATCCCAAAAAGGATGTCATTTCTTTGTCTAAATTTGAATATATCTAGATACTAAATAGTGTCTAGATACATTCATATTTAGACAGAAAAATGACATCCTTTTTAGGACGGAGGTAGTATTAGATATACAGTTGAAAATATATATGGTGTGATCAAAATAGTAACTAGGATACGCAGGAGCGATGATATAGTCTGATATGATCTTTCGAATGAGATAGCAAAATAGATTATCTTATTGACTTGAAATAAAAGGAAATTATACTTGATAAAGAGTAGCCCAACTGAACAATGAGCATTTTCACTTTACTTTGTGTAGATCTTCCTTTCTTTACTTCTTTGTTCTGCGATACACGATATTTCTCCGTAGATTTATAATCTCTAAGTTTGAAAATTCGACCCATATATTTTGTTTGTTCCACAAAACTTACATAGAAAGTTAGAAAATGTTTTAACATAATTTTATTTAGTAATGTTTCAGTATATTTTATATATCGACAAGCCTAGAACGTCATTTATTATGAGTAAGATTGGTGTTGAACATTGCCTAAATCTTCTATGCCATGATGAGTTAAACATTATTTCCTCTATTAGAAGGTAAGTAGTACTAGCATCTGTTGAGTTTAAGAGTGCGGTCAAGATTTGGCCTGACATGAGCTCTGCTCCTCCGGAGAGCCGTTGGGGCGATTCTAGGGTCCCTCGTCGGAGGTCGATGGTTCCTCATCTGATGAAGATGAAGCACAACCGGAGCCCGTCTCCGCTTTGTCATCATCGCCGGTGTTGGCCGATGTACAACTATACGTCTCTTTTAAGAAGTATGATGATCTATTTGGTTGTATGCTTGGGTAGTCAACGGTTGTGATATAATCCAGCATAATTATGAAAATCTATTGGCTAAAATTCACTAGGAAAAGATGGCCCACATATGGACAGTTAGATGTTATGTGGATTTGTTGAATACATATTATTAATATATAATACTCCCTCCGTTCCTGAATGTAGGGTGTATAGTTTTCTGGCATGGATATTAAGACATGAGAATTTTGTACATGGTGGAATCATTTCACATGGAAAAAATCGGGGAGAGAGGTGTTTCTAACAGCCACAAATTGAAAACAATCCGTCAAATCTCTCCGTGGAGGGATTTAATTCATCTTTGGAGTGGTAAAATTGTCTAAAAATCGCAATACACCTTATATTTT
This sequence comes from Puccinellia tenuiflora, assembly GCA_012064385.1. NCBI lineage: Eukaryota > Viridiplantae > Streptophyta > Magnoliopsida > Poales > Poaceae > Puccinellia > Puccinellia tenuiflora. The sequence goes on along the minus strand of QRDG01000544.1, from coordinate 11,684 downwards.
GGATTTTTTCTCAAAAAACTATACACCTTACATCAAGGAACGGAGGGAGTAATAGGTAGATTATGTTGTTGTTTCATTTGTTCTATAAAAGATAGTCTACCATTGGGCCTTTTAAAGAGCAACGAGCGAACGCACACGTACCAACCCCCTCTCTTGTAGGGGGTGATCAAGGCGACAAGGAATTCCTCAGCCATGGATCTAGGTCGGGAACGGCTGTCACGACTCATTGTCCGCATGGCCCGATGTTGGCAACGCAGCAATGTGGACTCCTCCGCTGTTGATTTCCCACCCCGTGGTGCGACAAGATCCTGATGGTGGTGGCGTCGTGTCAGCTTGGGTCTTTCATGGCTGCTTCCCGACAACAGTTTGACGCTCTCGCGGGGCATGGCGTAAGATTGTGAGTAGGGTCCATTGGTCCATCTTGTAACGCGTGCAAGGATGCCAGTGAAACCTTGTTTCGGCCTCGGCCTTAATTGTTAACATCGGCTCTTGTAGGTTTTCTCTGATGAAAACACCAAATTCGGGCTTCCAAGATCGGATAATGGTGACATTACTGGGTTGTCCCCCCCCCCCCCTTGATAGCATCATTTTGGAGTGCATGGTGCATCGGGGGGCTCGGTGATGGACACCGGATGATTCACGTGCATGGGGCAGAGGCGCTCACTGGCGTCGTCACGATGTCGATGATGATCCCAACAAGGTCATTTTGTTGATCCATGTTTCTAAGATGGGTCGGTGGAAGACGGCGACGACGGCTTCAAGAGCGTACACGCTGATCGTCAGCTAGACTGGATCGTGATCCTGGCTCATCGTTGGACGTCTTGGTAAGACTTCCATATTTAGATGGTGGGGCTTTGGTGTGAGGTTAGGGCATTGGTCCCGATCATAGGCTCCCATCGTCAATCTTGTAGGTAGCGACATATGTTGCCAGGATGATTGACATGCATTGGGCAGAAGCACTCGCTAGCGTCGTTGCAGCGTCAATGATGATCCCAACAAGGTCATTTTGTTGATCCCTGTCTCTAAGATGGGTCGGTGGAAGACGGCGGCGATGACTTCAAGAGCGTGCACGCTGAGCGTCGGCTGGACCGGATCGTGATCCTGGCTCGTCGTTGGACGTCTTGGTGAGACTTTCAGATTTACATGGTGGGGTTTTGGTGAGAGGTTAGGGAATTGGTCTCAATCATAGGCTCCTATCATCAATCTTGTAGGTAGCGACATATGTCGCCAAGATGGTGGCTTTGGGATGATCGATATTTTTCTTTATAATGCTTTGTTGAATAGTTTAATAAAGTAGCTTCTATGCATCAAAGTGTGTGTGTGGGTGTGGTTGTATGTGTATGTGTGTGTGTGTGTGTGTGTGGGGGGGGGGGGGGGGGGGGGGGGGGGGGGTTCAACCTCCTTTTCGGGGAAAATAACATGTGTTCGTCTATCTCCCTCAATCGATTGAGATTTTGTTAAATCACGATTAATCTAGAAAGTGCAATTGCAAGAGTAGAACTAAAGCTTAAACAAACGACTTGCTTTTACTAAAACCGTTTTAACAAATGATTGCCTCACTACAGGAATGAGGTCAGGTGCCGACGGCCACCTGCTACGCCGACGGCAATTTGTCGGGGCCGTCGGCGTAGCTTCCTGGCGGGCCAGCCGGTCGAGGTGGCCGTCGGCACACCTTTGCCATCGGCGTAGGATGGTTGTGCCGACAGCAAAGCCGTCAGCATAGGTTCACAGGGCTACGCCGACGGCAAAGCTGTCGGCATAGATGATATGATTTTTTTCTATTTTTCATTTAATATGAAATAATTCATATCTTTAAATCCGTAAATCCAAATTTAACAAATAAAGTGTCTAAATCGATTAGAAAAATGAGAGGATTCCAAATATGACATCCATATAATATTTTTCACCATGCATATGAATTTTTGTAACATATTTTTGGTACTAGCTTACTTAAAAAGTCATATTTAGCACTTAAAAAATGGAAAATCATATTTATGAAAATATTTTGGAAATTATTTTTGGCACTTAAACAATGCACTTATAAGGTGGTCTACTAGTTTCTATCTATTTGGATGTTCCTCTTTCGGTGAGCCGTTTTGGTAGTTGGTTCACAAAAAAAGCCTGTTTTGGCACTAAAAATGACAAATGGGTTTTTTATTCAACGAAAACCCTAAACCCCTTAGTCAATACTATTCTACAACCAAGATACACCAGTGTGTCAAATATTGCCTCATTCAGACATTTTTTACGATGTTAAATGTCATACCCTAACTTATTTCAGTCAAAAACCATACATCTTTATACCTCGTAGCTCATTTATGTGAATGTTTTTTTATAAAAACCTCCATAACTCATGTTTATAATTTTATCCAGGTGGTAGGTCAAATAAAAGGATGCCATGTGAAGGTTTTCCATTTTTTTGATTTTTTGAATTAGTTATGTCTAACCCTAGCCCGAAACCGAGACTGTAAACCCTAACGATAAACCTAAACCTAACCGTAACTTCGATCCAGCAAAAAGCGTCAAAGATCTATAAAGAAAGTATACATTGTGGATCTAAAAGTGATTTTTTCAAAAAATCATGACCAAACTATGCGGCACTCGTAGTTCAAATCAGACCCACTTCTAACGAAATCGGCAGGAACTTATCTGAAATGTTTGAAACACCTAAGTATGTTTTTACATCGAAACCCAGGGTTAAATGCACTTATAAGATGGTCTACTATTTTCTATCTATTTTTATGTTTCTATTTCGGTAAGCCGTTTTAGTAGCTGATTCACAAAAAAAGCCTATTTTGACACTAAATAAAAAATAAAAAATGGGTTTTTTATTCAATGAAAACCCTAAACCCCTTAGTCAATACTATTCTACAACCAAGATACACCATTGTATTAAATATTGCCTCATTCGGACATTTTTTACTATGTTAAATGTCATACCCTACCTTATTTCAGTCGAAAACCATACATCTTTATACCTAATAGCTCATTTCCGTGAAGTTTTTTTATAAAAACCTCTATAACTCATGTTTATAATTTTTTCCAGGTGGTAGGTCAAATAAAAGGATGCCATGTGAAGGTTTTCCATTTTTTTGATTTTTTTTGAATTAGTTATGTCTAACCCTAGCCCGAAACCGAGACCGTAAACCCTAACGATAAACCTAAACCTAACCGTAACTTCGATCAGCAAAAATCGTCAAAAATCTCTAAAGAAAGTATACATTGTGGATCTAAAAGTGATTTTTTTCAAAAAATCATGACCAAACTATGCAGCACTCGTAGTTCAAATCAGACCCACTTACAGCGAAATCGGCAGGAACTTATCTGAAATGTTTGAAACACCTAAGTATGTTTTTATATCGAAACCCAGGGTTAAATGTACTTATAAGATGGTCTACTATTTTCTATCTATTTTGATGTTCCTATTTCGGTGAGCCGTTTTAGTAGCTGATTCACAAAAAAGGATTGTTTTGACACTAAAAAATAAAAAATGGGTTTTTTATTCAACGAAAACCCTAAACCCCTTAGTAAATACTCCCTCCGTTCCACAATATAAGATGTTTTAGTCTTTTTACACATTCACATTTGGACCACATGTATTTAGACATGTTTTAGTATATATGTTCACTCTCTTTTCATTCTTTTTAGTCCGAATCTAGATAACATTTGAAACACCTAAAACATCTTATATTATGAAACGGAGGGAGTACTATTCTACAACCAAGATACACCATTGTGTCAAATATTGCCTCATTCGGACATTTTTTGCTGTGTTAAATGTCATACCCTAGCTTATTTCAGTTGAAAACCATACATCTTTATACCTAATAGCTCATTTCTGTGAAGGTTTTTTTATAAAAACCTTCATAACTCATGTTTATAATTTTTTCCATGTGGTAGGTCAAATAAAAGGATGCCATGTGAAGGTTTTCCATTTTTTTGATTTTTTTGAATTAGTTATGTCTAACCCTAGCCCGAAACCGAGACCCACTTCCAGCGAAATCGGCAGGAACGTATTTAAAATGTTTTAAATAACTAAGTATGTTTTTATATCCAAAGGTTTTTGTGATGCAAAAGATGATATGGATGAAATATTTGAATTCCTCTCATTTTTCTAATCGATTTAGGTATTTTATTTGTCAAATTTCGATTTACGGATTTAAAGATATGAATTATTCCATATTAAATGTAAAAAGGAAAAAATAAAGTAAAATTCATTTTATTGTTATTTATTCGAAATATACTATTACATAATCATTGTTACTTTGCTCAAACAAATTTTTAAAATTTAAACAATAAAAAGTGTAACATCATAACCGAGGGGTTAATATGATTGATAGGGTACTAATATCAGTAAGTTCTAATTTCACATTTGGAAGCTAGGTTGGAAGGAACTCAAAAGTTAAGCGTGCTCGGGCTGGAGGATGGGTGACCGACTGGGAAGTTTGACTAGGGTAAGTACTTTGACCTATAATAATTAAGTGTACAATTAAGGATTAAGTATGTGACTAAGTCGAAAATTTCGAAATACAAATAAAAAGAATTAAAAAATTCAATTTTTTTTTTCAAAAAATAAAAATAATTGGAAAAACTAAGCCGACGGCTTTGCCGTCGGCGTATGGGGACCTATGCCGACGTCAAAACCGTCGACGTAGCCTACGTCGACGGCATCTGCTACGCCGACGGTATATTTACCTATGCCTACGAGGTATTACGCCGACGGCCATACGCCGGGGCCAGCCGTCGAAGTAGACCTATGCCGACGGCAAAAGGTGCTAGGCCGTCGGCACCTAGGGTCATTCCTGTAGTGCCTTTTTAAAGAGAAAAGGCCAGTTGATCAACCTTTTTTCTATATAAATGCTTGCAATCCACGGGTCGTCCACATATAAATATATATTTTGACAAGCATTTATATAGTACGTTGACATCTTGATGTCTCATGAAATATACTTTTACAATAATTAGTCCTTCATTTATAGTTGGCTGACTACTCATGGCAAGTCGTTGGGCACTGTACGCCTACCTGCAGCTGCAATGTTGCAGGCGAGCACGCCGCATGAAACGTACGCATAGGATCGATCGATGAACAGGTAACCACGACGACCTTATTAGTTATTGATGGTTATTGCATCCGTGTGCTTAGCCAATGAGGATTCGCTGACCAAGACGATATGCTGTTATTTGGTTGGTCAAGGAACTAATTGACAAGAGCGCGCTGCATTTCGTTATTATGTCATGCGTTACGTATATTCCCATGTTCAAGTCCTACAAATTCTTCTGCTCAACTATATACGGATAGATGATAAATTAAGTCACATGACAAGTACTACAATTATTCTCTGTCCACGGGCATATCGGATCGAGTTAGTACTCTAACATAATTGATTATTGATTAGTAGGACATACATGTTCGTTATGGAATTACGAGCCATCTGAAGGGCACACACAATGAAAAAGGGGTCGGCCTGGGCATGCGTACGCGGCCTGTATACTCCCCAAAGGGAGGCAAATAATTGTATAACATGCAAATTAAGCCATCCGCGGCAAATCGAATTCTCTTCCTGATCCTTCAGAGTTTGATTGGGTTAATCTCGATACTGCGTTGAAGCTAACACCCCCTTACTGTTAGATTGCTACAAATGTTAACTAGATTATTGACTATAGTGCAATTTGGAGACTGTTGGAAATATGCTCAAGAGAGAATAATAAAGTTGTTTATTATCATATTTCATGTTTATGATAAATATTTATTATCCATGCTATAATTGTATTACCCGGAAACATAATACATGTGTGGATTATAAACAACAAAGTGTCCCTAGTAAACCTCTATTGAACTAGTTCGTTTGTCAAGAGTTGGTTAAGGTTTCCTAACCATGGACTTGTTATAATCACTTGATAACGAAGTCATGTCATTAGGAGAATGATGTGATCGACAGACCCAATAATAAAGCATAGCAATTGATCGTGTCACATAGTTTCATTCCTAACGCTTTTGTATATGTCAATTATAGTTTCCTTAAACCATGAGATTATGTCACTCCCGTTTACCGGAGGAATGCTTAGTGGACATCAAACGTCACTTCGTAACTGGGTGATCATAAATGTGGCTTTCAGGTATCTCCGATGGTACTTGTTGGGTGACATGAATCAAGAGTTGGATTTGTCCCTCCATGTGACAGAATAGATATCTCTGTGCCCTCTCGGTAATATAGCATCCGGAAGTTTGCAAATATGTGACTAACTGGTAGTCACGGGGATCCGATATTATGGAACGAGTAAAGAGAACTTGCCATGTAACGAGATTGAACTAGTTATGGTGATACCGATGATCAAGTCTCGGGCAAGTGATATATCGTGAGACAAAGGAAATCGTATACGGGATTAATTGAATCCCCGACATCTGATAATCCCCAAGAGCAAGGAATCACTGTAGCACAATTCGATAAGTATTTAAGTGTCGAACCACAAGGAGCTGAAGGTAAACTATCTATTCTCTAAATCCCTATAACCCTCTTATATGGCCGTTTGTGCAAGGCAATAAGTTGAAATATGAAAGGAACTAACTAACAAAAGCAAGTGATGTGGAATGGGTTTATCTAGTAACAAGTTTCTCAATCAAGTTTCGAACGCAAGTTTCTTAGAGCAAGTTTCTCTCAGCAGTTTTCTCAAGCAAGTTTCTCAATGTAACAAGTAGCAAATATCTCAAGGGAGCAAATGTTCTAGCAATTGTTATTTCATTCGTGTGGTTGTCACAATTAGTGAAGCACATGTTTCAGTCTTAATTGTTTCTTCTAGGAAGGAGCCATAAATAGGTGTAGCCAAGTGAATGAACTAAATCCCCTTATGATGGTTCTTATGGCCAAGTAAATGACTGCACAAGATTTATTAAGACATAAAAATCCCACCATAGTCTTAAGTTCTAAGGTCCCCTATGTATATCCCCCAATAAACTTCATGACTCGGTCTCAGGTTTACATGTCCTCCCAAGTCTCCCTCACTCCATTACATTACCGGTGATCACCTGCGGTGACCCAGCACACCACTGCATGGTGTAGTGTGCAAGTCGTTGACATAATATTTACAGAAGGACCTATCCGTGAATATTACATCCCTTAGAGTGGTACAACAGAAACATAGCAGGTCCAAGGTAACACTATAGGATTACAACAATATTCACTACAGAATCTCGAGAACCTCCTCGATACATAGAGGATAGCCTTGTGCAAATGAAATCCAGAGAAGAGCCAATTCATAGCACTAAGTTGGAGATCAACTCTAGCTCTAACTCCTTATCCACTACTGCTGTTGCCACCACCTTAATCTACTCTATCTGGAATAAAGATTATCTGGACTTGTACTCGTTCCTCCAGTAAGCGTGGTCTCCTCCATTGGCAGTGTGATCTCATCGTTATCATTGCTCATGTGTTGTTATCATCGTTGTCATTGCTCCTGCGTTGCTATTGTTGTTGTTCTTCCGTTGATGAAGTAGCGGTTGACTCCTTGTTGAAGGTCTCAATATCGTGATGCACCACCATCAACTCCTTTGAGGGCTCCACAATTCTAAGCAGGGGGTCAAAAGGGCAAGAGTGAGTAACCAGCGTTACCCAGCAAGTCCATTATGTACGGTGGAAAGTTTGATGCACTAGCTACAGCTTTAGACTCCAGGGAGCCTTAAGCTTAATGCAAGGTTTTTGTAAACATTTCTTCAAGAGGTAGCTTTTATTCTGAAAACTATGCCCGTCATCCTTCACAGGGCTAGAACTTTCATGGAGTTCCTTTCCTGCAGCGTTCGCAGCTCCTTCCCGGAACAGGGAGTAACATGTTACAATTTTTTACACTCTGCAGAGGTGCGTTACTTTACCCATAAGAGATCAAGACTTTGTTGCACAACCGGGCGATCTTTCCCGTCCACACTCTCTTTGGTGTGGGGCCCAGTTTTTGATCCAAGTCATTCACTGTGCTTCTCCGCACAACGCATGCCCACCCAATTCATGCATAGCAAGTTTACCCCTGATGCTCTACCCCTTCCGGTAGACACCTAGGCTCTCCTTGCAGACCATCCTAGACCCCAGTCGCCGTGGGAATTAAGGGATCCCACCCATATGCATGTAGTCCCGCAAGACCTACAGCCTACGGCACTGGCAGCCCGTTGACATGCATCCGGGAGAAGTACAGATGGCATTTCCCGTCCCATTCCAGGTCTTATGGTTAACGCGTCTTTACGGCGCAATCATTATGATGACATTTGTTGTTAAGTCCTAGGTAATACTTTCCCGTGCAAATGGAACCTCCGTACCTATTCTTCTTACCATGGTCCCATTTGCCAACCATAATAGGTTACCACCACTCGGGTAGATAGCCAAATAGTCATATTATTAAAGAAATAGGTTTTATGCTTTCTTTTGTATAAAGGTGATAGTATATTAAAGTTTTGCAAATAGTTTTCTAACAAATATTTCAAGAAGTATGAGCAAGTGATGAACTTTCCTGTGATAGAGGTGGCAGTTCATGCCCTTCGGGGTTCTAGGGTGCGTCAGAACCCGGAGATCTGAAAACAGCAACGTAGTCCGAGTAAGGACTACTGGAAACACTTGCAATATGCTATTATGCATAAATATGAGATGCATCGTATATAACCCAAAATACCCAAACTCACAAGTAAGCGCTTAGCGTTATTGATTACTTTGTTAACGGTGAGATGCTTTAAGTTGTTATAACTTTTAGACTTAGGTGTTTGCTATGATTATCGAAGTAATGTTTTACATGATTAATAAACAACTTACAGGCGTTCACTTAAGGGTTGCATTTATTTCATAATTTTATTTGATTTAACTACTTTCAAAAAGTAATAACACTAAAGTGATTGATTTTCAAATGAACTCTTTTTTGTGTGTTTTACCTAGGATGAGTAACGGAACAGTCATTTACATTATGGTATTTGAGTTCAAATTTTATGTGTTGAACCTTTATTTCAAATTTATTTTCTTTTTAGAAAACTAATTGCTTTAGAAGCTAGTACAATTCAATTCCACTTACTACCCTTGAATTAATTACATAAGAAAATTCTTTTCAAATAATTTTTATTTTAAAATAATTGAAATCATATCCATTTATGGATCTTAGTATTTTTTATTCAATAAAACATTTTCAATAAATTAAATAAAAATCATATTTGAAATCCTTATAAAATTTGGAGTTGAAAACTTATTTTTATTTAATTTTAGGAATTTATTTGGATTTCGAAAATTTAAGTGATTTTTAAGTGCCATTTTGGTAATTCTAAACAACTTTTATTTTTAGTTGCTAATTTATGAATGAATTAGCCATATTTAAATAGGTTTCCTTTTTTTAAGAATTTTGGTATATTATTTGTAATTTTCTGAATTACAGAACAAAAGTTATTGAATTTACAAAGTTGGATTATTTCTGGAATTTTGGAATTGATTAGAAATCTGACAGAGGGTCCCACTGGTCAGGTTTTATTCATTTAAATAGGGATAAGGTTGTGCTGACGTCGGCTGACGTCAGCCTCCCACACCCGCGGCCAAGTTGGCTTCGGCCCGGCCGATTCCGGCCACCCCGGCCGAAGGAAACTAGCGCATAAGATGCGCGTGACCGAGGAGCATCTAGGGGTGGCGGCGCCGCTCGTTTATAGTCACCGGAGCAGCCCCGGCAATGGCACGCGGCGGCGACGCACGGTGGCTTGACTCGAATCCCACAAACCGGAAGCAATCGATGAATCTAAAGGGTGCAATCGATGCAGCGGCTCACCGTGAGCGTCGGAGACAAGGTTTGGGCGTTGAAGAAGCGGCGGTGGTGACGGAATCATGGTCGACGTCGACGGCGGCTGTGCTGGACGCCGGTCGCGTTACACGGCTACGGTCCCTCCCAACACGCGCGCGCGGCACCACGGCGCAGAGGACGATGAGGCGAAGATGATGGACGAGGTCTCCGGCCGCGGAGCTCCACCATTCGCCGGCGATTTGAGGGGCACGACGGCGGCCGCACGGGTTAGGGTTTGGGTTTCGGTCGATTCCCTGGGAGAGAGAGAGAGGGAGAGCGACGCGGAGTGAGGAGGAGAGGAGGATGGGGACGGCTCTCGCTGCTCTTATCCCCTCGACGGCAAGCAGGCAAGCAGGAGGTGGCGCGCTGGCGTGCTGCGTCCTTCTGGCGTGAGGAAGAAGAAAGAAAGAGGAAAAGAAATATTGTTTTGTGAAAACCCCTGGCCTTTTCCATAATTGCTTAAAACTTTTAAACAGTAACTTTGGGCATTTTATTTAAGCACCTAAATAACTTCAAAAATATTGCCAAAATTTATATAAGCTTCTAATTTCATGGAGAAGCCTCCTGTATTTTTGTTTTGAATTTTTGGAACATTTAACTTGCATGTAAAATTAAGAGATGATTTGAGTCATTTAAATTATATTTGGAATTTCCTTTATGAGCTTAGCACCACATATTTGTTGTGATTTTGTTATAAAGCAAATAAGTAAGAAAGGGTTAAGGAATGGTTACTTTCACTTCTTGTGAATTTATAACTCGAGGAATTGTGTGGGAGGGGTGTTATGCTATCTTTGCTTGCGAATTTATTATTCACTGTTGAATATATTTTCTTAGACTTGTGCCCATGTGTGTAACTGTTGAGCTAGGTATTTATTTATGAGTTATTTGCTTATTTGTATAAGCATGTATAACTTTATTATTCATCTAAATAAGTTCTCCAATTCAATAACATTTGTATATTCCAATTTGGATCTGATTTCCCGCAACCAGTAAAAATGCCTGAAGGTGATGTCAGAATTTATCACATTCTCCTCAGATGAGCTAAACTCTATTCATGAGGTTGAATGAGCTCCAATCCCTCCAGGGTTTTATTTTGCGAAAAATTTATTCGGAGTTTCAGATGCATGCATGCAGATGCACAAAATCATACTTGTACCCTTCGTTGGTTGCTAAATGCTAGGGTATTACATCACCTTACATGCATTCCCCAACATATGCGTGCACTCATATATTGTACATAAAGACAATCATAAAAGATAACAAAACTTGTATGCAACCAACAATGAACTATTTCACTATTGCCATGAACCAATCACTTCTCAAACATAGATGGGGAGACACAATAGATCAAGGGAATAGTATATTGCATCATACATCATGTTTGCCAAGAGTTTACTGTGGAGAGATGGAGATGATCTTGCTGTAGATGTTGATGATGAACACGCCGGAGGGGGATGTGGAGCCCTCCGGAGGTGATTCCAGTGGCGTTTCCCCCCTCCGATCTTCTCCGGCGGCAGCCTTATGACTCTCTGTTTCGTGGTTTTGTGTTTCTCCGCCGCCTCCTCCCGAAACTCCTCGGGGGACTATTTTTATAGTCGGTTTTAGGTCAAGACGAAGCCACGGAGACGAAAACGGACGGCATCGGAGCCACGAGGCCCAAGATGGGAGGTCCCACGCGGCCAAGGAATCTGACCGTGTGGGCCCACCTCTTTTGGCCCTCGGGTCTCCGTTTTTTTCGCTTCTTCGCTCCTACGCTTTCCTCCTTTCAAAAAAATGATCCTCGTAAATTTTCAGGTTAATTGGTCGTCGTTTGGGTCCCTGAAACATCAAAATATAGAAAATAGGGTTTTCTGCCAGTGCAGGGTTAATTCCAGTAAAATAGGAAAACTATGAAATCT
>QRDG01000542.1:244574-347244 GCA_012064385.1 Puccinellia tenuiflora | reverse complement strand
CGATTCTGGCCGAGGTCATCGCCGTCGGTTCGTCGACCGTGGCGAGCCCTAGACCGAGCCGCTCTTCAATCAAACTTGCAGAGATGTTCCTATTGATGCCCTCTACCTCCCGGACAAATCAGTTTGCGAAATGGTGCGGCGTGGCCTCGACATCGTCCTCGACCACCGGTGGCGAGCTCACGGAGCACGGTGGCCATGGGGGCACTCCCTGTGACCCCGAGCCCGAGGCCCCATCCCTGGAGGCGGCACGGCGGCGCGGTCCCCGCCCGCACCCTGGCGGCCTGCGGCGGGCGCCACGGCGGCGGCGGTGGCCGGCGGCCGAACTGACCTGTACCGCGTCGGGCCATCCCGCGTCGGCGTGCACTGCGCGGGGGAGACGACCCGCTGGCGCCAGCGTGGTCCCGGTCAAGCCGACCGGTGGGCCCCAGCCTGGCCCGGCCCCACGGTCAGGTGAGTGGAGGCGTAACAGACGTTTTACGTCTTCCCCACTGGGAGACGTATTGTTCGAGGATGACGCGGCCAGCCAGCCCGGTTCAAAATCGGCCCGTCCTGTTTTTTCTTTCGAAGCAAGCAGCAGCTAGTTAAACATCGCCGGCCATATCTTTTGAACCGTAGCTCGTTTGAGGTGATTAAAATTTGTAAATTTTTAGTTTTAAGAGCTCTATCCAGTGGTATAGGTTTTATATTTTTGTAAAATGTTTGTGTGCTCAGCTCTTATACTCATGCATAGGTCTATTCCGTGGCACCGGCAACTGAAACCCTAAACCATGGCGACCGTGACCCGCCAAGGCAATTGGCGTCGATCTCCGAAGGCAAGCTAACCACTTGCTATGAACACCAAGCGGTGTGTTGTTTGTTTGCAGATATCATGTCACATATGCGCGTTATATTTATTGCTAGCCGATGCTGATGTTGGTTCCGTGATTTCATGTGTATAATTGCATGCTATGTTTATTTCAAGCTTAGGTAGCTACGCCATGTTTAATTTCAAGTATAGATAGTGATGCCATGTTCCACTCATCATCCATGTGTGCATTAGAATAACGAGTGAATAATTTGTGCGCCTCGCACTTGCGTGGCTTGTCGAACCACCTGACCAGCTAACTATAACTAAGCGTCCCCATGATTGTTTGCTTCTTCTCCTTCGCCGAGGTGAGGAGCGGACGAATGTCGTCTTTGATCCTCGGAGTTGGGGCATTTGCCAAAAGAGTTTATTTGCTTCTTCTCCCTCCGTCAAACTTGGCTGGGTATGCCCGCCTTGACTGCGACGCTTGGGAAGCTGGCTTTCATTTGGGTCTTTTTGCCAAGATTGCTGACACCACGTCGAGTTAATCCTCGAGTGGAATGGATGCTTTCTTTCTTATGATTGCTTATCATCTGTCAACTGTGCGTCACGAGATATCGTGGCTTGGTTATATCCTGTCAACTGTGCGTCACGAGATATCGTGACTTTGTTTTCATTCCTGTAATACGATAAACCCATCAAGTGTGGTTGAGTTCCGGCCGGCGACTAAATACATGTTGGGCACCGCCCACGTGGATTGAATCTCGTCTACTTTTCTGTAGAGTGTGGGCGTGTGTTGGATGGTACCATGCACCACTCCCCATTCCGGCGACGATGGACTGGAGGAACCGCCGCAGTCAATGGAATGGAGGAACGGGATCGCGTGGACGCCTCCACTAACTTTTGTAGTCGATCTGTGGCTGCTACTGGCTGGAGGTATCTCCGCCATCGCCCGGTGATGCTAACCAACTGTGCTGTTTATTTTCTTTTACTCAACCTGTGGCTGTTACTGGTCGGAGTTATCTCCGCCATCGCCCGGTTGAAACTAACCATTGATTGAACTAACTATATATTGTTTGAAATATTGGGTGCAGTTTGTTTCTGTTTCATGTTGATATGATATTACGATTTGGCATTGGACTAATCTGTTTCATGTTGATATGATATTATATTTATTGTGTTGGACTAACTCTCTGTTGTTGGAATTGTTGTTGAAATAACTGGATTAAATGAACCAACCCTCCAAGCTTCGATAGGGTCAGTCCATAGTGCCACCAATCTGATCATTGAACGCACTACCACTGTCGCCCAAATGGGAGAGCCATAGCCTATGTAACCTATCACGCCTCCTTTGATGCTACCCACTTGGCAAGTCTAGTCGGATACTGCATAGTTGTGGTCGGGGCTAGTCTTGTGAAGGTTCCGGAGCTAGGCGTTGCTCATGAGTTGGGGACGTGCCGGATTCACTTCGTCATAAGACTTAGCCCGAGTGGTAAGTCGGTAGCTATACAAGGAGTGTCTTGGTAGCGTGAACGGTTATGTAATTGTATCTTGCCGTCGCGAAGCAAGGTGCATTTAGATGGGTGGTAGCTGCAACCTCTCGAGAGTGTATCAACTAGCAGCTAGCCTTGTTCCTAGGTTATGGAACAGTTCAGTGTCGGTCACACTATTGTCCTTTGTCGAGTCCGGAGGTTAAACTTAAGTTCGGTGTGAAAGTAAGATGAACAACCTGATTTCACTAAATAAAACAATAAGATGATGCAGGGAATGTTACCCTCAGTTGTGAATGGTTACCCGTGTTGAGGGATGGCGGTGCGATCGTTGGGGGCCTAGAGTTAGGCCTGAGCCAACATCGTCCGTGCATTACCTAGTGGATAGATGAGGCCAGTGGGCCTAGCAGTGGAAAGATGTGGTGAGGCCGTTGGGCCTAATTGTGACGGGTTTGTTATAATACTTATTACCAATGGGTACATCCGTTATTCGTCACAGGTAAGTTCTCTTGTCTGATCGTCGGTGCACGATCCAACCCCACTGGCTTGGACTCTGTACTGGTGATACCCCATTATCTACTTATGCCATGATTGTCGTACTACCCTGTGGCTATCCATTTGGAATGTCGTGAGTAGACGCTTGCCATGTTTAGATTATTTTCTGTCACTCGTTACTTGTTGCCTGATTGCTTGACTGTTCATGTCTTGTGGTTGTTACTTGCGAGTACATCATTGTACTCAAACTGGCTTTTCATGTGGCCAGACGTGGAGAGGATTCGTCTTCTACCATAGCAAAGAGAGATGGAGCAAGAACGTGCTAGGATCAGTAAGCCCAGCCAGATGCCTGTGGAATGGAGTCCCTCCAAGCGTTGCCGAATCTAGGACTTCCGCTGCCGATTAAACTCCGTCCCGTGCCATACTTGGCAATGATAAATTTTCTTTGCCTTGATGGCCATGTAAACCATTTGTAGCCCTTGGGCCTGATTGTGTAATGATATTTCTGCTATGTTGCATTGTCGTCACGTGCGTCCGGATATCCTGGGCTGGCGCACGGGGCGACCGCCTTTCTGACGACCTGTGTCAGAAGGGGGTGCCACAGAGCATGGTATCAGAGCACCAGGCTGGCTGTAGACTACCCTAGCATGGAGAGCTCCGCCATACTTTTGCCCGACAACGACCCGATGGATTTAACCCGTCTCCGCCTAACTGGCATGGCTCGTGTCGGTCAACAGTATGGTGTAGAAAAGCTTGTCCCAACCCTTCCCCAACGCGACTTGCCGGTTTCTCCCTTGATAAGGAATCGACACTACCCATTAGTATGAGGATTATTTTGGGTGTGTTGCATAGGTTTAACTATTAAGTGGAGGTAATCAATGAGACACTACAACCACGGTGTCCCGCTCACTTAATGTTGGCTCGTGTATAGGTTTGGAAAAAAAAAAAAAGAGCTCATACATGTGACGACACAAGGTTCCTCACCCAATATGAACCTTGTGAGAACTCATGTTAAAGAAAGGGCCCAAGCCCTCCACGATGACCCCCATCGCAAGCTTTATTATGCTTTTTGAGTGTCCCACATCGTTGGAGCACGAAAGGATTTTTGTAGAGTGTTTTGTTAGCTTGGTTGTAGACTTGCTTGTTGTTTTGCCATGGTTTTGTGGTTTATGTGTGCCTTGCCATGTGTGATCGTTTAAGCAAAAACCCTAGTTTATATTTATATACCGTAGGGGTAGATCCTATCTTGTTTGATTCAGTGAGCCCCTGCCATGCCATCCTTAGAATGCTTTGAGTGTGATAAAAATATCATGCCTTGATAATGTTTGTTTTAGAAATATCCTGCTAAGTGTTAACCCTTTTGAGTGTTAAACCCTAGTACCGTGTAGAAAAGTTTTAAAATATTTAAATCTAGGGGTGTAATAAACCGTACAAGAAATATCTTGTATAACCCCGGGAATCTTCATTAGTCTCCGAATCTCGGGACGAGATTCTTTTTAAGGGGGGAAGGTTTGTCACATCCCGAAAATTCGTCCCTAATGTTAGTAATGTTTTTTCTCCCGCCTGAAAAACTTTTTCTGTTTCCAAACTATTTTATCCCACTTGTTGGTCTTTGAATTGACTTTGGTTTTTCTCACTTGGAGATTTCCCAACAAACCTTGAGCTTATCAACCTCCACCATATCTCGATGCCACTATTTTCGTTGTCACACATTGATGCCACTCCAGTGTTCCAAAACCCTTCCGTCTATTCCACCAAAGGCCACCACCACAATTCTATCTTGAGATAAATTCCACCAAGCTACCATATAGTTCCCTCATACATATAGGTCACTCCCATGGAAAAATATTTCCTAGTCCCCTGCAATAGTTCCAAGTTTATGAATATTCTCTATTATGCCATTTCCAGTCCAATAAAATGTTTAGACACCTTCCACTCATCCAAAAATTCTGAAATTTTGGTGAGGTGCATGATTCAACCTCCTGAACATTTCACTCCATTGTCCCAACCTCATTTGAGCAATATTTGGGGTACTTCCTTTGTAATGCTATTTCTATGCCTATTTGCTATTTCCAAAGCAACCCCTAGCTACAAAAATCCTTTGGCCTTGATACTTTTCCAAATAGACAACCATCCATATAGGACACCATATCCAGAAGATCATGTCAAGATCATTTAATTTGGTTTACCTGCATGCCCATGCCATTAGGGCAATTGTGGACACCAAATTATTTAAACCCCCTTCCAGGTATCCAGTTGAGCTCAAACTTCGCACACATACTATACACACCTGTTCTAGCCTACTGTGAATTTTGGGGATTTTTCTGAGATGTGCAATACCCTGATCATTTCATCGAGCACCTGGTGCCCCTAGGTTTTCTGAATTTTGCTTAAACAAAGTTGCAAACCAGCTAAAACCTATAACTAGATAGTGGTAGGGCTTTAAATTTGGCACAAGGTGCCGCGAACCATTTTCAGTTTGGTGCCCCGAGTCGACGGGAACGCGACGATACCGCTCGTGGCACGCTACGAACGCCAGCGCGGGCACGACAGCGTACTGTTCCCTGGGTCTCCACTGTTCCCCCTAGCCCCAACCAAACCCCAACTGTAGTTAGACCCCGTCCTGCTCCCCTGGCTCGGACCGGAGTCGATCCTATCCTCTCCCCCTCACCTCCATGGCAATGGGCACGTGCGTGGCCACCCTGCCATCACCGAGCTTATCCGCGACCCCGGATTTCCCGTCGTCAACCTTGTACGGTGCCAGCCCGACGATGCACCGCCCGCTACACCGACGACGCCGTGCCCGTCGACCCACCACTGCACCCCGGACACCTCACCCGCTTTCCCCGCCGAGCCATCATGGCGGCCTCCTCCTCAAGCCCTATAAAAGAAGCCCCCTGGCAGCCACCCGCGCACCACACACTTCCCTCTCCCCCTTTGGGACGCGTCTGCTCTTTTGGTCGCGGAACGGCGGAGCTCCGCTCCGATTCGGCCGAGGTCATCGCCGTCGGTCCGTCGACCGTGGCGAGCCCTAGACCGAGCCGCTCTTCAATCAAACTTGCAGAGATGTTCCTATTGATGCCCTCTACCTCCCGGACAAATCAGTTTGCGAAATGGTGCGGCGTGGCCTCGACATCGTCCTCGACCACCGGTGGCGAGCTCACGGAGCACGGTGGCCATGGGGGCACTCCCTGTGACCCCGAGCCCGAGGCCACCATCCCTGGAGGCGGCACGGCGGCGCGGTCCCCGCCCGCACCCTGGCGGCCTGCGGCGGGCGCCACGGCGGCGGCGGTGGCCGGCGGCCGAACTGACCTGTACCGCGTCGGGCCATCCCGCGTCGGTCGTGCACTGCGCGGGGGAGACGACCCGCTGGCGCCAGCGTGGCGTCCCGGTCAAGCCGACCGGTGGGCCCCAGCCTGGCCCGGCCCCACGGTCAGGGTGAGTGGAGGCGTAACAGACGTTTTACGTCTTCCCCACTGGGAGACGTATTGTTCGAGGATGACGCGACCAGCCCAGCCCGGTTCAAAATCGGCCCGTCCTGTTTTTTTCTTTCGAAGCAAGCAGCAGATAGTTAAACATCGCACGGCCATATCTTTTGAACCGTAGCTCCGTTTGAGGTGATTAAAATTTGTAAAATTTTAGTTTTAAGAGCTCTATCCAGTGGTATAGGTTTTATATTTTTGTAAAATGTTTGTGTGCTCAGCATCTTTATACTCATGCATAGGTCTATTCCGCGGCACCGGCAACTGAAACCCTAAACCATGGCGACCGTGACCCGCCAAGGCAATTGGCGTCGATCTCCGAAGGCAAGCTAACCACTTGCTATGAACACTCAAGCGGTGTTGTTTGTTTGCAGATTATCATGTCACATATGCGCGTTATATTTTATTGCTAGCCGATGCTGATGTTGGTTCCGGTGATTTCATGTGTATAATTGCATGCTATGTTTATTTCAAGCTTAGGTAGCTACGCCATGTTTAATTTCAAGTATAGATAGGGATGCCATGTTCCACTCATCATCCATGTGTGCATTAGAATGACGAGTGAATAATTTGTGCGCCTCGCACTTGCGTGGCTTTGTCGAACCACCTGACCAGCTAACTATAACTAAGCGTCCCCATGATTGTTTGCTTCTTCTCCTTCGCCGAGGTGAGGAGCGGACGAATGTCGTCTTATGATCCTCGGAGTTGGGGCATTTGCCAAAAGAGTTATTTGCTTCTTCTCCCTCCGTCAAACTTGGCTGGCGTATGCCCGCCTTGACTGCGACGCTTGGGAAGCTGGCTTTCATTTGGGTCTTTTTGCCAAGATTGCTGACACCACGTCGAGTTAATCCTCGAGTGGAATGGATGCTTTCTTTCTTATGATTGCTTATCATCTGTCAACTGTGCGTCACGAGATATCGTGGCTTTGGTTATATCCTGTCAACTGTGCGTCACGAGATATCGTGACTTTGTTTTCATTCCTGTAATACGATAAACCCATCAAGTGTGGGTTGAGTTCCGGCCGGCGACTAAATACATGTTGGGCACCGCCCACGTGGATTGAATCTCGTCTACTTTTCTGTAGAGTTGTGGCGTGTGTTGGACGGTACCATGCACCACTCCCCATTCCGGCGACGATGGACTGGAGGAACCGCCGCAGTCAATGGAATGGAGGAACGGGATCGCGTGGACGCCTCCACTAACTTTTGTAGTCGATCTGTGGCTGCTACTGGCTGGAGGTATCTCCGCCATCGCCCGGTTGATGCTAACCAACTGTGCTGTTTATTTTCTTTTACTCAACCTGTGGCTGTTACTGGTCGGAGTTATCTCCGCCATCGCCCGGTTGAAACTAACCATTGATTGAACTAACTATATATTGTTTGAAATATTGGGTGCAGTTTGTTTCTGTTTCATGTTGATATGATATTACGATTTGGCATTGGACTAATCTGTTTCATGTTGATATGATATTATATTTATTGTGTTGGACTAACTCTCTGTTGTTGGAATTGTTGTTGAAATAAACTGGATTAAATGAACCAACCCTCCAAGCTTCGATAGGGTCAGTCCATAGTGCCACCAATCTGATCATTGAACGCACTACCACTGTCGCCCAAATGGGAGAGCCATAGCCTATGTAACCTATCACGCCTCCTTTGATGCTACCCACTTGGCAAGTCTAGTCGGATACTGCATAGTTGTGGTCGGGGCGAGTCTTGTGAAGGTTCCGGAGCTAGGCGTTGCTCATGAGTTGGGGACGTGCCGGATTCACTTCGTCATAAGACTTAGCCCGAGTGGTAAGTCGGTAGCTATACAAGGAGTGTCTTGGTAGCGTGAACGGTTATGTAATTGTATCTTGCCGTCGCGAAGCAAGGTGCATTTAGATGGGTGGTAGCTGCAACCTCTCGAGAGTGTATCAACTAGCAGCTAGCCTTGTTCCTAGGTTATGGAACAGTTCAGTGTCGGTCACACTATTGTCCTTTGTCGAGTCCGGAGGTTAAACTTAAGTTCGGTGTGAAAGTAAGATGAACAACCTGATTTCACTAAATAAACAATAAGATGATGCAGGGAATGTTACCTCAGTTGTGAATGGTTACCCGTGTTGAGGGATGGCGGTGCGATCGTTGGGGGCCTAGAGTTAGGCCTGAGCCAACATCGTCCGTGCATTACCTAGTGGATAGATGAGGCCAGTGGGCCTAGCAGTGGAAAGATGTGGTGAGGCCGTTGGGCCTAATTGTGACGGGTTTGTTATAATACTTATTACCAATGGGTACATCCGTTATTCGTCACAGGTAAGTTCTCTTGTCTGATCGTCGGTGCACGATCCAACCCCACCTGGCTTGGACTCTGTACTGGTGATACCCCATTATCTACTTATGCCATGATTTGTCGTACTACCCTGTGGCTATCCATTTGGAATGTCGTGAGTAGACGCTTGCCATGTTTAGATTATTTTCCGTCACTCGTTACTTGTTGCCTGATTGCTTGACTGTTCATGTCTTGTGGTTGTTACTTGCGAGTACATCATTGTACTCAAACTGGCTTTTCATGTGGCCAGACGTGGAGAGGATTCGTCTTCTACCATAGCAAAGAGAGATGGAGCAAGAACGTGCTAGGATCAGTAGCCCAGCCAGATGCCTGTGGAATGGAGTCCCTCCAAGCCGTTGCCGAATCTAGGACTTCCGCTGCCGATTAAACTCCGTCCCGTGCCATACTTGGCAATGATAAATTTTCTTGCCTTGATGGCCATGTAAACCATTTGTAGCCCTTGGTCCTGATTGTGTAATGATATTTCTGCTATGTTGCATTGTCGTCACGTGCGTCCGGATATCCTGGGCTGGCGCACGGGGCGACCGCCTTTCTGACGACCTGTGTCAGAAGGGGGTGCCACATTGCTCGAGGAAGCACGCCAGCTTGCCGAATCAAGATCGGCGATGTACCAGCAACAGCTACGCAACTACCACAGTCGGCGCATCAAGAACGTCCATTTTCGTGAAGGCGACCTCGTGCTCCGGCTCATCCAAGACACCAAAAACATGCACAAGTTGTCATCACCGTGGGAAGGACCATTCATCGTCAGCAAAGCGCTCATCAACGATGCCTACTACCTCATCGACGCCCGCGAGCACAAGAAGGACACGATGGACAAGGAAGGCGATGAAACGGAGAGGCCATGGAACGCGTCACTCCTGCGCCGATTCTACACTTGAGAAAGTACAATGTATGTGTCACCTATGCTATCAATAAAAGAAACGAGAATGATGAACACATGAGCAGTTTTTTGCAACTTTTTCTGCATTTTCTAACCGGCTCATCCGGCAGCCGGCAAGCTTGCCTTTAGCGGCCGTGTAGCGTGACTAACCCCTAAACGGCTAACTCTTCGAATCCGGTTAAGGCCGGCAAGAGAACAAGCTGGAGGGGGCCAACAACGTGAAAAACGCATAAAGGGAAGTCCTGCCGGCTGAAATAACGTTCTTCTACAAACTCGGCCAAGCCGGCAGTCGGCAACCGCTTCTCCGAATACGGATGATTAACTACACAATGCTAAACGGCTAACTCTTCGGATCCGGTTAAGGCCGGCAAGAGAATAAGCTGGAGGCGGAGTGTATGCGAAAGACGTAAGAAATAGAAGTCGTTACCGGCTGAGAAAACTCTGGCCTAACAAACCGGACCCTAGCGTTGTAGTAGTGTGCATGATCCCGCTAGACGGTGAAGTGCACACGAACGGCGACGGGAAAGGCTACAGGCGAGTGTGAAATTGAGATAAGCACAGTAAAAGTATACTCCATGATCATAACAGCAAACTAATCGCTTCGACATTTTCATTTCACGCGCGAAAACGCCGCCAACCGGCTTCGAGAGCCCAACCCGGACACAGGCACGACGAGCAGGAAATGAAAATTGCGCACAAGTAAACAAACACAGGAACAAAAGCATTGGAATTAAACAAGGCCTTACAGATGGAAGCTGGATAACAAAACAAAAGAGGGAGGTCCACAGGCGGACCTTCCCCGCGCAACTACAAGGTCGAGCCGGCAGAGCTCCCTAAGCGGCAACCGTCGCCTTCCCGGATCCACCTATCCTCTTGCCGGCCCAGTGCTTGATGCAGAGGGTGCCGTCGAACACCTTCACGAAGAAGACGCCCTTGTCACGCCGGAGGCGGAAGCAGAGGATGAAGCCGGCTTCGAGCTCGTAGAAGTCGGCGAACTCGTCCCAACCCCTGACGAACTCCACCCGGTTGACAACAGCATTACCATCCACCCGGGAGGTGAACCGGACGGTTGCATCCCAGGGACCCTGGGAGGCACCCTCACGGAAGAGCTTGAACTTGAAGTGGCCAACGCCTGGCAGTGCGTCGGCGAAGGCGTCGGGAAGCCTCTGCACCGGCCCAGTAACTGGCGAGTGCAGGATCAGGAGGAACTCCCCGATGGGGAACACACCCCAGGCCGGGCGCCGCGGATTCTCCAGGGAGTCGGAAGAGGCGGAAGACAGCTCCGCGCTCTCTTCCTCGCCGTCGGCGACAGCAGACGGAGCGTATTTAGGAATCGGGTCAAAGCCCAGAGGTGGAAGAACAGGGATGGCTTGCTCCTCGCTCGATGTGTCGTGAAGAACGAGGAGGGTTTTGCCACGAGCAACGCCGATGCTAATGCCGCCACTGGCGGCACCCGCACTCCTCAAGCCAGCACGGCCGCCGCCCTTGCCACGGCCAGCACTGCTACCGGCGGCAGCGGAGGCAACAGCCTTCCCCCGCCCTCGACCGCCGCTCTTGGGGGGACGACCGCGAGGACGTTTCGCTGGGGGCGCAGCGATGGTCTCCTCAGCGGCAGCGTCCATGGGCTCGGACTTCACCATGGCAGAGAAGCAAGGAAACAAGAAGAGGAATGCGAAAAGGGAGCAAAGAGGCGCGAGTGAAGGAGAAAGAACGGTCAAGATTTATAGCACAAACAAGGGACATCGTGGGAGACCCAACCGTCGCCCACGATCCCACGATCCACACGTGGCAACGAAACCCAGTTGACGGGACCCTTCAGTAATTGTAACCGGGTCCACGCACAGAAGCCAAGGAGGCAAGGCCAAGCCGGCAAAAAGATACCCGGGGGCTGCGCACCCGCCAAGCCGGCTGCCCAGACCCGGATGAACATATAAAAATCACCCCGAGTCATGGACTCGGGGGCTGCGAAGCCGTCAGCCGGCAAAAAGATACCCGGGGGCTGCGCACCCGCCAAGCCGGCTGCCCAGACCCGGATGAACATATAAAAATCACCCCGAGTCATGGACTCGGGGGCTGCGAAGCCGTCAGCCGGCAAAAGATTCCCGGGGGCTGCGCACCCGCCAAGGCGGCTGCCCAGACCCGGACGAATATAAAAATCACCCCGAGTCACGGACTCGGGGGCTGCGAAGCCGTCAGCCGGCAAAAGATACCCGGGGGCTGCGCACCCGCCAAGGCGGCTGTCCAGACCCGGACGAATATAAAAATCACCCCGAGTCACGGACTCGGGGGCTGCGAAGCCGTCAGCCGGCAAAAGATACCCGGGGGCTGCGCACCCGCCAAGGCGGCTGTCCAGACCCGGACGAATATAAAAATCACCCCGAGTCACGGACTCGGGGGCTGCGAAGCCGTCAGCCGGCAAAAGATACCCGGGGGCTGCGCACCCGCCAAGGCGGCTGCCCAGACCCGGACGAATATAAAAATCACCCCGAGTCACGGACTCGGGGGCTGCGAAGCCGTCAGCCGGCAAAAGATACCCGGGGGCTGCGCACCCGCCAAGGCGGCTGCCCAGACCCGGACGAATATAAAAATCACCCCGAGTCACGGACTCGGGGGCTGCCAAGCCGTCAGCCGGCATAACAATTCCCGGGGGCTGCGCACCCGGCAAGCCGGCTCCGCAGACCCGGACGTATATCTAAATCACCACACGTCACGGACTCGGAGGCTGCACGACATAACAATGACAGAAGGAAAAACGCAAAACAAACGAAGGGCGTGAAATTTCGACCCGGATTGATGCTCAAACCGGCCCAAAATTCGGGGGCTAGGGATGGTGATAATCACCACCAAAAACAAGCACGAATTATAGCACAAAGGCCCAGCAGTCACAGAGAAAACGACACTCACGATAACAGACCATGGCAGGAAGCAGAATAGCAAATTTTTACACGATGACCTTCAAAGGTGCCCAAGATAACAAAGCGGTTAATGTGGCAGGACAGTTGACGGCACAGAATAACAGTTACACCCGGCATTCCGGGGAGACAAGCGAATCAGACGGCAGCAGCGTCAGTAGCGGCAGCAGCGTCGCCGGCTCCAGCATCTTCAGTTGGCTTCGGCATCGACGACGGCTCAGCAGGCACCAGCGTCGTCAAGTCAACAGCCTCGGCAATCCGCTCGGAGGCCGCGGCAATTTCCGGACGCAAGTCCACGAAGGATGTACCGTCGCGGAAGCCGTCCATCAGCCTGCTCGTCTGCACGCCAGGGTACCATGACTTCACCACGGCCAGGGCCATGTCAGTGCCTCCGCGCGCCGCCATCTCCACTTGATCGTTGATGCCGGCAGGCGCTCCTTCGAGCCGGGCGCATAAGTCGTGGAGAGTAGCTGGCAGGGGAGTGTCCGGCCATAGATTCTCAAGCACGCCCTCAGCCGCCTCCTTCAGCCGCTTGAATTCCTGGCCGAATCGCAGAAGGCGGGAAGCGGTAGTCGGAGCAGACCCGGCAGCGGCACCAGAAGACTCCGGTCGAGAGTGAGCCGAGGCAGCATCTTGTTGGAGTTGCGCATCCACCTCGGGATAGAGGCCTACATTTCAAACCAGTAAGGCCGAGTAGAAGACCTAAAGTAAGAAACCAAGGAGAAAGGAGACCTCACTTACCGAGGATCAGCTCGTTTACGCCCTCAACCTCCTTGACCAAGCCGCTCACCAGCTGTTCATGCTCAAGCTCGCGCGCCTTGACCTCCTGGACGATCTTGTCGTTATTCTCGACGGAAGCCTTCAGCAGATCCTTCAGCTTGGCCGCATCACCGCGGAGAGACTCAACCTCGCTCTGCTTTCGACGCTCGGACTCCCGCAGTTTCGCCGTCTCCTCGCCCAGCCGGACGACCTCGAGGCGGCGCTCCTCTAATGCCTTCTCCGCCACTTGGAGATCGGCCTTGGTTGAGGTCAAGGCGGCATCCTTCTCCTTCAGTTGCTTCTCCAAGCCGGCGCAGGGGGTGGAGTCACCTGTGGAGATCAAGTCACCGTCAAGCCAAGACATGCAAGAGAAAAAGGCAGAACGTCAAGACAGAGTGCGGGGGAAAAAGGGAGCCAAACCTTTAGCCGCCTCAAGCTCCCGCTTGAGCAATACCGCCTCCCTAGTCGCCGCGGCAAGGCCTTGCTCCATGGAGGAGCGGAGCAATGTTACGTTGGCCAAGTTCTCCCTGGCCACCCGCTCCGCCAGTTCGGCGAGGGGAATCTTTCCCGACGCATCGGGCCGAGCCGGCACCGGCCCGGAGTACGGCGGGGAAGACACCAAAGTTGATTGGCGAGGGCCGGGGAGCGAAGCCGTCGCTTCCGCGATGGCCTTATCCTTGGCTGTCACGGCCACGGTCAAAGAAGGGGTGGGGAAGGCGGTATACCCAGCCCCGGCGCCGGGCTGGGGAACCACCTGGAAAGCACCCACTGGCGTCTCGGCATCTCCACCTGAAGCTGGAGGGTTGAAATCGACCACAAGGGGGGCCGCCTCCGCCAGCACTCGGCTGTCCGCCTCCGTCGTCTTCGCCTCCGAAGGCGGATCAGCCGCCTGCGCCACGGGGACCTCGGTGACAGGCACCGATGCCGACTCCTTCACCGCGACAACTGCCGTCTCCACTATAGGGAGTGGTGCCCTACGAAGCAAGGAAGGCGTCACCACCGAGTGCAAGTTGCGAAGATTCCTACCACAAGACAAGGACTTACCCGACGCACGAGCCCAGCGCCTTGGCCGTCCTCCTCTTCAAACGCTTTGGTGGGGGAGGGGGCACGGCGTCGGACGGGCGCTTCACGCCTCCGGAAGGCACATCGCCGCCTTTCGCCGGAACGACAGGATCTTCGACCGGCTGCTCCGTGCGAGCCGGCACCACCTCGGCCCCAACAGAGGCTTTTGCGGTATCGCCGGCCTCCGCGCCCGCTGCCGCCTTCTCCTCGGCCGCCTTGGCAGCCGCTGGCTGCCTTGCAGCCGCCTGGGCATCCATCGACGCCCGGATCGAGTCCGCCTGCGCCAGCTCCGCGTAAATAGCCTTCTCCATATCCTCAATACCCGAGTCATAACCAAGAGCAATAGGAGGAGAAAGATTAACCACCTGGGCGCGGGTCTTGCCGGCGGCGGGTTCTGTCCTCTCCACGTCCGCCGCCTTCGTCCTCTCCTCGTCCTCCCTCGAGGCCAGCAGCTGCTCCACAGTAAAATCAGCATCAGATGCTCCCAAGGCTAAGACTGCCTGCGCCGTCCGAGCATAAAACTCCCTCTCCAAGTCATCCGGATTCGAATCGTAAATAAAATCACCACCTAAAGCAGGACCAATCACCTCGTTTTTGGCCCCACCAATCTGGGCCTCCTCCTCCTCCGCCGTTTTGGCGTCGACCTCAGCCCGGACGTCGGCCATGATCTTGTCCGCCCTGGCCTCGGTCTCAGGCGTCTCCGCCCTCGTTCTTCCGGCTGGCGACAGGCCGCCCGTGGTAGGCCGGGAAGACGTCGAAGCCCGCTTTTTGGCGGGAAGCACGCCTCGCTTCTCAAATGCGCCCTTCCGCTTGGGCGGCGCAGTATTTGCATCGACATCGGCGGCCGACTTCGACCGCCTCTCCTTCACGGTCCGCCGGGGAAGGACCACCTTCTTCCGCGCCGCCGCCTCCAACTCCTTGGTCTGGCGGGTGGATATCGCCGGCTTGGAGGCTGGCACAGAGGAAGAACCCTCTGAGTCCGGTTCAGAGCCGGTGGAGAGATCTACTACCACACGCACGACATCGTCAGCTTGCCCGGCGACCCCGGCCGGGCTCAGAAGACTTACCGCGGGACGACGAAACCGGGGGCGGATCGTCGCGCTCGAGATCCTCGTCCCGGTAGGCGGCCGAGTCGGAGTCGGCGCCGGTAGCAGGGGCCGGGCTCGTTGCAGTCCGGGCAGCATCATCATCATCCCCATCATCGCCGCCGGCGTCAGCACCACCACCCGACGACTCGGTGGTGTCGCCGCGTGTTCCCGCGACGACACGGGCATCGCCGCCGGATTCGCCTCCAGCGGCAGTGTCCGCACCTCCACCCGCCGCCTGCTCCTCGGCGGCGCTCTCCTCCTCCAGCATGGCCGTCTGCGCCGCGGAAAGGGGACCCTGGACATCAGGCTCGAAGACTACTTCAAAATCTTCAACCATCTGGACCTCACAAAGCTACCCGGCAAGCCGGCTAGATCAGGCGGCAGCCGGAAAAGGAATCGAAAGCAGAATGAGAAGGGAAAAAGTTCACCTCAGGAGCTCGATCTGAGCGGTCGAAGGGATCGAGCCCGAAGTCCCAATCATCCTCAAGCTTGTCGGTGATGAGACGGGAAACCCACTCGCATAATCCCTCCTGCGTCGGGATGTTCATGGAAGCTCGAGTGGGGTCCCGGACGCCGGAATAGAAGCACATCTTGTGCGAGCGCTCCTGCAGCGGGAACATCCGCCTTGTTGTCCAGGCCATGGTCAGGTCCCTGGATGTCAAGCCGTCCGCCACCAGCTTCTCCAGGCGGGCGAACAGGGTGCCTTGCAGATTCTCATCGACTGCCGGCTTCCGGCTCCAAGATCTGTCCGCCGGACGCGTGTTGGCGAAGGCGGGGAGGCCGACTTTGTCGACCTTAGTAGCGTTCTTGACATAGAAGTACATATTCTGCCACTTCTTGATGGACTCGGGCAGATGGATCTTGGGGAGCGGCGTGTTCTTCGCGCTGATGGAGACGCTGCCGCAGTCGCGCTGCAGCCCAGCGGTCACCTGGGACCGCAAGAAGAAGAACATGCCGAAGAGCTCCATACTGGGCCAAACGCCCAAATACGCTTCGCACAACGTGACGAAGCAGGACAACTGTGTGATGCAGTTTGCCCCCAGATGGTGAGGCTGCAGCCCATAAAAATGCAGGAACTCGTTGAAGAACGAGCTGACAGGGAGCCCCAATCCCCGCTCCACATGCATGTAGAACATGACAAATTTGCCCGGCTTGGGCCTCGGCGAGATCTCTCCAGGGGGAGGGGCGCGAGCCTCCACATCGCCGCTCTTCCCCATGGACCCGTTCCGGTGAAGCTTCAGAAGGAACTCATTGTCGATGATGGAGCCCATCCAAGCACCCGTGCCCGCCATTGAAGATCTGTTGCCCGTGGTGGAGGAGGCGGAAGCAGAAGCGGCGAGATGGGAAGATCGGCAAAGAGCGAGAGGAGCAAGAACTGGCGAAGAAGACGAAGCGGGAGAGAGGAGCGAAAAGTCTGAACCTTCCCCCTCTTTTCCCCTTTAAAAGCGGGGCAGGCGGAACCGCACCGCTCAGCGCGCCACGTGGGGCGCGGGCAGACCGCGCCGTCCGCAGACGATCCCACTAACAAGCAGTTGCCACAGACGATCCAGTCCGTCGAAGACCGAAGCGACGTGCCCCTGACATCGGGCAGAGCGCAACCATCACGACCAAGCGGCGAAACGTGGCTGACGCGTGCCACGACCCACGATTCCCGAGACATCAAGACTACCGGAGACCGGCTACCCCAAGCCGGACGAGCCGCCTCCGGCCACCGTCACCTTATCCGGCAAACTTCAAGCCGGACGACTTCAACTACAGCGACAAACAAAACATTGAAGCTCGAGAAGTCTACCCGGCAAGCCGGCAAGACTCCACGATCTCGGGGGCTAGTGTCGGGGATATGAACCCCGGATATCCCTAAGAGGTCCATTTCTTCAAGAACTACAAGGGCCGGCTACAGCGTCCCGCCTGGAGCCAGCCGGATAAAGCAAGCTGTTTCCTCTACCCGGAGGCGGACGGCCGACTAGAGCAGCCGGCCTCTACCTACCGACCGGTCCGTACTGGTAGGCCCGGATCGTCCAGCCCCTGTCGGGCGTTACCGTTACAATGTAATGATGAGATAGCTCCAGCCGGCTCCAGAGTAGTGATGTCATAGGGGCAATCGTGTAATCTCCTTGTAACCCAAAACCCTAGCCGCTGCCTATATAAGGCGTGCATGGGCCTCCTGCGCGAGGCAAGCAATAGGCGAGCAGACGTTAGACAGGCACCCAGAGATAGGTAGATCATCGTCTTCCACCTCCAGCCGGCTTGACAGCTCAAGCCGGCACCACCGCCATACAGCTCCAGGAGCAAACCTTGTAGCCCGATTTGTGATCAATCAATAAGAACAAGAAGAGCAGGACGTAGGGGTGTTACCTCCACAAGGAGGGCCCCGAACCTGGGTAACTGACGTGTGTTTGCATGTTTGTTGCCCAATCCCGCGCGAGCATCCGATCGTCGCCTGCCCCACACTCTTTTCCGTCTTTGATGGATATGCCGTGCTACCCACCACGACAACGCGTCTCCGTCACTCTCCTCACACACCATCTCACCTGTGGCTACATCGACACCGGCACCCGACCACGACATTGACCACGGCGACCCCTCACGCGGCTCCCTCGACCAAGGTTGCAGCACCCACGCTCTCGGTTCCCTCGACATCGGCACAAAGGGCTACCACTTCGCCTGAGCCTCGCCAGCATCCTCTACATGTCCAAGCTACCGCGCTGCGACACCGTCCACGACGTTCCCGCTCCTACTGCGGGGGATGTCAGCACACTGGTTCTTCTTCGGATCTCCAGTCTGACCGTCCGCGACGCTCCCGCTACGACTGCGGGGGGATGTTAGAGTATAATATCGGTGTTAGACAGTTATGTCACATTATGTGACATAATACCCCAATCCCCTGAATCGTGGAGAGTAATATTTGTGATCTCCCATTTATGGTTGGGATTGTATTTCGCCTATATATACTCGCCCATGAGGCTCAATAATACATCCATCATATTCCGCCAATTCTCTCCTCTCTATCCTTCAACAAGGGAAATCAAGTTTTTTAACTCCTCCGAAACTACACCCTTGTACTCCCACAGGGAAGTGGATTCTTCGATAGCCTCTATTACCCGTTCTGGGACGAGGGGCTCTTTACGCAGCACATCTTGAACCTCTGCAAGACCCACCCGCACGCAGGAGAGGAGGAGGCGGTCGGAACTAGTGTCGTTGGGAAGGACGACGAGGCCGCAAGGCTCCGGCGCTGCCGACGGTGGAGGGAGCGCTGTAGGAAACTTTGGCCCTTCTTTTACGAGGGTCTCGACAGAGTTCGCCAGCGTGACCTTGATCTTCCTTGCAAGAGGGGAAAGGAGTTTGCGGTCATGCTCATCCTCGTTCGCGTCTGCAAAGAAGGCAAGTAAATTGCACTTTAATAGGGTGCGACACGGAAAGAAGAGGATTGGAAAAGGTGTAAAATTACCAGAACGGAGCGGCGACTTTTGTTGCTCAGACACATCAGGAGGTGCAGATCTTTTTTGCCCATGATCAGGTGAAGGCGGAAGCGTCACGTAGGCCTCCCAGCCTGAAGTAACCTGCAGTGTCGAGTCCTCAGAATTAGACAAATATTCATAGAGGTCTTCAAGCTCCGCGTCTCCTAGCCCATGCAATATGCGATTGACGTCACGATCGTCCATCTAGGTATGCAAAATAGGAGGTGACTGAGGGGAGAATAAAGCAAGCATGCAGATGTGAAAAGTAAAAGAATGCGTATAAACGCGAGAGTTCACCTCTGGGATGGCCAACCCGCCAGGTTCGGCCACGTCATCTCCTGGGTTTTCAAGGGGCGCGTCATGGCTCCTAGAGGCTTTTTTCTCGCAGGGCGGGGTTTCGCCAGCCCGAGATGTACCCGGTTTAGGACCCCCTGCGTCCACTGGTTTAGCCGTGGTAGGCAGAGCCAGCACAACCGACGAGTATGGCGTGGAACTATCACCCGAGTTTCTGCGCAGAGGCGGCGAGGGTGATGACGTGCTCCCTGAGGCGTGCTGAGACGGTTTCATATGGTGGGGCAAAGGCGGCGGAGGTGGCAGGCGCTCCTCCTCAGCAGAAGGGTCAATTGCGGCGCTGCGAGTTCTTTGGAATCCCCACCCTTTTGAGGGTGGCGATGAATCACTTCGCCTTCCTGCGCGGTATTCCTCATCGTGGTCATCTTCTTTTGAACGTTTCTTCCTTGGCCTGCCATTGTGGGACATGGTACTCCTGTCGGTCAGAGAAGAAACAAAGAGATTAGTAAACGCGAACGTTGCAGTTCGCGGCAAAAAAAAAAAAGGGCAGCGATCAATGCATGGCCACGGCATGGTTGTGCTAGCTAGCGCCGGTGTAATCAAGGATTCCGGCGACCGTCGGCCAGCGTCGGCATCAAAAGCAAACGCAGACGAGAGCGCGAGAGGCTTTACTTTGCTCTGACGTGTTGCTCGCGACAGTTGATGAAACTCGACGTCGCTTGGCGACAGTCGATGAAGCTCGGCGTTGCAAGTCTTGGTATCGAGTAATCTGCACGGGAGCCTCCGTTTATAAAGGCCCAGCCAGAGAGTCCCCGCCATGAACGGCTCGTTCAGCCTGGTCGGTTCAATATGGATAGCTCTCGAAAGGAAACTTTGCTGATTGAGTTTCAATTGGATACGATCGGGAAGCCCAGTACAATAAGGAAACCGTGGACAGCATCTCAGTTTGATTTGCGTCCGTTTCGTCTCGGAAAAGAAGTGTCGATCTACACCAAGTCAAATTCGATTCGCGCCGCGTTCGAACTCGACTTGGTGTGGGGGCATTTGTTTGACGATATTTTGTGTTAGTAGTGTATATCTAACATACACGCGAGAGTACTTCATGTACAGAATTCAAAAATGCGCCTAAGTGCAGTCTATAAGAATTATGCATGTATCTTATGTGTATTAGAGGTGCTAATGGCCGGAGTTTAATTAAATTAAGCCTAGCCATGCATGTGTTGTCAGCTAGCCAAGATGCGTGCGTGCAGATTTTGGGCCAGCTAGTCCTTTTGGGATGTACCTGTGTTTCAGGTAGGAAAAAATCGATTCAGACGTGGCCATGATGGACTGTATCCGAATTTGGCAGGCGAAGATACGTATATTCCTCCGTATGAGGTCTGACCGGGCTAATCTGGCGTGTTGGACCTGACTCGACCACGGCACTTATTTGTGCGTGACAGAGATAAACGATCAGGACTTTTGTACGTACAGAAGCGATCTAGAAGGTTGTGTTCCGTTTTCTAGTTTTTGTTCGTGCAGCACACGTAAGGATCAGATACGATCCGATCTCATCGTTTTTTTGGGGCGATCGCATATCCCTGAACCGCCTCAGCCCCCAACCTCGTGGCCTATATAAAGAGGCTACGATCCAGGGAGAAACGCGAGACGAACTCCCTACGTAGAAGCACACCAGCTAGAGGCGAGGAGATCGCATCTAGAGGAGAAGAAGAGCACGCAAGGAGAAGTCTTCCTCGAGCAGGCGGCTCAGAGGGGAGGGCAACCCGTGTGCTTCTAAGAGCACGCACGCATCGCGGGCTAACGAGCTCGCCGGGGAGAAGGCCATGGCGGTCATCATCCCAAAGGGTGAGAAGCAACACTAACACTTATATTTTCTTCTTGCATCCAGCATCATGGTGGTGTCGTTCGTGCTGGCCGAGACGCGGCCGGCGCCGTGAGGTGACCATCGCCTTGTTTGCAACAAGGAGGTGCGGAGGCGGCTACCTTGATCTCGGCATGCTCGCCGCCGGGGGCAGGGCGTTTCCCCATCGTCTTCATTGGGCAGCCGGAGCTGCTACCCATGTCTCTCTTCATGTGGCAGCCGTGGCGCACGCCACGATGGACATCGTCGCGGACAGCATGGACGCCGGCATCCGCGGCGTTAGCCGCGCTAGCACTGGCGACACCCGTCGCTGGGTATTGGCGTGAGCGCCGGTAGCGGTGGCGCACGCCTTACACGGACCTCGGCGTTGTTTCCCGCGGCAGCGGCGTCCTTGTGCCGGACATCGACAAGGTTCCCGTGGCAACGGAGCGCCGGCGCTCGACGCGGCGTCGGGCAGCGGCAACGTTCGACGCGCCGGTCTCTGGCGGCGTCGGCAGCGGCGACGCTCGACGTGCCGGCGCGGCGTCGGCAGCGACGACGCTCTACGCGCCGGTCTCTGGCGCGGCGTCGGCAGCGGCGACGCTCGACGCGCCGGACTCTGGCGCGGCTTCGGCAGCAGCGACGTTCGACGCGCCGGTCTCTGGCGCGGCGTCGGCAACGGCGACGCTCGACGTCCGACACGTTGCTCGCACCGAATGATGGCGTGGTTTTGATCGGCAGCGGCCGCGTCGCGCTCGATGTCGGCGCGTTTTCCGTGTCGGCAGCGGCCGCATCGTGCTGGACGTCGGCCTGGTGCCGGCAGCAGCAGGGGCCGCATTGCACTGGCCATCAACGAGTCGGGCTGGTCGCATACCCTTGCCTCTTTGGCTAGGAAATAGCTGAAGCTTCATGCGTACATGGCTACATGCATGTCTCTCCATGCATGGCTGGCTGAACTTGTGCCTCTAGTTGCATAGGCGCCTATGTTGGCACATGTACATACGATGTGTATGTACCTGAACGTTTACTTCTCCGGTGCGGGGAGTCCGTCGCTCTCCCTTGAATCCTCTCCTACGACTATTTTGGCGGGGTGTACCCCTCGCACTTTCGGCAATGCCGCAAGTCATCGCGACATCAAGCCGAGCCTAATCATGCATGCTACTTCGACTTCAACACCGACGCCGTTCGAGACCGACGAGGCAAGACGGCGAGGCGGGCACGGCCGGCGCAAGGGCCATGCTATCCGCGGCGCGTGTACACGCTAGTACATGGATTCCGCCGCCGCCAACACATCACCATCATCATCATGCACGAAGAGCGAAGCGAAGACCGAAGACGACGACCAAGCAGCTTAATCGGAGGTATCCCGCGGTTTTATCCGCGGGAGTAATTAACCGGGTGCTTTCCGAGGCCCCGGGAACCAGGAAACCACATCGCCTTGACTCGGCCGCGCCAGCAGGCCACACGGAGCGCACATTCGGGATTAGTCTTTTAGTCGTGATGATTAATTGTATCTTTTCCCCTTTTATTTTATTTTGTGTACTTTGTACACTGGCACGCCCGCACACTTGTATTTCCCCCGGTGTATAGGAGACGCTTTTCATTTAGCGTTTTTTTTTCATGTCAAACAGGGTCAAAGCAATGAGAAAGGTCAGCCCAACTTCAGAGGATATGACGTCAAATATTGTGGGTGTTCGAAGTAAACGGCCGGATTTTTATATCATTTATGTTTGAGTTGAATACTCCGTTGTGTCATGGAAATTTAAGTCAAATATTGTGCCTTCTTTCTTATTTCCACGGAATGAGAAAGTAGGTTTTTCATTTACCCTAACAAAAAGGGATATTTAAGTCTAATATTGTGCCTTCTTTCTTATTATTCCACGGAATGAGAAAGTAGGTTTTTCATTTTCCCTAACAAAAAGGGAAAGCTATATCTCACCTAGGTGAAATGGAGCACCTCCTCACACAATTTTTCTTTACCTCCATCTTCACCCATCCCTCCATCTTCTCCAACTCCGGCAAGGTTCCGGTGAGGTTAGAGTTCGGGGTTAGGGATCTGGCTTGTCAGGGGCTGCGGCTCACCGCCGTACATGGAGGGAGGGGCGGTGGCGGCAGGCTGACCCGACGGAGGGGGCGGGCGGAGGGGAGACAAGGCACGACGGCAGGGGCGATACCGGATGGGTGACGGGGAAGGCGGTTGGGTGGGGTCGGGTTTGGGGTTGGGTAACTCACTCGAGTTGGAGAATCTGGCGGTGCTGGGATAGGCGACAACATCTCCGGTGGTGGGAGAGATGGCGGCGGTGGATGGTCGGGGAGGACGAGGAGGAAGGGGGCTGCGGTGTGAGGGACGGGGCCGCACTATACTGGGGACGACGCCGGTGAGCCATCTTGGCGGTGGCGGATGGCTGGGTAGGATAAGGAGGGAAGAGCGGAGGTGGGACGAGTAGCACTTGTGGAAAAACCACCTATAGTCCCGGTTGGTAAGGGTCAAATATACAAAAAGTTCGAACAATATTGATCGGTAGAGTCTAAATGTACCCTCTCTAGTCTCGGTTCTTGAACCAACACTAAAGGGGATCCTTATTCCGAGTTCTTATTACCAACCGGG
This sequence comes from Puccinellia tenuiflora, assembly GCA_012064385.1. Classification (NCBI taxonomy): domain Eukaryota; kingdom Viridiplantae; phylum Streptophyta; class Magnoliopsida; order Poales; family Poaceae; genus Puccinellia; species Puccinellia tenuiflora. The sequence continues at coordinate 323,764 of QRDG01000542.1, read as the reverse complement.
ACTAAAAGATTTTGCGCTAAAAAAATATATAGAAATTCTCGAGAGTGGCCTCATAGAGGTTGATGCCTTCAACGATAGTTTTAATGATGCATCTTGCCCCACGATCAGCTCGTAGGGTATTAGGGCGTGTGCGGAACCTTCTCTAAGGGATAGAGGGATCGCCGATCGTCTGTACAAGCAACGCCATGATCCTCGGGGGGAAATTCTATGACGTCGAAGCAGACTCTGAGCTTGCGGAAGTCATCGAGTCGGTGGGCGTGGAGCTGGAGCAGAGTTGGAGTCGAGCATCATGGTCCCAAAGTGGAACTAGATTGGATTGGCGAGGAAGTCCTTCATGCCCTCAGAGAAGATGTCATTGGGATGGGATGTCATCAAGCTTGTTGCAGGATCCAACTATAATCCCTAATTGGCGCTTCAACTATATGATTTATGGGTCGGCAGTCCATAAGGGGATATTCAAGTGGTAGATTTGTAGGCGGGGGTGATCGCTAGACTAAGAACACGAAGGGACATGACCAATTTAAACATGTCCGGGCCTACGGATAGTAATACCCTATGTCCTACGTTTTGGTGGGTTGTATTGATTGGTCGATGATTTCTTTGTCCTCGAGAGGTCCCCCGACTGCCTTATATAGACTATCAACTGTGGGATTCATGTTGATCCAAGTCTAGTCCTAGTCGGTTACAACATCGATAACAATCTAGACTAGTCACAATTGCCATATCCCGTAATGTCTGGAATCCTAGACTTGCATTCCAAGTAACCATCTTGCCCTGGCTTGCTCGCCTGGACGGGCGAGCACATCTGTCAAGGCCGATCAGGATCCTGATCAGTGGGGTCCCATACCCATATCCTATCCCTTAGCGGGTCGTAGCAGATCATTCAGAAGCCAAAGGCACTTAACAAAATACCACATTAATCAAAGAAAAGAAAATTATCTAACAATATACATATATCGCTGGATAAGTTATAACTGTAGGCATCATGTTTTACGAGATAAAGAAGACACTACTAGGAAAAACATGGGCAAAAACATGACTCGATGGTAATGTCTCCAAAGCTTTTATTACGATTTTGGCTTACAGGATAAACATACAGTCGATGTCCGCCGCACCATGTCCTAATAAATTGTTGGATACACAGTCCCAACAATTTTATTTGTCACAACGTAGTATTAAGTAATTAACCAGTTACCATCGGATAATTATTATTTTATATTACTATTACACGGATGGGAGGTCGAGCAGGGATGGGATCGTTCTAGGGCGAGCTAGCAGTTGGTAAAGCAGTAGCAACTCGGGGGGTCGTCGAAGCAAGAGCCGCCAGTGTTGCCGCTGCTTTCCTTTCTACATGTCTCATCGCAGGAGAAGATGCCCGTGTCGCACGCGTCCTTATATGTGCTGCTCAGGTGCCTGCAGTTGCAGATGTCTGCCCCAACGGAGGCCATCTCTGCATGATGCAAGAATCCCATAGTCAATTAACCAAGAAAATAAGCAATAAGACACAACGTCATATATATAACTTAATTAGCCTATGATATATATGAGTTTGTACATGTACTCCGTCCATCCTAAATTACTTATTCATTTCAGCTTTTCTAGTTACATTGGTTTTGCAATGTATCTCGAATTCTCGATATATATGTATATGTGCACTGACCGGTGGTCATCACGATGACGAGTAGGAGGAAGACAGCGGCCGTGGCATAGAGTTTCTTCGGTGATGGCGCCATCGGATGCTTGGCTTTTTGCTGCAAGGTGGTACGTTGGAGACGAACGGGCTAGCGATCGAGCAGATGGCTGAATATAATGAGTGATTGATCGAGGAGAAGTTGCAATATATAGACATATGCGTAACAAGTAGCAGCAGGGGAAGTAGTTGCAAGAAATCAGGGACACTAGTTACAATGATGTTCGCAGAAATCAATGCAGGACGAGTGCAACGCTACAATGCTGTTCGGAGGAATCAAAAGATATACCAGCAGGTGCGGCTGATCTTTTGTTGAAGATGCATGTCACCTAGCTACTATAAAATAATCTCAGACAAGAAACACAACGACATCTGTGATGACAGGTCCTAGGAAACCAACAAACCGGTTTGCACATAAGAACTCACGCTTAGCTTTGCATGGGTGGCTTGGTGTTAATTAGAAACATATCAGGAAGTCGGATTGGAGTTGTTAGAAACATATCAGGAAGCTACTGGTGTCCACTGTCCAACGTGGGTTCTGTGCTTAATCGCAACCCACCGTGCATCGGTGCCAGCCTCGAGGGTTTCTCCAGCTTGCCTGCCCAAGGCGAGGAAGAGATGTCGCAATCCATATGTTTCCAAGGGTGGAAACATATCGGCAAAACAGACGCACCTTGATGGGCCATCCTTGTTGCACAAAGGCAGCACAAATTGCCCTGTTTTGCGGTCTATTTACTTGATTTTTCCACATAGATAAAAAAATTTGACCATCCAGCTATAGCCAATGTCTAATTTAGTCATTGAACTCTTAAAACCATATATCTTTGACTTTCGAACTATGAAAAAGGGACAAATTTGGCCATCTTGGTTTCTACGGTGGTTTTTACTATATATATATTTTTTTAAATAATAAGATCTGGTTTGAGATGTAACTAATTCATTTTAAATCACAAAACTAGCTTGTACCAAAATTTTTCTAAAAATACAGTCTGCCTCTTGGTGCTCTATTTAATTAGGGTTATTTGAATCTTATTTCTTGATATTTCTATTGTTTTATTGCTAATAGTTGTGACATTATTTATTTAAGTTATTTGTTTGTGCTATATTAGATGACAAGCTGGTTGCCAAATGATCTAGTGACTAGGTATATGGAAAGGAGACACCAGACTAAAAAATGTCATGCTCCACCATATATATCCTATTTTTTCATTATTTGCCTAGACCTATACTTTATTTTGATAGCCTAACTAAAACTAGGTAGTAAAAAATAACTTTCAAAAAAATTCAGGGGCTCATACATCATGTAATCAACATAAAGGACGACGCAAAACAGTAATTTTAGTAAATAATGGTCCCAAGTACGAGTAATAAAGCAATAGCAACATGAACAAATAAGATGCAGTTAAGTCTAAATAGATCATAGAGAGAGAAATTGTATATTTCTTATTGAAAATGACTTAGTTTTATATTTGTGGAGATCAACCGGATTTATTATTCTTACAAAAACACATATATAGATAAAACCACCTTAGAAATAGGCGAGATGGAAAATTTGTCCGGTTTCCATAGTTTGATGGTCAAGTATATATATGGTTTTGAAGTTCATAGGCCAAAATCAGACTTCGTCTATATTTCGATGGTTAAAAAAGGACTTCTTCCTAAAAAACATATTAACACTAATGTTTTCTTAAATCCACAAGCACTTTTATTAGGTCTCATCACCGCGTGCATGTAACCTTTCAAAGAAAATAATAGCATATTTTCAATTGCGTATTTGTTTGTCTACGTGTATGAATCTATGAAATGTTTAAAACTTGTTGAACATAAACTGTTATATATAATTCCTCTGTTACAAATTGTAGGTCTTTTAGTATTTTCTAGATTCATAATCTTTGCTATGTGTCGTGGTGGAATCACGGCAGATGCCATATAGGCTTGATGTGGGGCCGATTGGACGCTGGAGGTACCGGGGAGGGCTTGCACGCACTGCGTACAGACACGAACACACACACTCACACACACACACACACACGATTTACCCAGGTTCGGGGCTCTCGTGAGGAGATAACACCCCTACTCCTGCTTGCTGCTTGCTTTATATGTGGATTACAACTGGTTACAAGATTGCTCCTCGAGCTGTATGCTAAGAACTGCGCTATCTAAGCTTCAACCGAGTCTCAGAACAGCTCTCTGGCTCTCCTCTAGCTCCCAGGAAATGCTAAGTACTTGCTCAGCGTCTCTGCCTATCGCCTGGGGATCGTCCCTGTAAGAGGAGCCCCTGGTACCCCTTATATAGGGAAACCCAGGGTTACAGTGTAAAACCAATGCTACTGTCGCCATACTCCTTGGTCTCCGGCGGACGGGCGCCACTGCGCATGCCCAACCGTGGCGCGCTGGTCGCAGGTCGCCGCTGCCCCACAGCACCCCAGCCATGCTAGAGCCAGACAAGAGATGGTCGAATAAGCCACCGACATAAGGCTATGTCGGTTCGACCTTACCGGATGAATCCGATAAGCCGTTGCCGGTCAACTCGAGCCTTGTGTCAATTGCCCCACTCGGGGCCCACCCGAATGTACCAGACTAGTATTATCTATATGGCTAACAAAAGCTTGAGCCTGGGAAATGCCAGAAGGACCTATAATTTGGAACAAGGGAGTAAAATTTATAACAAGCTATTGGGTCCCAGCAATTCCAGGGTTGTTTCTAACTTTGGTGCTGGTTTCCCTAGTGTTACCATTCAACGTTGATGATCATTAACCAGGGCAATTGGCATGGAAATAAAGGCATACAACAACTTTTCTGTGGCCGTGACTCTCGGAAGTCCTTTGTTTAATGAACACACTCTCAGAAATCATGATGAGTCCAGTTAGTTTATGATGGAAAAACTAAGCTATAAATATGAAACATAGTCTTAGTAGCCAGAGCAAGAGCACTCGAAGCTCAAGAGTTCAAACACAAACAGCCATAGGGTAAATCCTCCTCTCAGTAATCATGTGCATTTTTTTATGGCAGTAAATTCTTTGACTGTAAAACATAAATGAGAGGTGTCAGGATCGAAAACAAACCATCCTTTTCTCGTCGACTTCCTTTCAGGATGCCCAATAGCAGGCAAGAATCTCCAATTCGAGCCTGAAATGCCGGTGGGACCTAACCTGGGTAGAATGAGAGGATCAGGTAGCTGTCTGTCTTCTCCCAAAGAGATAAAGAAAGAGCTGCCCGGGAATGTCCTAGTGATGTCACACTATAGATGGCCCATGAGACAAAAATTAGAAGTGCATAGTTATTACCCTATCCATGTCATATTACTCTTCCATGGCACTAGGAAAATGATATGGTGCTAAGTAGCTTGGTGCTTTTTATTCAACATTTTTGAAAAAAACTAGATACAACATTTCAAAGAGCTACATAATTCAACATGTTTTATAACACAGATGATCATCTTAAAAGGCTAGATTCTAAATTATCTCCATCATGCATGGATCAACATGTTGAAAATTATAAATTAAGCAATAATTAAAATAAACTTATATTAACATTCGAAATAGTTTATGTGGATGCTTTTGTATTTTACTATGTTTTATGGGTTTATGTGCTGAGTTTTTGTACTCCACATTGTGTAAAGGATTAACGTTTAGTAATATCTTTGGTCTCTCGTGGCATCTTGGGTCCTAGAGAATGCCATGTTGTATGAACCGGTCATGAGTCCCATTTATAATTTTGATTTAATTTGACAAATCTACTTCTTGTAGTGTGGTTGGCCAGAACAACTACTAGAATCAAATTTAAACACCAAGACAAACTCTCTTATGATGGAAAAAAAATCTATAATTAAGTATCCAATAGACGGAAGTAATCTGGAATAGGGTGGACATGAACATGGAGTGTCTTCCTCGGTTTTGTAGGTCCTCTATTCTTTTGAGGTCTTCAAGACGTGTTTTCTATAAATACAGAGGCTCAAACATAAGGACATTCGACTGCTCCGGATGCTACTTAATGGTCGGGGCTTTATATTAGAAGAATTATATGGAATTAGTTCATATTTTAAGAGATGTCAAGAAGACTAGTAAAAGGTCAAATACACCCATCATAACATGTGTCCAGTGATTGCTTGCAAATAATAACTTTCCATACACAGATCTTGCTTGCCATGTGCATGAAGCCATGCTGAGGGTATTTTGGACTCTTTACCTATTGTCTCAGCTGTTGGAATTCAAAACTTAGGTATAGTTAGGACAAATTTTGAATCCTAAATGTAGCTATATTCAGAGACGGATGGAGTAATAGGATATTTAAAATTGGGTATTTGTTTTCCTCCGTGTGTGAATCTATCAAAAGTTTTAAAACTTACTGAACATAAACTTATATACTAACGCCGGCGCTGATTTCCCTGGTGTTACAACCATTCAACCTTAATGCATTAATTGGGGCATATAACGAAATAAAGATGCTGAACAGATTTTTCGCCTTTTTTAATATAAACACTATCAGAAATACCTTAAGGAATAATTAATGATGAGTCCAGCTACAGTTACTTTATGATGGGAAAACTAGGATATAAATTTGCAGTTCAGTCTCAGCAGCCAGACCAAGAATACCGAAGCTCAAGATTTCAAATACACACAGCCTTAGGGTAAAGCCACCTCTCAGTAAACATGCATAGTTTCATGGTAGTCAATTCCTAGAGTGTAAAATAGAAATGGGAGGTGTCAGGATCGAAAGAAAACAATCCTTTCTTCCTGGACTACGGGCCATCATACAAAACAGCAGGAAAGGATACAGAACAAGTTTGAAATCTAAGATTTCTTTCTATTTTTTTTGTTGTCTCTGTATTCTTATATACTTGTGAGTTGGAGTCTAAGTACTCTTGTACCGATTTAGAGTCTAAGCACTCTCTTGTAACTTTTGGTGGTATATATTCACTGAGTGGATATAGAGACCAGATTTCCATCCTTTATCCAAAAAAGGATCGCCTCATCTCCAATTCGTGGCTGACGCGACTGCAACACGGCTTCGTCATGCGATGAACTGTCTGGAGACAATGGGCGGATGGAATCCCTAGTCATGCCTAACGGGCATGGAATCGAACTCATGAAAGTTATGGAACCAGGCAAACAACTAGCAGGATTTGGAAGAAAAGCCGGTCGTTGCAGTTTTGACTTTTGAGTGTGCTCACGTGAGGATGAAATAAGGCCTGATAATGGATCATTAACTGAATAAATTTCCTACGGCGTCACTAATAATCACCGATTCAGAAATTTTCCTCTGATCAGGATCGTGTTATGGTTAAAAGCTACTTTAGCGAACCGTAATGCTGACCAATTTTATAGGTGCATGCATATTTGTAATGTTAATTTGTTTCTTATTTTTACCAATCACCAGATATCTTAATTAATTTGTTTCAGTGATGAGTAATGTTAAATGGGGAAAATGTTACAGACTGATAAGTAGTCCTAACCTGCGAGAATGTCCTAGTGATGTCACACTATAGCCTATAGATGGCCCATTAATTAGACAAAAAATAGAAGTACATAATTATTACTCTGATGTCCTATAACTCTTCTATGGCGCTAAGAAAATGATATTGTGCTATGTATCTTTTTGCTTATTGTTCCACGTTTTGGAAAAAATAAGATTCAACATTTCAAAATACAAGATTATTCAACACATTTTAGAACATAATCATCTGAAAAGGCTCAATTCTTCACTATCTCCTAGATCGATCAACATGTTGAGAGTACTTATTAATTCAACCATTTGAAAGAGGTTCGGATCCTTCTTAATGGTCTGGTCTTTAATTTTACAAGACTATGACTCCAATTTTTTTCTGAATCAGGATTACTTTACTATAATTTCAATTAATCATATACAGAAAGTGAGGCTGGCGCCTGCTATGCGGTGAGGCTTGACGAACCAAGACATAACGGCAAAGTACTGTTCACAGGCTCAGCCCACTACTTCATTTAGCACGGTAGATGTTGTGACCATCGAATTCAAGCTGCGCCAGTAATTCACATGTGCTGATTTTTGCTAACTGAAGGAAGCATGAACCAGACAAGCGCATGCATGCAAATTAAAGCTAGATGCATGCTCCTGTGTCCTGATCAGGGTTTTTTTACCGCAGTAAGACTGGTAGCGGTAACCGGTCTTACCGGTCGGTAACCGGTAAGACCGGACCGGTTAACCAGTTCTTCCGTGTCGGTAACCGCTACCGGACCGGACCGGTAAGATCGGTTACCGTGAATACTGGCCGGTTCCTAATGGTTTTTTTAACCCTGGCCCTGACAGGGCGCTCTGCTGCCAGTCAGCCACACTTGTACCATTTTTACTTCGGCAATGTAAGCAAATTACACCGCAGAACAGTGATATAAATTTAAACTATCTTGCAGGCTGGGAAGAGCTAATATATCAATGAATCAGATGGGGATGCTCTCCCTCCTGTTGACATTTTAAAAAAAATGTGTAGTACAGATCCAAAATATTTGTAGCGCAGGGTAAAAAGGACTGCTCTTACTTTTTTTTAGCTAAAAATAGCTGTTTGTAGTGGCGCGCGATGAGTTGCCCCTGCGAAAGCCATTTTCAGGGTCGAACCATATGCTCATCCACCCCCTATGAACCATTTTTTAAATAATAATAGAAAAGAAAACGCTAGAGAATATCCGACTGGCAGGCCCACCCCTAGTGATGATGGGGGTTTGGGGCCAATACAGCACAAAATCATTACCCAATAGAGATAGAAGGAAGCAAGTGCTTTTGTGTGCGAGGCATCAAAGAACAGAGAAAGATACAACAAGAAGCATGTCTGCAGAAGTTGGTTTGATTCAGATGAAGCATGATATGTTAAGCAGTGTGTCGCAGCACAGCTGGTGGTTCTTGATCTACAACCTTGGCATGGTGTCACCTTGTAGCCTCGGGGCACCCCTTTGTTGGCGGCGGTTAGCGCGTCATTTCATGAACTGCAAGCGCACTGATCGTGTGCAGCTTTTCTTTTAGAGTACTATTCGTGGATCAGCAATAAACTATATAGAATCTTTCATCTAGCTAAACGGATCCAATCCTAACATGAGGCATAGATTTCATATGAGGGTGAACACAAGTGTTAATGGATGAATGGATCACATTCGGACAACACGAGGTAACACGACAAAAGGTAGCACAAGCCTACGGTCTTCTAGTTGCTACTCTTGCTAAAGTGGTAACCAGTCTAAATTCATACCATGATAAAGTGTTATCCCCAACAAAGACGGCTTGCAAGGAGCCTACTTTCCAGTCTCCCAAAGCTTTACCTCATACAATCCATCAAGCGCACTCCTCGAGCTCCTCCTCTTGATAGATGCCGCAATGACAACCATGATACTCGTTGTAGATCAAACTTAACACTACATGTTTGTTCACACTTTTCCCTCTGCATGCTGTCACCACACAAGGGTAATCATCGCCAACTTCCCATGCACCACTTCGATGTATCCACAAGACATAGACTAACCACCACGATTAGATCTATTACTAAGAACATATGCTAGAAATATATATGGATGAGAAAGCATGCATCAAAGTAGATCAAAAGTAGATACATGATTAGATTGGTATCACCATTGAAAGTACATGTGCCATGATGAATCCAAGGCATGGCTCCAGAACTCCGTCATGGCATTGCCACGTAGGGACGACAATGGTGGCTAGGGTCTAGCCTAAGCCATTTCCTAGGCAACCTTGAGGACTTGCAGCTTCCTTTCGTGTGTGTCCCTCAATTCGGCCTGGGTCTTTTCTAGTGTAACGCCCCAAGATCGGTACTATGCAGATTTTAGCGTTCCAGCCAAATCCGCATAATAACGATCCTAAAGGACGCCCACCAGGCATAACGTGCAGGTCGCAACACACACGTTATGCGGGTGGAATTGTGATAACATTACAACAGTTCTCGATGGAACCCACAAAAGAACATATATACAACAACGACTCACAGAGTCAAGAACCAAGATACAATACAAAGATCCAAAATAACAACGGAAGCGGGTAGCGTCCGGCTACGGACAAGAAACAAATTGGACTAAGAGTCCTGAAGATAAACGAAGGCACCATATCCCTGCCCAGGCCAAGCCTAGCCGGAGGGATCCCCAAGCTAACGTCGTCAGACTTCAAACCTGTTGGCTGCATGTGGAATAGCAGACCCAAGGGGTCAGTACTATAAACAGTACTGGCAAGTAATACTCACAAGATATCAAAACTGGAATTCCGGGGAAGAGGGTTAGCGTTTGAGGCGGCAGCAAGCAGCACTAACAACTATAGAGACACGCTACAACTTCCGTCTAACAGAGACAAGGTAAGAGAGCGCATAAGGAACCTACTATTCTAACACCAAACATAACCCAGCCGATTGTTACTCCACGATCAACCCACGAGGAGCAACCCAAAGGCACGCACACGGTTGATCAAGTTTTAATCAGATTATTATTCATGTAATCTATCTTACTAGTCAAGTTATAATCATCATAAGGTGCAAGTTGTCTATGATCTTTTAGCCAGCGCATTTCACCAAGTCGTCCATAACCGCGGACACGGCTTTTCGAAAAGATTTAACCCTGCAGGGATGCACCAATGAACCCACACGCATCGAAACTCTCGCTTAGAGGTGTACCGGTGGAGGTTTCGACGCAATGCTTCCCTTCTCTACAAACAAGTCCAGGGAGCCACCTAGCTAGGACTGATCCACCTTGAGAGTCCGGCCGAAGCTTCGAGGTGGGCCTAACCGATGCGAGAACGGCTTCGGGAGGGAACACTCATACGATTGCCCCTCCTTCCACATGCGGTTAACGCCCATTCCGCAAGACCTACTGAAACACCCGAACTACTTGTGGCATCCTGGACAAGTTTGCGGATCCGGTAATAGATTGCGGGGAGGCCCATAGAACTCCCACATGTGGTTAGTGCGCTCAGTCTTGGATCAGCGGAAAAGAACTCGGGTCCTAGGCGACACTAGCAGAACAAATCACCACGATTGGCCTTCCGCCGGTGCCTTATCTTTAATTAAGTTATTCCATCGCAACAGAAAGTAAAGATTACCATTTTAGTTGAGCCTAGCTATCAGGTTAACAAGACTAGATAAAAGATAACAGGACTCAAGCAAAGCACCTAAGCATGCACTAGGACTCGCAAGGCTAACAAGATAAACAAGCAACAGGGTAATAGGATGTGGGGGTGATGGCATATCATGGCTGCAAGGTAAACATGCAAATAGGATCGAGACACAAGCATCGTGACATAAGGCTAGCAAGGAACAAAAGATAGGACGAGTAAGAGACAGAAAACAAGCAAAGATAGCAAGGGAGTATCACTTGCCTGCAATCCGGTAGAGGTAGCAGAACCTGTCGTTGCTCACATCAACTCAACGTCCTATTCCCGAAGAAGCAACGAACACCGGAAACATAGAAGATGCATTTTACTACTACGGCAAAAGAATCGGCATGTTGATGACATGATGCATGACAAATTAAATGTTGTCCAATTTTATTCCCTAACACATGGCAAAGCATTTTAAATGGGATCGGTGCAAAATATAGATGCACCGGACAAAAACCCCATTATTAAGTTGATTTAATTTGACTAATTGGATAAAGGTGCGATGTTAATTAATGATGCATGATTTATAAGATACGGATATATATATGGCATATAGGGTTTTAGGGTTGGGTCACACATCGGATTAGGGGATCTTCGGCTTCGGAACCGTCATCTTCGGGTCGTAGTCGAAGTAGTCGAAGTAGATGTCCGCCCGGAGTCGAAGTAGTCGAGGTAGTCGTTCATCCGAAGTCGGAGTAGTCGAGGTAGTCGACGTCGTGGAAGTAGTCGTACTCGGGTCGTCGTCGTGGCAGATCTTGGCGTTCCGGGCTTCGGGGTCATCGGGGTCCGGGGCGTCGGGGTTCGAGGAACGGACTTCACGGATGCGCACGAAGGCGGCCGGCACAAACGGACGTCGGTGGAGAACTTGGCGTGTCGTCGTTCACGGTCGTCGTGGAAGCAGAGCTCGGAGTCGTGGAAGACCTTGTCGTTGCACGGCACCGGGCTTCACGGACGGAGAACTCGCGCACCGGAGACGTCGGGGAGCAACTTCATGACGGGGAAAGAAGAACTTGGCATCGGGGGTTGGGCTTCACAACGGGAACGTCCGGAGAACGGGAACTCGACGGGAACTCCGGGCTTCACGACGAAACCGGGAACACGGCACGGAGAGGTCTTGTGGGCATTTCCTCGAGCAGGTGGTGGGCGCCGGAGATAGACACGGGTTCACGCCGGGAAACTGCAGCACGGGTACGGAGACAACACGGGGACGGTGAACAACACCGGGGAACACTCACAGAGAGCAGCAGCAGCCAGCAGGGCAGGGTCACGGACGGAGGCATCGGGAGCAGCAGCACCACGGGCATGGCAGGCACGGCCGGCTGAGGCAGCCAGAGGGGAGGAGCAGGAGGAGGAAGGAAGGTCACGAGGGGAGAGGAGGAGGCGCAGGTGCGGAGACGGTGGGGCACGGCCGGCGACGGGTGCAGAGGTGAGAGGAGATGGGGCGGTGGTGAGGCAGGACGGCGCCGGGGTCGGGACGTGCAGGGGAGCCGGGCCACCGGGGGAAGCAGGCCGGGGAAAGGAGGATGCGGGCGACCTCGGAGACGAGCTGGAGGGGCGCGACGGCGCGAAGGGGACGGGGAGCACAACGGCCAAGGGGAGAGGAGTCGGGAGCAGGGCGGCCGGAGGTGACCACGGTGGAGGAGAAGCAGTCGGCGGGCCGCGACGTCGCGGGACGGGCCGGAGGCGGGTGGAAGAAGGGGAGGCCGGCGTGCTCGGCCCAGGGGACGGCGGAGGCGAGGTCGGGCGGCGCGGCTCGGGTCGACGGCGGGGAGGTGCGGCGCAGGCGCGGCGCTGCAGGGGCGGTGGACGGCGGGAGGAGGACGATGGGGAGCGGCCGGAGAGAGGAAGGCCAAGAGAGAGAGGAGGGAAGGGGGTAGGGGGCAGCCGGAGGTGCTGGTGCGTGCGTCGGGGAGGAGAGGAGTAGGAGGCTCGGGCCGGGTGGAGGAAGAACACGGGGAGAGAAGGAGAGAGAAAAAGAGAAGGAGAGGATAGGGTCAGGGACCCGATTGCAAAAGAAAAGGACCAAAAAGCAAGGTGGAAGGGCCCGGACAGGAAAGAAAGGAAAAGAGGAGGGTGGCTGCATAAAGCAGGGGGTGGGAACAGAAAAACACCAGGGGAAACTAGGGCAAACCCTAGGGTTTGGGGTTAGGTGGGCTTGGGCCGGTTTGGGCTACTCTCTCGCATTATCAAACCATTTTTATTTTGCAAAACGATTTTGGCAATTAAATTTTGAAAACGGAGACGACTGTCTCGGTAAAATATTTTTCCGACAATTTTAGAAAAATAAAATAGGGTTTATTAAAAATAATTTTTGCGGACAAAAACATGCGATGCGATGATGCATGATGTCATGATGATGCAAAAAGAAAAACAAGCAAAAATCTAATTTGGGGAAAAACCCCGGACATTACAACCGACACCACTAACAAGGGATCTCGCCCCAAGATCCACGCTACCGATGGGGAGAAGAAGAGCAAGGTAAAGTATCGAATCTTCGAGCGTCATGTTGATCTTCTCGACACCACTAACAAGAAGTTCTTGCTCACGCTGATGATGATGACCTTCCGTCGAGATTCATCTGAAGATCGAACCTATTGGGATAAAAGGCAAGAGATCGTCCACCCACGATGATGCTATAACCGGAAGATAGATAAGAGAGAAAATTTTAAAACACACTAGATAAGAAAGGGAATAGAATAGAGGTAAGGAATAAACAAGAGTCCTATTGAGATCTTTCCAAATAAATTTTAGTAAAATAGTTTGGACACTCTACAACAACGACCATTAGCTAGGGTATCCTACAGGCAGACTGGACCCGCGGGGTATCGAAGAACCATGGCTCTGATACCACTTTGTAACGCCCCAAGATCGGTACTATGCAGATTTTAGCGTTCCAGCCAAATCCGCATAATAACGATCCTAAAGGACGCCCACCAGGCATAACGTGCAGGTCGCAACACACACGTTATGCGGGTGGAATTGTGATAACATTACAACAGTTCTCGATGGAACCCACAAAAGAACATATATACAACAACGACTCACAGAGTCAAGAACCAAGATACAATACAAAGATCCAAAATAACAACGGAAGCGGGTAGCGTCCGGCTACGGACAAGAAACAAATTGGACTAAGAGTCCTGAAGATAAACGAAGGCACCATATCCCTGCCCAGGCCAAGCCTAGCCGGAGGGATCCCCAAGCTAACGTCGTCAGACTTCAAACCTGTTGGCTGCATGTGGAATAGCAGACCCAAGGGGTCAGTACTATAAACAGTACTGGCAAGTAATACTCACAAGATATCAAAACTGGAATTCCGGGGAAGAGGGTTAGCGTTTGAGGCGGCAGCAAGCAGCACTAACAACTATAGAGACACGCTACAACTTCCGTCTAACAGAGACAAGGTAAGAGAGCGCATAAGGAACCTACTATTCTAACACCAAACATAACCCAGCCGATTGTTACTCCACGATCAACCCACGAGGAGCAACCCAAAGGCACGCACACGGTTGATCAAGTTTTAATCAGATTATTATTCATGTAATCTATCTTACTAGTCAAGTTATAATCATCATAAGGTGCAAGTTGTCTATGATCTTTTTAGCCAGCGCATTTCACCAAGTCGTCCATAACCGCGGACACGGCTTTTCGAAAAGATTTAACCCTGCAGGGATGCACCAATGAACCCACACGCATCGAAACTCTCGCTTAGAGGTGTACCGGTGGAGGTTTCGACGCAATGCTTCCCTTCTCTACAAACAAGTCCAGGGAGCCACCTAGCTAGGACTGATCCACCTTGAGAGTCCGGCCGAAGCTTCGAGGTGGGCCTAACCGATGCGAGAACGGCTTCGGGAGGGAACACTCATACGATTGCCCCTCCTTCCACATGCGGTTAACGCCCATTCCGCAAGACCTACTGAAACACCCGAACTACTTGTGGCATCCTGGACAAGTTTGCGGATCCGGTAATAGATTGCGGGGAGGCCCATAGAACTCCCACATGTGGTTAGTGCGCTCAGTCTTGGATCAGCGGAAAAGAACTCGGGTCCTAGGCGACACTAGCAGAACAAATCACCACGATTGGCCTTCCGCCGGTGCCTTATCTTTAATTAAGTTATTCCATCGCAACAGAAAGTAAAGATTACCATTTTAGTTGAGCCTAGCTATCAGGTTAACAAGACTAGATAAAAGATAACAGGACTCAAGCAAAGCACCTAAGCATGCACTAGGACTCGCAAGGCTAACAAGATAAACAAGCAACAGGGTAATAGGATGTGGGGGTGATGGCATATCATGGCTGCAAGGTAAACATGCAAATAGGATCGAGACACAAGCATCGTGACATAAGGCTAGCAAGGAACAAAAGATAGGACGAGTAAGAGACAGAAAACAAGCAAAGATAGCAAGGGAGTATCACTTGCCTGCAATCCGGTAGAGGTAGCAGAACCTGTCGTTGCTCACATCAACTCAACGTCCTATTCCCGAAGAAGCAACGAACACCGGAAACATAGAAGATGCATTTTACTACTACGGCAAAAGAATCGGCATGTTGATGACATGATGCATGACAAATTAAATGTTGTCCAATTTTATTCCCTAACACATGGCAAAGCATTTTAAATGGGATCGGTGCAAAATATAGATGCACCGAACAAAAACCCCATTATTAAGTTGATTTAATTTGACTAATTGGATAAAGGTGCGATGTTAATTAATGATGCATGATTTTATAAGATACGGATATATATATGGCATATAGGGTTTTAGGGTTGGGGTCACACATCGGATTAGGGGATCTTCGGCTTCGGAACCGTCATCTTCGGGTCGTAGTCGAAGTAGTCGAAGTAGATGTCCGCCCGGAGTCGAAGTAGTCGAGGTAGTCGTTCATCCGGAGTCGGAGTAGTCGAGGTAGTCGACGTCGTGGAAGTAGTCGTACTCGGGTCGTCGTCGTGGCAGATCTTGGCGTTCCGGGCTTCGGGGTCATCGGGGTTCGAGGAACGGACTTCACGGATGCGCACGAAGGCGGCCGGCACAAACGGACGTCGGTGGAGAACTTGGCGTGTCGTCGTTCACGGTCGTCGTGGAAGCAGAGCTCGGAGTCGTGGAAGACCTTGTCGTTGCACGGCACCGGGCTTCACGGACGGAGAACTCGCGCACCGGAGACGTCGGGGGAGCAACTTCATGACGGGGAAAGAAGAACTTGGCATCGGGGGTTGGGCTTCACAACGGGAACGTCCGGAGAACGGGAACTCGACGGGAACTCCGGGCTTCACGACGAAACCGGGAACACGGCACGGAGAGGTCTTGTGGGCATTTCCTCGAGCAGGTGGTGGGCGCCGGAGATAGACACGGGTTCACGCCGGGAAACTGCAGCACGGGTACGGAGACAACACGGGGACGGTGAACAACACCGGGGAACACTCACAGAGAGCAGCAGCAGCCAGCAGGGCAGGGTCACGAACGGAGGCATCGGGAGCAGCAGCACCACGGGCATGGCAGGCACGGCCGGCTGAGGCAGCCAGAGGGGAGGAGCAGGAGGAGGAAGGAAGGTCACGAGGGGAGAGGAGGAGGCGCAGGTGCGGAGACGGTGGGGCACGGCCGGCGACGGGTGCAGAGGTGAGAGGAGATGGGGCGGGTGGTGAGGCAGGACGGCGCCGGGGTCGGGACGTGCAGGGGAGCCGGGCCACCGGGGGAAGCAGGCCGGGGAAAGGAGGATGCGGGCGACCTCGGAGACGAGCTGGAGGGGCGCGACGGCGCGAAGGGGACGGGAGCACAACGGCCAAGGGGAGAGGAGTCGGGAGCAGGGCGGCCGGAGGTGACCACGGTGGAGGAGAAGCAGTCGGCGGGCCGCGACGTCGCGGGACGGGCCGGAGGCGGGTGGAAGAAGGGGAGGCCGGCGTGCTCGGCCCAGGGGACGGCGGAGGCGAGGTCGGGCGGCGCGGCTCGGGTCGACGGCGGGGAGGTGCGGCGCAGGCGCGGCGCTGCAGGGGCGGTGGACGGCGGGAGGAGGACGATGGGGAGCGGCCGGAGAGAGGAAGGCCAAGAGAGAGAGAGGGAAGGGGGTAGGGGGGCAGCCGGAGGTGCTGGTGCGTGCGTCGGGGAGGAGAGGAGTAGGAGCTCGGGCCGGGTGGAGGAAGAACACGGGGAGAGAAGGAGAGAGAAAAAGAGAAGGAGAGGATAGGGTCAGGGACCCGATTGCAAAAAGAAAAGGACCAAAAGCAAGGTGGAAGGGCCCGGACAGGAAAAGAAAGGAAAGAGGAGGGTGGCTGCATAAAGCAGGGGGTGGGAACAGAAAAACACCAGGGGAAACTAGGGCAAACCTAGGGTTTGGGGTTAGGTGGGCTTGGGCCGGTTTGGGCTACTCTCTCGCATTATCAAAACCATTTTTATTTTGCAAAAACGATTTTGGCAATTAAATTTTGAAAACGGAGACGACTGTCTCGGTAAAAATATTTTTCCGACAATTTAGAAAAATAAAATAGGGTTTATTAAAAATAATTTTTGCGGACAAAAACATGCGATGCGATGATGCATGATGTCATGATGATGCAAAAAGAAAAAACAAGCAAAAATCTAATTTGGGGAAAAACCCCGGACATACATCTAGCCTGCTCTCATCCTTCTCCCCAAGCTTCATTGCATCTTCTATAATCCCTCTCCTCTATGCATGTGGGCCATAAACTCCAGTTGCTTTGGGATATGATTGAGACTTGATTCCATGGGCCTTGGCGTCGATTTTGGACCTTGAATATAAATGCCCCAAATTGGGTCAATTTTCCTGGAATAACAACACACATGCTCAAGAATACAACAGTCGTACCAAGTGGCGGGTTAGCATATCAATAGTTAAAAACACCACCTAAATGACACTAAAAGGCCGGGTGTCATTAACGATCGCGAACACCCTTCACGACCCTCGAGTATCTGGATTTGTTTGTGTCCCTTAGCATAACTGAACACCTTATGTACTCCTCGTTTCGCCCGTAGACAAACTATTTATAAGCTATAGATGAGATGGGAGACATGAAGATGAACCCTTTGTGAGCCCAGCCCAATCTGGTGCAAGCTTGGGCACCGCCATGCCGCAGCTGTAGGAGATCTTTCGGAAGCCGTAGACTCGTAACAAAATCCCAGGCTAATCGGAAGAAATGAAAATTATTAACTGTATATATACCACGGGGGGAAGTTATAACAGTTGGATATCATGTCTTATGAGATAAAGAGAAACACTACTTGGGAAAACATCGGCAAAAAAATGACTCGATGGTAATGTCTCACAAGCTTTATTATTCCTTACACATACGATAAACATACAGCCGGTGGCCGCACATGTCCTAAATTGTTGGATCCACAGTTCCAACAATTTTATTTGTCACAAAGTAGTATTAAGTAACCAGTTACCATCGGTAAATATTATTTAATATTACTATTACACGGATGAGATGGGATCGATCTCAGGACGAGCTAGCAGTTGGTAAAGGTAATAGCAACGAGAGGGAAGCCGTCGCAAGTGCCGCCAATGTTGTTTGGGGCTTTCGTCATGCATGTAGGTACGCAGGGGATGTAGTAGGTGTCACAAATCCATGATAGTTACCGCTCAGGTGCCTGCAGGTGGCTGCCCCAACGGAGGCCATCTCTGCATAATGCAAGAATCCCATAAGTTAATTAACCAAGAAAATAAGCAATAAGACACAGTGTCCTATATATGGCCTATATAAAGCTTGAGATATATACCAGAAAATTAATTACTGATTTGTTTCATCTTTTCTTACATTGATTTTACTATGTATTATATATATATATATGTGTGTGTGTGTGTGTGTGTGTGTTACTGACCGGAGGTCATGACGATGAGTAGGACGAAGACAGCGGCAGTGGCAGAGAGATTCCTTGGTGATGGAGCCATCGGATGCTTATGAGGGTCTTTGCTGCAAGCAATGTGGTACGTTGGAGACGAATGGGCTAGCGAGGAGATGGCTGAATGAGTGATCCATCGAGGAGAAGGTTGCAATGTATAGACCTACGCAACTAGCAACAACAAGTGGAGAAGTTGCGATAAATAAGAGACACTAGTTACAATGATGTGCGTAGAATCAAAGCAGGACGTGTGCAATCTATAATGTTGTTCGGAGGGATCAAAAGATAGCAGGTGCGGCTGATTATTTTTTGTTGAAGTTGTCACCTAGATACAGTACAGTATAAATAATCTCAGACAAGAAACACGACAGGGGCTCAACACTACATCAGTGACGATAGGTCCTAGAAAACCAACAATCTCCGACAAGAAACACTACATCAGTGATGACAGGTGGGGATCAATAGTGTAAGAGCATTAACTTGAACGGAGCCACTGCCGTTCAAGGAGTCCAAGTCCTTTGATATCCTCGTGTCATGAACAATAGTATCATCATTTGCTTCTTTGCCCATTGCACCAAGGGCTATGTCGACACAGCCATTGGTTTCTACATCAAGCCGTTCTAATTATCCTGTGCTTGGAGAAATCATGAAGCTACTAAGATTTCAAAAAGCATATATATACATCTAGCTACAAAAAAAAAATAGGAAGCAAGGGGGGCCAAAAAAAAAATCCAAATCCTACTTTATTGGGATGCGCTCAATTCTAGAAGCTAAGCTTTATATATCGCTCTAGATGTGTTTACTGTGAAGTGAGGTGGACATTTGTTATGTGTTGCCGCAGTGTGATCCAGAGATCCCGTGTTGCCACAAGTCCTTGAAGATATTACTCGTCATATGGTAGACTTTCGGAGAACCCAAACGGTGCTGAGTAGTTGCCATGTCCATGAAGATTTTTAACTCGGAATAAACAATAAGAGCAAGTAGTACCCAAAACTAAAAATTCTACTCTATTGGGTGTAGTGCTCAATTCTAGAAGCTTTATATATCGCTCTAGTTTATTTTCTCTGAACTAGGAAACTAGTTTCCCGGGGTGGGTGACGACAAGATTACCAGGGGCAACATAGAAGTTTTGTAACTTTAAAGTTTTAAGCGCCAAGGTGCAATCTGTAATTCTCCTACTTCTATGATCATTGTACCATTCAGACCCAACTCAATACCAAGTTCGTGCTGATTTATTTGAGTTACCATTTTCAACGTTAATGCTCTTCAATTTTGGCCTGGAATTAAGACGCTGAACAATCTTGGACCAGGACTCTCGAAAGTCCTTTAAAAAAAACATAAATACTCTGGGAAATCATGACCCATCCAGTTAGTTTATTATGATGGAAAAATTAGGCTATAAATATGCAGTTCAGTCTGAGCAGTACCGCCAGAGATGCCTGAAGCTCAAGAGTTCAAACAGCAAAGCCGCCAAATATAGGTATAAAAGGTCCACCTCTCAGTAAGCATTTGCATATTGTTTGATGGCAGTGAATTCCTAGAGTGTAAAATAGAAATGGGAGGTCTCATGATCGAAAGCAAACCATCCCCTTCTCCTGGACTGCGGTTCAACGCACCCAATTGCAGGCAAGGATTGCCACATATCACTCTATGCCTGACGTGCCTTCAGGAATGACGATTGGTATAGTGAGGGGTTCAGCTAGCGGTCTCACTTCTCCCGAAGGCAGAATGAAAATATGTGGGTGGGCAAGGCAGAGATCTGAGCTGCTGGGATCGGACATATGCTTCGTCACGCGATCAACTATCTGGAGGAGAGATGTATTTTGAGTCCCTTCTTGTGTAAAAGATGAAGGTCCAGTGTTATGTGACGGTTAGAACTACTTTAGCGAACCACTATTCTGATAATTACTTCTAAATTTTGCACAATTGGCATACTGCTACATGATGTAGATCTGTGTTCTTATATAATTACTTTCTTGTTCTACCAATCACCAGTCATCTTTTTTTTTGTGAGTAATGTCAATGAGAAAAATGTTGCAAACTGAAAAGTAGTTCTTGTGGCTACGGCAGCTAGGCACCCGCCAGCTGCGAGAATATCCTAGTGATATCACAATGTAGACGATGGCCCATTAGACCAAACTTCGAAATACAAAGTTATATGTCGTCCATGCCTATACCTCTTTTTCGTGGTGATTAGAAGAATGATATTGTGCTATATATATATATTTGGGCATTTTGTTCATATATGTTTTGGAACAACTAGTTTCAACATTTCAAAGACTAGAATATTCAACATGTTTTAGAACACAGATCATCGTCTTAAATGGCTACTACGATCGTGCCCATGCGTTGCTACGGGCATAAAAATTGGTATCACTACAATACGAGATTCACACCAACTAACTTAACCTTTGAGACTCATGTTCATTTGTGATTCCTCAATGGAATCAGCTACAACTAATATTCCGATTTTAGAAGGTTCCCTTCTTAATCTTTAAACTCATGGTCACCAGGCAGCTCAAACTTAGAAAACCGGAATGCTTGGCTGATTTGATTACGTTTGTGAAATAACAGCTGAATTGGTATTTAGAAAAATACATGTCATGTAAGCAGGTCCTCAAGCAATATACACAATAATATCTGCAGCAGAAACCTTGGACAACCCGTGCACTCTTAAGAAGCCTGGTAATAGAACCCAGTGAGCCCAAACTCGAGCAGGAATTGTCAAACACATTCCACATCTTGAGCTTGACCCTCCACGATCATGCGTTTAAGTTCTTCTAACAGTATTTTCTAATACTCAGATAATCCTTTGCCTACGCCTACGAAAGAATTGACCAGGGATGGCAAAGGGCCCCCGATCCCCGATCCCCGATGGGGATTTCCTACATTAGGGATGTAATTGGGGGTGTTTTTAATCCCCGTGGGAGCTTAATGGCCATAATTCCATCCCAGTCGGGGGAAGCGGGGAGCGAACATTCTGCATGTCCCCGTCCCCGTTCCCCGCCAGGGACCCTGAGTACATGTATGTACACTAAAAATAAGCCAAAAGAAGCCCAAAATAGAATTTTGGCCCAAGCCCACCAAAAGCATATATATAGAGCCGACTGCTGCCCCAAACCCTAGCTCCCAGTCTCCCTCATCCACTCCTCTGTACGGCCGCACTTCCTTCACAGTCCCCACGACCAGCCGGCGGCGGGCCACGCGCGACATGCGGCGCGGAGGCCGGGCACGAGCGGGCTGTGCCTAGAGGGCAGCGAGAGGGCGAGGCCGTGCCTGCCTCACGACTACACGCACAAATGTCTGTCGACGACATAGGTGAGTCGAGGGAGCGGCGAAGGTGTAGTGGACCTCATCTCCAACTCTGGCAGTGACGACGACGCCAACGATGATGACATCAGCGAGGCAAGTTTCTCTAAATCTCAGTGCCTTTTACTTGTTTGATAGATGGAGCTTGAGCTTGATGCCCATGCGACAAACTCGGTTGTGATGCCTGGGCTGGGTGTGTCTCACGGTTCCATGCCTTTCATGATCAAATGAAAGGCAATATGAGGCAAATAAGTTCTGCTTATACTTGTCACCATGCTAGGATAATTTTCAAATTGTGAACTAAGTTCAGTATATGTATGAATCTAACCATTTTAACCCTGTTTTAGGCAAAATCTATGATCGCGAGAAGATCTTGGGAAAGTACTAAAACATAAAGTATGGGAATATGTGAAATCCGAGGTTGATCAGATCTGAGAACAAGTGGGCATGCTCCAGAAAATGGCCAAGAACATGAGCAAGCACGAGCTTGAGGCTGAAAAAAATATCGTGGCCTTGGAAGATGCGCTTGAAGTGGTTCAAGATACCTTGCATGCTTTTGAAGAGGTTGCAAAACAGCCAATTCAAGGTACATGAGGAAGTTCAAGCTTGTTGATGTGCAAGGTCAGATAGCCAAGTTCAAGATACCTTGCATGCTTTTGTTGATGTGCATGGTCAGATGGCATGACCATTGTGAAAAATGTGATCGACAAGTTAAGGCCTAGCTAGATGGACAAGTTAACTATTTGTAATAATTATCTTTATCTATGTGGACAAGTTATCTCTCTTATGATATGCCCTTGTTTTGTCTCAAAAGATATGTGTTGATTGTGCCTCTATGTTTATTTTTGAAGTAAATGTGCATGTATGTCGAAATGGAGCCAGAAGAGATCGAGTTGACCTGTCAATTTCGACAGACACAAAGGAGATGCGGATTCACAAACCCGCGTCTACTTCGTAGTCAAAGGAGACACGGATACACTTACCCGCGTCTCTAATGGCTTACCAACATATTATGACAGATTCTATGTGACTCTCTACAAGATCTCTACCTCTCAGGATCTTTGCACAAAATAAAACATACATTTATCTTACATGCCAAACGTCATACAGTTATCTTACAATATTGGAGATTTGCAAATATCTACAATATCTTGCAATTTATCTTACAAACATGAATATGCATCATCATTTTTTGCCTTTAGCCACGGTGACACCTTCATGGCTGCTTCTTAGGTAGGGGGTGGTCTCACTTTCAAGATCATTGGAAGAGTGAAGGTAGCAATGGAGGGATTTCATCAAACAGGTTGTACTCCTCTTCCTCCACGTATTTCCAACTCCAACAACACATATTTTCCAGGTAGAATCCACCTGCAGCTTCTTGTTTCTCATTTCGGGCACATAGAAGACTTGTGAACTGTGTCACACACGAGTTTTTATAAACAAACCAAGTGCATACCTATATGTATGCCAGGATCTAGTTTCATACGTATAGTTGACAAAAGTGAATAACAGAAACAATATCACGTAAAGAAAGAGAGATACCATTAGAGTTTACGCCTAATCCTGGAAACAGAGACACCATACTCCACAAGCAAATGACTGGGGGCTGCGTACGCCTAGCATCAGCATCATCTTCAACAGCTTCACACATCTTCGACTGAGCAGCAGTTTAGCAAGGGTGAGTACACTTATGGTTGGTACTCAGCAAGGCCACAAGAAATAACTAGAAACAATTTAAAGTCCATCTTTAAGTTTATTAATCATGTGAGGGTCCAAGCCGCTCTTAACCGTGAGCACGGCTAATCGATTAGTTTTAAACACTCTGTAGAGGTTGTACATCTTTACCCACAAGTTGCGTAAAAGTTCAGAAGAACTTTGGACCCAACCATGTCGTGCGAATCAGGCACAATACCACACTACCTTTGTGTGATTGCATAGGGATGCTACGCGGCCTTTACAAAGATTCCATAGTATGGGCTGCTCACTAGGTTACATGAAAGCGCAATGCATAAAGCTCCCTAGTGGGTACCGTGTCTTAGCAAAGCCCAACTCCCCATCAGAGCAGGTCTATACACCAACTACCATCACCCCCCTAGCCCCTTTCAGGTAAAGCATACCACATACTAAGGTTTCTAATTAATTAGCCAAGACCAGAGGCATATAGTCCTTGTGTTTGCCACTATTTTCCTGGGTGGTTCTCCATGTTCCAATTATAACATGGTAATCTTATTTATAAGCATAGATAGAAGGATGGTTAGGGACACTTGCCTTTCTCCAAAGATAAGTTACTCTTACTGCTCTTCTTCTTCAGCTCTTGCTTTCTTGAAACTCTTTATCTTCAAAGCTTTCGAACAATGATCTTCTACTCGAAGCAATCATCGGGCACAAACATACGAAGCAACAAGTACAACTAAGAACAATGCACCAATCACTACTAGAAAAGTGATAATCAGTGACGTTTTGCTCGTGCGCTGCTTACTTTCATCACATAAGGATATTTCTTCTATGACGAAATGTCCAACTTCGTCATAAGTGGAAGTGACAAAGATTTGGCTTGAAGAATAATGACGAAAATGAAAATAACGTCACAGAACACTAAAAGGAGATCGTCATAGATTATGTTTTGGTATGGCGTATTGTAATGTTGAAACCTAGTCGTCACAGATTAGATTTGATATCGTCATCGTTTATTTGCATCATTTGGCACACCTAATGATGAAACAAATTGGTCATAGATCAGTTTTGTTAATCGGCATAGATAATATAACGTGTCTCTTTTGACCCACACGTACCACTTTTCAGCGTGGGCCACATGGCCCGCTCCCCTTTTTTTTGCATAGTGGGCCACAGGTACTGCTCCACAGCAGCTTGGGCCTTGCCCAGATGGCCCGCTCCATTTTGTTGCAAAGTGGGCCATGGGTTGACGTGGGCCACAGGCCCGCACTGCGGTTAATTGTATTAGGCAAAAAAACTGCTCCCGCGGAGCGTTGAACCCGCAACCAGGCGGTGGACAGGTAGGAGCTCTACCACTGCACTACGTGACCTTTCGTGTTGTCAGTATGCAGTTTTGTTATTGTACTTTATTAATCAATCGTGGGCCTTTAACTGCATCGATCAGATGTTATGGGCCGACCCTTGATCGCTACGGCCATTAACATCGATGGCGATATTACGACGCGGCGGCGGAGTACCGGCAGGGCGGCAGGTGATCGAAGGCATCGGGGTGTTCCCCAACGACGTGGCGGCGGCGTAGGAGGCAGAGCAGCGCCAGTGCACGAGACGAGGGCAGAGGAGGCGTCAGGCGCAGCAAACCAGCGCTGGCGCGACGAGAGCGGTGTCGGGCGTGGTCAGCGGTAGCGGTTGCCAGGTTTGATGATTTTGATGTTTGAATTATTTGTTCATATATGCATCTATGTATGAAAGTTTTGTTCATATATATGTGCATCAGTGTTTGAATTTTTTGATCATATATGCATTTGTATATCAATTTATTGTTCATATATGCATCTTTTTTTGTATTTTGTTCAGATTAATCTCAGTTTGGGTCTTTGTAAAACGATTGTTTTGTTTCTCAAAACAGATGGATAGAAGCTGGATATTTGGGAAACAATTCACACCTGCATATTTGAAAGGAGTTGAAGAGTTTATGAAATTTGTTCGAGAAAGATACCCCGAAGACACCGACATACGTTGTCCTTGCCGCAATTGTCTTAATCAAAGGGTGCGACACCAGTATGATGTAGAAAACCATATACACATCTTTGGAATGTCAGCTACATATACCAGGTGGATTCATCATGGGGAATCAGAAGATACTACTGTAGTTGAGAATATAGAGCACCAGGATGTGGAAGGTGATCATGACTATGGGATACATGTCGATGTGGACGATGATGGTGATCTTGACGAGGATCTTGGAGTACCAGAGATGATTGGAGATCTGTATGCTCAAGCAGAGGCTAATGGAGAACAGCCAAGGTTTGCAAGAGTCCTTGAAGATGCGAAGAAGGCACTTAGCCCGGGATCTAGCCATTCGAAATTCTCTTTTCTGGTGAGGATGTTATATATCAAGTCTCATTACCGAATCTGCAATGCAGGATTTTCCACGTTGATGAAGTTCATCTCATCAGGACACCCTAAGAGTGAGTTGCCAAATTCTTATGATGAGGCCAAGAAATACCTTCGAGAGTTGGGCCTTGGATCTGAAAACATCCATGTGTGCAAGAACAATTGTGTGTTGTTTTGGGATACGAAAACATCCAAGTATGGGAAGTTGAATGTGTGCCCAGTATGCAAGGAGTCTAGATGGAAAGATGAAACTAGGACCAAGCAGGTTCCACATAAGGTATTGAGGCATTTTCCACTTTTCCCAAGGTTTGTAGAGAATATATGCTTCAAAGCGTACTTCCGAGGAAACTCAATGGCACAAGAAAGTGAGGACGCCAGTCGACAATGTAATGAGCAATACAGGTGATGGGGAAGCATGGAAGGACTTCGACAGGAGGGAACCATCCTTTGCAGCTGATCCGAGGAACCTGAGGCTTGCCTTAGCTACCGATGGGTTCAATCCACTTGGCAATATGAGTACCCAATACAGTATGTGGCCAGTGCTTCGGACTCCGCTGAATCTCCCACCATGGGAATGTGTGAATCTAGCAAATTGCTTTATGTCTTTACTCATCCCAGGTCCAACATCTCCAGGAAATGATTTTGATCTGTTCCTTGAGCCCCTAATTGAAGAACTGCTAGAGCTATGGAAGGGTGTTAGTACCTATGATGCATGTACTGGTAGGAAGTTTGACCTTCGTGCTGTCGTGCTGTGGTGTATTGTAACATCCCAAGATTTTCAAATTTTTCAAAAATCAGAAAAAAAAAAACTTTTTGAAAATTATTATATTTTGTTTTGGAAATCCAAAATCATGCATGCATTCATCTTTTTCTTGGCTTGTTGCATTCAAATTTTCTAAAGTTGGAATTCTATTTCCACTTTAAACCCTATTTGAGAAAATGATAAAAAAGGGGCCTATTATGCTCTCTTAAATATTTTGACTTTTATGATTTTATTTGATGGCCAAGTATAGTGCCAAAGTGTTCTGTTTAGAATAAGATTTCTAAAAAGTATTTATTCAAATTATTTGGAAAAGATTTGATTTTCATTTTGACTTTGGAAAATATCACCAATTACCATTTAAAATGCCTTAAGGGTATTTGTGGTAATTTATTTTGTGTAAAAATAAATAAAAAAAATGAGTGTATCATGGTTTATACTACATGATATTACCCATATATTTTTTCTGGATTTTAATCAAGTTCAAAGGAAAATTATAAAACCAAAATTTTATAAAATGACATAAAGGTGCCAAATAGGCCTTTATGCATTATTTGAATTTTTCAATATTTAAAAAAAAATTATGGAAAAGGTTCCAAAGTATTTAAAATGATTATTTTGATTTTACCAAATTAATTCAAATTTGTTTGAATCCATTTGGATGCTTATTTCAAAAGATACAAAAGTTTTCAGAAAATAGAAAAGGAGAAAGGACAAAAAAAAAAAGAGCCAGGCCGGCCGAACCAACTCAGCCCGAGCCAGCCCAGCAGCAGCCCGACATCGTCCCCGCATCCGCAGCCCAGCAGCAGCCCGATACCCTTCACCGCACCACACCCACTGACCGGTGGACCCCACCTGTCAGCGCCAACGGCCACGTCCACGACGTCATCGTTCTCCCTTCTGTTAGTGGCCATCAATGGCCGAAACCGGCGTTTCTTTTCCTCTTCAATCCCGGCCTTCAAGCCACCCCCTCCACCTCCCACGACGCCCCT
Organism: Puccinellia tenuiflora; assembly: GCA_012064385.1. Lineage (NCBI taxonomy): Eukaryota > Viridiplantae > Streptophyta > Magnoliopsida > Poales > Poaceae > Puccinellia > Puccinellia tenuiflora. The sequence continues at coordinate 295,971 of QRDG01000542.1, read as the reverse complement.
CTTAACCCCCTCCTTCTCCTCTTCCTTTGCCCCCTCATCCCGCTCCAAACCGTGCCGCCAGGCCGGAGAATTTCATCGCCGGATCCCGCACTGCCGCCGCCGCCATTCTCCTTTATTCGGTGAACGTCGACGACCCCGCACTCTATCTCCACTTCCTTTCTCTCTATTTTCTCTTTGTGCATCGTTTTGACAAGGTCTCGTATTTTTTCTCGTCCTAGACCGAGCCGTTCATCGTCGACGAAGCCACCCGCCGCCGTCCTCGACTCCGACGAGCAATTGGAGGAGCACCAGGACGCCCCCGACGAAACCCCCTCGCCATCTCCTTCGCATCGTCCCCGCGCACGTCGCCGTCGTCTTCTCCAAGCGCGGGAACCACCGAAGCGTCCACGCCCTTGACGTCCGAGCCGTCGCCGCCGTCGTCCACATCACCTCCGGCAAGCAACGCCGCTAGGTGAGAAACCCTAGATCCTGAGCCATAGGATCTAAATCCGACGGCCTAGATTAGATCACTTAAACCGAACCGGTACGGTCCAGTCAGCGCACCCGTGGCAGCCCAGTCAGCACCCCCAGCCAATCAGAAGCCGCCAAGTCAGATCCAGTCAGCGCCAGCGTGGAGAAGATTTTTCTGGATTTATTTTAAATGGCAGTTTTGCAGAAAAAGCCCCTGCAAATTAGATCTGTCATATCTTTTTATTGGCTTGGCCAAATTAAAATATTTTTATATATTTGGAATCCTTAGAACCTGTAGAATCTTTCTGGCATTTTAGTTTTCTGTTTTGACAAGTTTAAATTTATTAAATTTTCAAATGTGTTATTTGAGTAATTTTGGCATAACTTTAGTTTAAAAATAGCTTTTTGAGTGAATCCAATTGGGTTAGTTTAGTTTTGAAGTCCTCTGTCCAGTAAGACCACTCCCATATTTCTGTATTTATTTTGTTTAACAGTAGTTTTAAATTAGTGTTTATGCCCTTTTTGGGATTTGTTTTGTATTGTTGCTAAAGTAAAAATTGTTTTAAATGCATTTTGACTTCATGCATATTGTTACAAACCAGAAAACTTAGTGTGGTAATTTTTTTGTGATTTTAAATGCATTTCATACATTGCATATTTTATTGTATTGTTATTTTGTTTGTATGTTTATTTGGGTGTTTGCAATTTTGTTAGATTATTCGGAGAGTCGCGAAGACTTTGGTGGTTGCTGCTCCTGTCACTCTTGTTGCCAAGGCAAGTGGCACACTTGCATATTTTTGTCCTATTATTTTGATATATGCATGTGTAGTAATACTTGGAAAATAGCATGATAGGCTTATTAGTATTGCTATGCTAAAACTGTTTAGAATAGTGCTCCTATACTAGTTGGTCTAGAATCCTATTATCACTTGGTAGAATTATGGAAATGCTATGCTAAACGTTATTTTGTGAAAAAGTAATATTCTACTAAGTTAAAGAAACTCCTGGGTGGATGTGGTATGTGGATGGAGGTTTAAAGTTGAGTGGCTACTCGGGGCCATGTCTATGGTTTTACCCGAGTATGTGCACTTGTGGATGGCCACCCAGAGACAAAGAGACCGATGTTACTCCAAGTTTAGTTAGCTTACCGTGCAGCCATAAGTCATATGGGCTCTGGCTTGACTAAGTATGTAGTGTGGAACCGGCCCGGCCTGACAGGTGGTGGTAGAGGTTTGTAGGTGGAGCGCGTCAGGACGGCAGTGGTCGGGAAAACACTTCGGAAAGGTCTCGGCTTCATCTCCTCCTTTCCTTTTCACTTCAAGAAGGGTCAAGGTCAGAATGGGTTGATGAGGTCTTATGGTGAACGTGCACAACCTCTGCAGAGTATCAAACTAAGTACTTAGCCGTGTCCCCGGTTACGGACATTTCTGAGCAAGCTGGACAAGGACGTCAACGGAGGATCTCATCATTCTAATTTCTCTAAGTTAAAAACTTGATGGGTGAACAAGGGTAGTTGAGACAATGGTTGTCATACCAGTCTCGTATAGATGAAAAGTTTTATAAAGAGTTAGGAAAAAGTTGGCTTTCTGCAAAATAGCCTTCAAACTCCACCAAGCCAAATATGCATATAGGTTATTAGAGTTTTCCTCTATGAGTCCACAAAGTGTCACTTTCCAGTTCCATTTTATATGGTTCTGACCCACCTTGTTGATACGTTTTATCAGGTTTTCTTGACGAAGAGTGAGGTTTCGTTAAGGGTTTCGAGTCTACAACCAACATGTTCGCCTGTGGCACATGAAGATGATGGAGACTCATTGCTATTTTATTTCCGCTGTGCTAATCTTTGTAAAATGCTAGCCTTGAGCTATGCAAGTTGTAATGGATATTTGTAAATTCTGGATCATTCGTGTAATAAATTGATACAATGTTATGGTATTCATCGTAAACTGTGTGTGCTAGCGATTCGATCCAGGGACTAGCACTATACACAGGGATCTTGCCAAATTTTAAAGTGCAGGTCCGTTACATGTATACATGATTATCCAACGTTGAGCATGTTGTCTGGGTGAACAACAAAAGGGTATTATGCATGTATTTACTACGACAAGGATCCATTGTCTCTGGCAATAAGGAATAAGATATGTTACATTGGACATCGTCGATACCTTCGAAAGACACATGCATGGTGGAGAAGCTTGGCTTTCGATGGTAAGCGTGAAAACAAAGATGCGCCACAGAAGTTCACTTTGGCTAAGGTCCTAGAGGATCTAGAGAAGGTGAAAGATGTCAGGCCAGGGAAGCAACCTAAAATCACTGAAAAAAAGGAAGCGTAATATGGGACCAAATATTTATAGCCGCAAATCTGCGTTGTGGAGATTGCCTTATTGGAAACATTTGAAGCTTCCACATAATCTTGATATGATGCACATAGAGAAAAACGCATGTGAAAACATTCTATGCACATTACTCAATGTACTGGGCAAGACCAAGGACACACATAATGCTAGGCTAGATTTGTATGATATGGGCATCAGACATCATTTGCACTTACAGGAGAAAGGCAACAACTCAGTCAGTGCTCCACCTGCTCCTTATGTCTTGGGGAAGGATCAAAAAGTCGAGTTTTGCAAGTTTCTCAAAGGTATCAAGTTTCCTGATGGATATGCTGCTAACCTAGAAAGATACATAAGTGCAGATGGTTCAAGGGTGGTTGAAAAGCTCAAGACACATTCTTGCCACATACTCCTGCAAAGAATCATACCTGCTGGACTTAGAGGACTGGTGCCGAAGGATGTGTATGAAGCAATTGTAGAGCTAGGGACCTTTTTTAGGGAGCTATGTGGTAGAAATCTAAGGATTGATGTTGTGAAACGGCTGAAAGAAGAAATTCCATTGATCCTATGCAAGCTTGAGAAAATCTTTCCCCCTACCTTCTTTGATGTCATGGTGCACTTGTGTGTCCATCTTCCTGACGAGGCACTACTTAGAGGCCCTGTTCAATATGGCTGGATGTACCCAATAGAAAGGCGACTAGGCACTTTGAAGAATTTTGTAATGAACAGGGCCAAGCCAGAAGGATCAATTACTGAGGCATATATGGCAAGTGACACCTTGACATTTTGTTCTAGGTACATGGAGGATATGGACACTAGATTCAACCTGGAGGATGATAGTGGTGTAGAGGTGCCATTGCCTAATGACATCTCTATTTTTAAGCATGGTGCTACTCTTGTTGGAGGCAATAGGGTCCAGTAGATTGATGATGCTGTCCTGGATAAGTTAGTTTGGTATGTGCTAAATAATTGTGAAGAAGCTGATGAATATAAGGAGTAAGTATGAGTTTTAGTAGTTTCCGATTTATTTTTGAAATTACAAATTTTTCATTTGAATAAACTTGTCCTTGTAGGTTCTACAGAGACGATCTGTTGCAGCAAGGTGCACAACTAAATAATGTTGATACAATGGTTGAACAAGGATTTGCCAAGTGGTTTAGGCGCCATGTAAGTAACTACACAGATGGTCAAAAACGAACTTTATTCCATAAATAGAGCTATTCGATGATAGGCACAACTATTTCTTCCAGGTTTACAACTTGCTGTTCTATATGAATCTAAGTGATATAGACAAATAAATTCGTGTTTGTTTAGCTCTGAATGCAGAGATCTAGACTAGCATTGCTCTACTATGTAAAATACAGAGATTTTAGGTGACTGGACAAGCATTTCAGTTGTGGCATTAAAAATCATGTACACACAGATTACTCAATCACAAATTGGACAGTCCTATGATCCACGGAAAATAATATTGTCCCCATTACCAAAACAGTGGTGCAAAAGAGTGGATGCTAGCCTAACAAAACCCACAAGAGCGCTACTTATCGAGATTAAGGCAAGACAAGCAAAAGAGTGATTAAAATATCTGGATAGCTGAATGCATTCAGGTTACCTATCATGCAATAAATAGCTGAATGTCCAAATAAACAAGCAGATAAGCCATATGTAGCTAGTAACTCTCCACCTCTAATCAAAATCTATTGCGTGCCTGCCTATGTTTTGAAGAAGTCAATACCAATGCTTTTTAAGAACTGCATCCACTATTGTTCGGAGAAGTACATATTGTTGTTTGGTTTCATAAGCAGTGCAGGAGGAGAGGAGGCTAAGGGATACAGTTCCTGACCTTGATCATTGTAGTTCTATTCTCACGGACAAGAGGGTCAATAACCTCAGAGCCAGCCATTGTCTAAAATTTTTACTCTGCACATAGGCAGCCTAAAAAAAGGTTCAAGTTAACTTCAACTATTGTCTTGTACATCATGTATGTTCATAATTCACAAGGTACTGCTGTTTGGTCCCATACACAAACTATTTAGAAGCCAGAGATGTTGTGGCACACTTGACATGAAAATGAATCCTTTTGTGGGCCGGCGCAATTTGGAAGTCTTTCGGAAGCCATAGACTCTTAACAAAATCCCAGGTTAATCAAAGAAAAGAAAATTATCTAACCGTTTACATACCGTGGGACAAGTTATAACAGTTGGCAGTCATTTTTTACAAGATAAAGAAGAAACATGGCCAAAAAATGACTCGATGGTAATAATGTCTCCCAAGCTTTTATTATGAACTTAGCTTACACGATAAACATACAGCCGGTGGCCGAACCATATCCTAATAAATTGATGGATCCACATTTCCAATAATTTTATTTGTCAACATAGTATTAAGTAACCAGTTACCATGGGATACATGTTATTTTATATTACTAATATTACACGGATGGGATCGATCTCAGGGCGAGCTAGCAGTTGGTGAAACACCAGCAACGAGGGGGGGAGTCGAAGCAAGCGCCGCCAACGTTGTTGCTGTTTTCCGCTTTGCATGTATCTAGGCAGGGGGTGAAGGAGGTGTCGCACAACCCATAGGCATAGTTACCGCTCAGGTGCCTGCAGGTGCAGATGTCTGCCCCAACGTGGCCCATCTCTGCATGATGTAATGTAAGAATCCCTTAGTTAATTAACCAAGAAAATAATAAGCAATAAGACACAGCGTCATACATATGAGTTATTAGCATGAGCTTGTACACGTACGTACTCCCTCCGTTTTGTCATTTCTGTATAATTAACTGTATTGGTTTTTTCGTTTCTAGATAGATAGTTTTTGCTATGTATCTAGAAGGGTAAAATGCGCATGCATGGTTATTGTACTTATCTCTGTATCTCACATTGGCCATTATATTTACAAAAGTGTAAATCGTAGTCATTGGACTGGTTCGAGCATGTCGATACACGGCCATGGCCCCACATAATTTTACGTATTAGTATGTGTATGATGTAATGTATCATAACTAACAATGGTCAAGTCACATTGGCCTTTGCTCACTACAGGATTGGCGCGCTACGCCGACGGTCTACCTCTACGCCGACGGCCAAATGTCGGGGCCGTCGGCGTAGCGAGCGACCAGGCCAGCCGGCTATGTGAGCCGTCGGCGTAGCCAGGCCCTCGGCGTGCGTAGGCGACGCTACGCCGACGGCTACCCTCGGCGTAATATTGACCCTCGGCGTAGCGCCGCCCTAATTTTCTTCCTCGGCCAGGCCGTCACGGCGTGGTAACGACGTTAGTGGTACGCCGAGGGCTGCCCTCGGCGTAGCATCATGTTTTTTTTTGCTCCCATACGCCGACGGTCACCCTCGGCGTATCAGATTTTTCAAATTTTGGCCGTCCACACACCCCCCCGTGGATCGCCTTTTTTTGTCTTGCGAAAACTAAATGAAAATGATAAAAAGTCCAAAAAATATAATCCTTCGAGATTCATGTATGTTATGCAACCTACTATTAGGGGAAATTAACAAATTTGAATTTCGACTTTTTTTGCAAAAAAAGTTTATTTTTCGGTAAAATGGCTCTACCGGTTGCATACGATGTCGGAAAAAAACGTATAACCTATCAAAATGATCGTCTCTGAAAGGAGATTCCAATTTCAACTGCCTTCGGCCGTTTCGGATTTTTTTAGATCCTCAAAATTCTAGAGGGAAATATGAAAGCAGGAAGATTTTAGGTTTTTCCGGGAAAAAATAGAAAATTTTGATTTTTTTTTGAAATTTTTGAATTTCTTTTGTTGTTTAGGTTATTTCTTAATTATTTCGAATTTTTGGTATTAGTTTGGATTTTTGGATTTTTTTTGTTTTTTGAGATTTTTTTGAAATTTTTGAGTTTTTTTGAAGTTTTTTTTGAGTTTTTTGAGATTTTTGAGTTTTTAAATTAATCATTGTTGTTTGTTAATCATTGTTGTTTATTTACATAATTGTTTGGAATTCAAAAAATAAAATCACGTGACATAAACATAGGGGTTAATAGGATTGATAACGTAGTATTATCAAGTAGTGATGATTGCAGTCTTGGTGTTAAGGGGGAAGGAACCCAGAAGTTAAGCGTGCTGGGGCTGGAGGAGGCTGTAGGATGGGTGACCGACCGAGAAGTTTGACCGTGAGTTCGATTTGACCTAAGATTAAGTGTTAAAAATGATCCATGTGAGAGATTAAAACAATTAGAAAAAAAATTAGGAAATTTTTTAAAAAAAAAACTGATTTTTTTTTTTTGAAAAAAATTAGAAGTTTCACCAAACGGACGTTAGTGCTATGCCGACGGCCCGGCCGTCGGCGTACTCGAGCTACGCCGAGGGGACACGTGGCTCCGCCGAGGAGGATCTCCGCCGAGGGACTACGCCGAGGGCTGCCCTCGGCGTAGCCTACGCCGACGGCCCTTTGAGGCTACGCCGAGGGTTCCCGGCCGTCGGCGTATCCGGCCATTCCCGTAGTGGCTTGACCATGGACTCACCTCCGATTCTCTTGTCGAACACAAGTTCCTAGTAATCTAGCACTACTGGCTATGTTGGTAACAATCTTTATTGTAGATCTATGAAACATGCATCAGCAATAAAATTAGCTTGCCATCTAGCTTCCAATGTCTTTATGATCATTGGACATATAGACATTTGTTAAGTATACATATGTTGGGAAATTTTGAAAACGCTATATACAAACATAGCATAATTTGACAACACATTTGATTATTATCAAACAGACAAACTAATTCCAATTATGTATAATTAAGGATATAATGGCCGTATAGGTATAGATATGTGAGTTTAATTATCACTATATAAACTTCCAGAGTATAATGGCGAAACTGAGATATGAAGACAAGTACAATGACCATTCTTGTATTTTACTCTGTTAAAAATATAAACCTCTAGATCCATGTCAAAAGTTTTATATCTAGAAAAAGAATCAAAACGAATAGTAATTCAAGCCAGAGGGAGGACATGTGTACTGACCGGCGGTCATGATGACAAATAGGAGGAAGATAGCAGCGATGGCAGAGTAACTCCTTTGTGATGGCGCCATTGGATAATTAATAGCCTTTTACTGCAAGGTGGTACGTTGGAGACGAATGGGCTAGCGAGGAGATGGCTGAATGAGTGATCCATCGAGGAGAAGGTTGCAATATATAGCCCTTTACAATGATGTAGCAGCAGGAGAAGTTGCGATAAATCAGAGACACTAGTTACAATGATGTTCGGAGAAATCAAAGCAGGATGTGTGCAACCTACAATGCTGTTCGGAGGAATCAAAAGATATACCAGGTGCGGCTGATCTTTTGTTGAAGATGCCACCTAGCTAGTGTAAAATTTAATAATCTCAGCCAAAAAACACTACGACATAAGCGATGACAGGTCCTAGGAAACAAACAAAACCGGTTTGCACTTGAATAAATGCAGAAATGACACTTTCTGTAGTATTTGAAAGGAGTAACATTCTCTAATTCGAATGCCATATACATATGTTGATTCTACTCTCTCATGATGCCAACGGGTCTGTTTGACGATATTTTGTGTTAGTAGTGTATATCTAACATACACGCGAGAGTACTTCACGTACAGAATTCAAAAATGCGCCTAAGTGCAGTCTATAAGAATTATGCATGTATCTTATGTGTATTAGAGGTGCTAATGGCCGGAGTTTAATTAAATTAAGCCTAGCCATGCATGTGTTGTCAGCTAGCCAAGATGCGTGCGTGCAGATTTTGGGCCAGCTAGTCCTTTTGGGATGTACCTGTGTTTCAGGTAGGAAAAAATCGATTCAGACGTGGCCATGATGGACTGTATCCGAATTTGGCAGGCGAAGATACGTATATTCCTCCGTATGAGGTCTGACCGGGCTAATCTGGCGTGTTGGACCTGACTCGACCACGGCACTTATTTGTGCGTGACAGAGATAAACGATCAGGACTTTTGTACGTACAGAAGCGATCTAGAAGGTTGTGTTCCGTTTTCTAGTTTTTGTTCGTGCAGCACACGTAAGGATCAGATACGATCCGATCTCATCGTTTTTTTGGGGCGATCGCATATCCCTGAACCGCCTCAGCCCCCAACCTCGTGGCCTATATAAAGAGGCTACGATCCAGGGAGAAACGCGAGACGAACTCCCTACGTAGAAGCACACCAGCTAGAGGCGAGGAGATCGCATCTAGAGGAGAAGAAGAGCACGCAAGGAGAAGTCTTCCTCGAGCAGGCGGCTCAGAGGGGAGGGCAACCCGTGTGCGTCTAAGAGCACGCACGCATCGCGGGCTAACGAGCTCGCCGGGGAGAAGGCCATGGCGGTCATCATCCCAAAGGGTGAGAAGCAACACTAACACTTATATTTTCTTCTTGCATCCAGCATCATGGTGGTGTCGTTCGTGCTGGCCGAGACGCGGCCGGCGCCGTGAGGTGACCATCGCCTTGTTTGCAACAAGGAGGTGCGGAGGCGGCTACCTTGATCTCGGCATGCTCGCCGCCGGGGGCAGGGCGTTTCCCCATCGTCTTCATTGGGCAGCCGGAGCTGCTACCCATGTCTCTCTTCATGTGGCAGCCGTGGCGCACGCCACGATAGACATCGTCGCGGACAGCATGGACGCCGGCATCCGCGGCGTTAGCCGCGCTAGCACTGGCGACACCCGTCGCTGGGTATTGGCGTGAGCGCCGGTAGCGGTGGCGCACGCCTTACACGGACCTCGGCGTTGTTTCCCGCGGCAGCGGCGTCCTTGTGCCGGACATCGACAAGGTTCCCGTGGCAACGGAGCGCCGGCGCTCGACGCGGCGTCGGGCAGCGGCAACGTTCGACGCGCCGGTCTCTGGCGGCGTCGGCAGCGGCGACGCTCGACGCGCCGGCGCGGCGTCGGTAGCGGCGACGCTCGACGTGTCGGCGCGGCGTCGGCAGCGACGACGCTCTACGCGCCGGTCTCTGGCGCGGCGTCGGCAGCGGCGACGCTCGACGCGCCGGACTCTGGCGCGGCTTCGGCAGCAGCGACGTTCGACGCGCCGGTCTCTGGCGCGGCGTCGGCAACGGCGACGCTCGACGTCCGACACGTTGCTCGCACCGAATGATGGCGTGGTTTTGATCGGCAGCGGCCGCGTCGCGCTCGATGTCGGCGCGTTTTCCGTGTCGGCAGCGGCCGCATCGTGCTGGACGTCGGCCTGGTGCCGGCAGCAGCAGGGGCCGCATTGCACTGGCCATCAACGAGTCGGGCTGGTCGCATACCCTCGCCTCTTTGGCTAGGAAATAGCTGAAGCTTCATGCGTACATGGCTACGTGCATGTCTCTCATGCATGGCTGGCTGAACTTGTGCCTCTAGTTGCCTTGTGCATAGGCGCCTATGTTGGCACATGTACATACGATGTGTATGTACCTGAACGTTTACTTCTCCGGTGCGGGGAGTCCGTCGCTCTCCCTTGAATCCTCTCCTACGACTATTTTGGCGGGGTGTACCCCTCGCACTTTCGGCAATGCCGCAAGTCATCGCGACATCAAGCCGAGCCTAATCATGCATGCTACTTCGACTTCAACACCGACGCCGTTCGAGACCGACGAGGCAAGACGGCGAGGCGGGCACGGCCGGCGCAAGGGCCATGCTATCCGCGGCGCGTGTACACGCTAGTACATGGATTCCGCCGCCGCCAACACATCACCATCATCATCATGCACGAAGAGCGAAGCGAAGACCGAAGACGACGACCAAGCAGCTTAATCGGAGGTATCCCGCGGTTTTATCCGCGGGAGTAATTAACCGGGTGCTTTCCGTGGCCCCGGGAACCAGGAAACCACATCGCCTTGACTCGGCCGCGCCAGCAGGCCACACGGAGCGCACATTCGGGATTAGTCTTTTAGTCGTGATGATTAATTGTATCTTTTCCCCTTTTATTTTATTTTGTGTACTTTGTACACTGGCACGCCCGCACACTTGTATTTCCCCCGGTGTATAGGAGACGCTTTTCATTTAGCGTTTCTTTTTCGTGTCAAACAAATTGGCACGCCCGGTGGGACCTGGTTCTCCTCCCATCTCTGCTGCACATTGGTCGCGGCTCGGTCTTCGCTCGCTCTTCCAAATGCATTGCATATTGCATGGCATGTTGCATGAAGATCATTGGCGAGGCATTCCGCTGATGGTAAGCATCTTCTGCAGGTCTTTTTCCTGAAATCGCGGACGACGAGGTTCCAGCGGCGATCCAGTTTGGATCGCTTCCGGGCATCATCACCTTCAGGCAGGGCGACAAGGTGTACGTCCACCAAGTGCAGGACACCGCCCAATTCCAAGTCGTGGAATCCAAGAAGGCGCAGAAGAGGGCGGTCGCCAAGGCTAAGAAGGTGCGCCGCGAGCTTATGCTTGAGGCGCGCACCCTCTTGAAGAACTCCGTGATGGCGGAGATGAAAGGAAACACGGATGCTGCTCAACGCCTACGTGTCCAGGCTGTCAATAGGCGGACGGACGCCTCTTCGGTTTGCGCTCCGGCACCGGGCGCCGAACCGGAAATTTCTAAGCCGACGACGCAGCGCACGGAGGTCGAGCTTCTCGAGGCTCTTGAGGCTGCCTCTGTTGATCTTCGGAGGCTAATGACAAACGCCCGTTTGTCACGTAGCCCTCACCGGCTTCGCAACCACAGGAGGAAGTACCAAAAGGTACAAAATCTTCACCGACTGATCAGCTCTCGCATTGCCCAGAGCGCCGTCCCCGAAGAGGACTGGTCTCTTGGAGCAATGGAGCTGGCCCACAAGGTGTTCACATACGGCAACACCAATCCTCCATATGACTTATTCCCCGATCAATGGGCGAACGAGCCATCGAAGGTCAAGGAGCTCGTACGCCGGGCAATCATGAGAGAATTCTGGAAGCGACGCTCGGGCAAGCAGCCCGTTCTTCCGGGCCAAACCACCACCTTCAACCTCGACGACGGTCCGCTCCATCCGCCAAGTATGTGGGCTTCATGCCTTCATACCTCGGCGGACGACGAACGGCCCTCCGCCCACACCAACAACAGGTTCTCCGCTCTCCGGAATGAGGTGCCCGCTCCGCGCGAGGAGGATCTGCGACAAGAACTACGCCAACTCCAAAACCAAATGAGCCACCTTCAGAGGAGGCTCGATGGTCAAGGAGAACGACCTGAATCATCGGCACAGGGTGCGAGCAGGAATAGGCGCCTGCTCAAACCATCGCCCTCAACATGAGCGCCAAACTTTGGCGCCTCGACGACGCCCATCTCCAACGCGCCATAACTCTTGGGGGCATCGTACATTGCCTCCTCACGGGAGCAGGTGGCCTCGACACCAAGGTGACGCTTCAGACCACCGCCCCATGCACCAAGGGCGACCGCGGAGTCCTCCACGAGAGCCGGCGCCCACCCGGGTGCCGCCTCCTTCAAGGCATGAGGAAGTGAGGCGTGAGCCAGCGCCCGTCAGGGCGCTCCCACCTCGACGCGAGGAAGGAAGGCGCGAGGACGTGCGGGAACGGGCAATGAACAAACCGACCGCTCCCCCAGCTCCACCAACTCGGCGAGGTGTACCACCTCTCCTACCTACACCACCGATCCCACCAAGGGCTCACGGTGCTCTTACCGAGAACCAACGCAAGCGTGAGCGACGCCGGAGGAACCGGCAAGTTCTTTACAAGGAGCTTGAAGACTTGGTGCTTCGACACACTCAGGTCCGCATTCGGGCCGACGGTGATGTCGTAGAGAACGACAGGATCACGTTCCGTCTCTCCCCGGACTTGGAGCGGCATGAAAGGTACAACTACCTTCTCAGCCGCCTCACCCCGAAGCCGCGCAAGGCGCAACCGGGCGCCACTGGACAGGAGGGTGCAGAGGTTACTCCGCCCCATCCCGTAGCGATTCTTAGGCGAGAAAGCGAACATGAGAATGTCGCTCCAACCCCACCCCTACAAGAAGGGCAAGCTATGGGCGCCTCTCCTATGGAGGGCGTCGAAAAGACTCCCGAGGTGCACCCCAGAGATGCCCACGATGGAGGTTCAGCTCTCGAGACAAACCTAGAAGGGGCTGTCAAGGCGCAACTTGATGTTGCCCTCGAACCAGCTCAACCCATGGAGGAGTTGCCCACTCACGTTTCTTCCAACAGGGAGGAACAAGAGGGTGAAGCCGCACCGCCGCCGGAGGCGGGTAAAAAAGATGAAACGGAGAAGAACATAGCCGCATGCGGCACTCTAGCAGTGCGCTCGCGCGACGAAGATGACGAGTGGCAACCACCAAGTGTCACCCACGACTTCACATACCCTTCCGACGAGGAGATTGTGCCAAACCCACGGGCCAATTTCCGTACAGCACTGCTGCCTCGCCTGGGCCATGTTCGCTCATGGTTCAAAGGCGCCGAAGGGGCGGCAAAATCAAGCACCTCGGAAGAGGAGGCAAGATCGACTGCCTCCTCCCTCCCTTCACATCACGACGGGACGCAGCAAGAAGCCCACTAAGGGCACCAAACGTGACTGGGATATTTCCCCGGTCCACTACACCGACATGGCGTCCAGACTTCCCCAAGATCAAGCCCAGCTGCAACAAGTAGCGGGACGCCCAGGAGCCGGAACCCGGCTGAGGTCCTTGGCGCTTCAAGGTGTGGCAAAAGACACCACAGGATCAGGCGATCCTTTTGAGACTCAAAGTGATGAGGAGGAGGTTTCCGACACCGCCTCTTCCTCATCGCTAGAGATGCTTCCCACGCCACCTCCTTACGACGACCTCGACATGTCAGTCCCTTCGGATGACGAGTCGCACCTTCAAGACCTTCACACTGCACCGGCACGGATGGCAGTGGACGATGGCCTTAACGAGGACGCTGATGCACTAGCTGCAAAAGCAGACCTCGAGAGGCAAAAAGGTGTCCTCGCTAACTCTTCCGGCAAGGAAGTACCTGGCGAGGAAAGCTTGGCCGATCAAGTGCGCCGGCAGGAATGCAAAATCAACGAGCTAACATCGAAGCTCGACAAATTCCTCGAATTCATGACAAACAATAATTCCAGTGCAATAGGTACACAACAGAAAGTGGTCGACCCGCAAGAAGAGGAGATCCTAGGCGGCGTTGCCACAAACGCGCCGGCTAATGAAGGGTATCAACAACACGAAGCGCGACCTTTGGTCGTGCCCGGCACTGCACATACGGAACCAAGTCCGAGCACGCTCAAGGGCTACCATGACCTCCTCGAGGACATGGTGACAAAGAATTTTAAGCAAATGGCTATTGACCAGGCTCCACGGTCCTCGGAGAACGAGCTGGAAAAGCCTTATGAAGCATGGCACGACCTAGTGTCATTCCCTGCGGGGTGGCATCCACCCAAGTTTCGCCAGTTTGACGGAACTGGCGATGCGAGAGAGCACTTGGCCTACTTCGAGGCGGCATGTGGCGACACTGCCAACAGCTCGTCGCTTCTTCTCCGACAATTTTCGGGGTCATTAACTGGCCCCGCGTTCCACTGGTATAGCCGCCTACCAGTGGGATCGATCAGCAGCTGGGCCGGCATGAAGGAAGTCTTCAAAAGACACTTCGTCGCCATGAAAAAGGACTTCTCCGTCGTCGAACTGGCGCAAGTTCGTCAACGACGAGAGGAGTCCATTGATGACTACATCGTCCGCTTCCGCAACAGCTACGTGCGTCTCGCTAGGGAGATGCACCTTGAGGATGCCATAGAGATGTGCGTCCACGGCATGAAACAACACTGGTCGCTGGAGGTTTCTCGGCGCGAGCCCAGAAACTTTAGCGCTCTCAGCTCAGCTGTGGCCGCCACAAAGCTAGAGTTCGAGAAGTCGCCGCAAATCATGGAGCTCTATAAGAACGCCAGCGCCTTTGACCCCGTGAAGAGGTTCAATTCGACATCCAAGCCACCCGCCAACAACAGCAAGCAAACGGCGAGCGTGGAGACGAATGCCACTAGAGTATTCGCCTCTGCCCCACGAGGCAATGTGCCTTTCGTAGGCGCAAGGGGCGACGGAGGAAGACAACGACCGTCCATGCAAGAACTCCTGAAGAAGCAATACATTTTCCGTCGAGAGTTGGTGCACGACATGTTCAACCAACTAATGGAACACCGCGCAATCAACTTGCCGGACCCGTAGAGGCCCGAACAGGTAAAAATGGTTGACAACCCTCTATACTGTCCATATCACAGGTACGTTGGCCATGCGATAGAAGACTGCATCTCCTTCAAGGAATGGCTTCAAAGAGCCATCAACGAAAAGAGGATCAACCTTGATGCTGACGCCATTAACCCCGACTACCACGCCGTGAACATGGTGAGCGTAGGGTCGTCATCGCCAATAGCACAAGACACGGAGAGCGGGACATGGGTCCCGTTCTCACAAGTTGAGCATCGACTTTCGAGCCTTGTCGTGGCTTCAGCCTCGGCATCCTCCCCTAACATAGGGGGCTCCGGTGCTGTCTGCCATGAGGAGCCTTGGAGCACGGTTCGGCGCCGGACGCACGCGAGGGTCCTCCCACCACGGCCCCCGCGCCGATTGTTTGAGAGAAATGCCTCTCTTTCACTCCCGCGACGTGTTGACCCAAGTCAGCGCCGTCCGCCACCAAGATTCGTGCCCAAGTCGGAGGGCAACGAGTCGTTCCCTCGACGGGGGCGG
Organism: Puccinellia tenuiflora; assembly: GCA_012064385.1. NCBI lineage: Eukaryota > Viridiplantae > Streptophyta > Magnoliopsida > Poales > Poaceae > Puccinellia > Puccinellia tenuiflora. Next base: position 280,575 of record QRDG01000542.1, on the reverse strand, counting down.
ATATTGCCCTCTTTGGGGCAGTTCTTTCCACAACTCTATGGGCAAGCCCCAGCTGTTGAGGACGCCCAAGAAGAACCCAGCACGTCGCAATCGTCAAACATTGCGAGTTGCAACGTTGTCCTCTGCAGCGATGCAAGCAGCTCCGAGGCTGATGATGTTCTCACGCCTCTCGAGCAGGAGGTGTTCCACGCGGAGGGCTCCGCTACGGAGCCCCTAGTTCAAGAAGTCAACATGAACCTGCGCAGCGGCAAGGTTCTACCTGAAGCCGCAAAGGCAAACACCGTACAGATTGACACCCCGTGAACCAAGGAGCGGCTAACAAGCAAGGCGTAATCAAGGAGGCCCTAAGGGGAGCTAGAGACGTGCAGCCCCCTTCCCTCTACATTTCGGTAACCACCCCACTTGAAGTTTGGGCGATACCGAGCTCGTCCCGGTCGAAGATTGAAACCTTGTTTTATAAGGTTCCACAAGTGAAACATTGTGACTCTATATTTGAACTCCCTAATCCTTGCTTTGATACAGAGAAGGTGCCTTCAACAATGAAGGTTGAGCCTAGGATGGCTCGACTCTTGGCGAGCGCCGGAATCAAGCTCGAGCGGAACAACAGGATGCCGCCACCACCCTCCATTTGCGAGGAGTGGTGGAGGCAGTCGGAAGCCCTCGACAAGACAGGGGGCAAGAAGAAGCCCAAGTACGGGCTCGGCTACATCGACCTCGATGCCCCCGACCCGGAAGGCAATGGGCATGCCGGCAACTCACGAGCCGCGTGCCATGCCACGTCCGTCAGCTCAGGAGACGATCCGGATGACGATCATCCTGGGCAGGACCAGGATGTTGGCGCCACTCCTGCGCCGCAAGAGCTTGAAGATGGTGGGCAGCCCACCATTGACGAGCTGGTGGAAATCAACCTCGGAACAGAGGAAGATCCGCGCCCCACTTTCGTTAGTGCCACACTGACAGAAGAGGAGCGCGATAGCTATCGAAGCTTCCTGATGGAGTACCGGGACTGCTTCGCCTGGACCTACAAGGAAATGCCGGGGCTTGACCCCCGTGTTGCCACACACAAGCTGGCGATTGACCCCCAATTCCGGCCGGTCAAGCAAAAGCCTCGGCATTTGCGGCCGGAGTTTGAAGATAAAGTCATTGCAGAGGTTGACAAGCTAATCACTGCAGGTTTCATCAAGGAAGCCCAATACACTCGCTGGCTCTCTAGCATCGTACCCGTTGAGAAGAAGAACGGCCAGGTTCGGGTTTGCCAGGACTTCCGCGACCTGAACCGGGCATGCCCCAAAGATGATTTCCCCATTCCCATCACGGAAATCATCGACGCCACCACGGGTCACGGCGCGCTGTCATTCATGGATGGCTCGTCGGGCTATAACCAAATCAAGATGGACCCGGACGATGCCATCAACACCGCGTTCAGGACCCCAAAAGGCAACTTCTACTACACCGTCATGCCATTTGGGTTGAAGAATGCCGGCGCCACCTACCAGCGTGCCATGACACGCGTCCTCGGCGACTTGTTCCACCATAAGGTGGAATGCCACATCGACGACTTGGTGGTCAAAACCAAAGACCGCCAAGACCACGAAGATGACCTCCGCGTGGTCTTTGAACGACTACGTCGACACCAACTCAAGATGAATCCACTTAAGTGTGCATTCGCCGTGCAATCTGGCCTCTTCCTCGGCTTTGTGGTTCGCCACCGAGGCATCGAGGTCGAACCAAAGAAGATCAGGGCCATCCTCGACATGCCAGCTCCCAAAGACCACAAGGAGTTGAGGACCTTACAGGGGAAGCTAGCGTACATCCGACGCTTCATCTCCAACCTCTCTGGACGCATTCAGCCCTTCTCGCACCTCGCGAAGAAAGGAGCTCCGTTCGTGTGGGACGAAGTTTTCCAACATGCCTTTGATAACATTAAAAGGTACATGTTGAACCCTCCCGTCTTGGCAGCTCCTCTAAAAGGACGGCCACTCATACTCTACATCGCAGCACTTCCCGGTTCCTTGGGCGCTCTACTTGCCCAACACAATGACGAGGGCAAGGAGGTGGCCTGCTACTACTTGAGCCGCACCATGGTTGGTGCCGAGTGTAACTACTTTCCAATAGAGAAGTTGTGCTTGGCCCTGATGTTCGCTCTCAGGAAGCTAAGGCACTACATGCTGAATCACGAAATCCAGCTCATCGCGAGAGCGGATCCCATAAGGTACGTACTAAGTCAGCCCGCACTCATTGGGCGACTTGGAAAATGGGCTCTCCTCATGATGGAATTCGACCTCACCTTCGTGCCACAGAAAGCGATCAAGGGGCAAGCCTTGGCGGAGTTCCTCGCGGCTCACCCCGTCCCGGACGATTCTCCCCTCATCACCGACCTACCGGACGAGGAGGTCTTCACCGTCGAGCCCGAAGTGCCATGGGAGCTCTACTTCGACGGTGCCTCGCGCACCGAAAACGATCCCGACGGCACCCCTAGGCGCAGGGCGGGTGCCGGCTTGGTGTTCAAGACTCCACAAGGAGGGGTGATGTATCACTCTTTCTCCCTCATGAAGGAGGAGTGCTCCAACAACGAGGCTGAATATGAGGCTCTCATTTTCGGCCTACTTTTAGCGCTCTCCATGGAGGTGCGCTCGCTGCGAGCCCTCGGCGACTCCCAGCTAATTGTTCGCCAAGTGAACAACATCTACGAGGTTCGTAAGCTTGAACTGGTGCCATACTACAATACGGCCCGGAGGCTCATGGACAAATTTCAGCATATCGAAGTCGCTCATGTCCCGCGGAGCAGAAATGCCCCCGCGGATGCATTGGCAAAGCTGGCATCGGCCTTGGTCTTACCTGACAGTAAACCCACGCAGGTCAACGTCGAAGAAAGGTGGCTTCTTCCCGCCGTCTTGGAGCTCGTACCGGAGGATTGCGAGGTCAACACCATCACCACAAACATGGTGGAGGAGGGAGAATGGCTCCAGCCATTCCTCGACTACTTCAAGCATGGCCGTCTCCCCGACGACCCAACCGAGAGGCGCCAGCTGCAACGACGACTCCCCTCCTATGTCTATAAGGCCGGTGTCTTGTACAAACGGTCTTATGGGCATGAGATGCTCCTTCGGTGCGTCAACCGGGGGGAGGCCGACCGCATCCTACAGGAGGTGCACCACGGGGTGTGCGGTGGCCATCAAGGCGGAGCCAAGATGTACCACAGCATCCGGCTTGCTGGGTACTATTGGCCGGGCATCATGGTCGATTGCCTGCGGGTGGCCAAGTCGTGCCATGGGTGCCAAGTCCACGGTGACTTCAAGCATCAACCGCCAGCTCCTCTACACCCAACGATCCCCTCATGGCCATTTGACGCATGGGGGATCGATGTCATCGGCCCTATCGAGCCGCCCACATCGCGAGGGCACCGCTTCATCCTCGCGGCGACGGACTACTTCTCCAAGTGGGCGGAAGCCGTCCCATTGAGGGAGGTGAAGAGTGACAACGTCATCAATTTCCTAGAGCGGCATATCATATACCGCTTTGGGATACCACACCGCATTACCTCCGACAACGGCAAGGCCTTCAAATCAGGTAAAATGCACAGGTTTTCGGGGAAGTACAAGATCAAGTGGAACTACTCCACTGGATACTACCCTCAAGCCAATGACGCAATCGAGGCATTCAACAAGACCCTCGGCAAGATACTCAAGAAGACGGTGACAAGGCACCGAAGAGACTGGGACGACCGTCTCTATGAATCCTTATGGGCGTACCGGGTCACCGTCCGTACCCCAACACAGGCGACGCCTTATTCCTTGGTGTATGGGAGTGAGGCGGTCTTGCCGCTGGAGATTCAGCTACCCTCCCTGCGGGTGGCTGTCCACGAAGAGCTCACACAAGACGAGCAAATACAGCTGCGATACCAAGAGCTGGACGCCCTTGAAGAGGGGCGCCTCGACACCCTCCAAAACTTGGAGCTGTACCGCCAAAACATGGTGCGGGCCTACGACAAGCTCGTCAAGCGTCGAGTCTTCAGGAAGGGCGAGCTGGCCCTAGTGCTTCGGCGCCCCATCGTCGTCACACACAAGACGAAGGGGAAGTTCGAGCCAAAGTGGGAGGGACCATACATCATCGAGCAGGCTTACGACGGGGGCGCATATCAGCTGGTCGATCACCAAGGGTCCCGGCCTATGCCCCCAATCAACGGAAGGTTCTTGAAAAAGTACTTTGCCTGAAGTTTGCTGCTTTTCTCTTTTTATTTTTTATTTTTCTTTTATTTCTTGCTCCGTTTTGTGGCTTTGCAAGAAGGGGATTTTTCTCTGTTGCCTACCCAAGTTTACAGTGCACTTCCTATTGCATAACGTAGACTTTGTGTTTTCTCTATTGCCCCTTCTTACGGACTACAAAGTCCTACAACAAAAACGGCTTTTTCTATTCACGCTTTGCCTTTGACTGAGGATTTGGCTGCCTTATGACTTGTCTAAGCGGAAGCATGGAGGGTAAGTGGAGCGGCACCTACACCCACGACACCCAGAAAACACATCACATGCTTCGAGAGGCGGTGGAGAAGACTACTTGGGTGACTTGTGCGCAATGAGGCCCCACACCCCCATTCTGCCAGAGGTGTCCCGGGGCACGGAGACACCATGCCCTGGGGAAGACGCTAGGATGAAGATCATGGAAGGGCTGCCCAACCCGACACAATCGGACTTGGTGCGTAGCCACATGGCACCCCGGGGCATGCCACCAAATAGCTCCAGATAATATGCCTGAGGGGCTGTAGTCCACCAAGGTGGATGGCTACCAACCAAGTTCTCAAGGTGGTTCCCCCGAGGAAGTACCAACAATCTCAAAGCAAGTCCGAGCAAATCCTATCGGCAATATCCAAGCAAGTCCAAAAAAAAAAAGAACGTTCAAGCAATCAAGTAGCAAGTCAAGTCGCTCGTGAAAGTTCTCCATCTCAAGAATCAAGTCAAGTAGTCCGTGCAAGCAACGGAACCACTGGGGAAGGCGGGCGGTAGTTGTCCACCACCCCTCAGGCAGGAACCCACTCGCTGTCGTCCTAAAACCACTGGCCCCGTTTCTACCTCGCCCATGTCTCCGTGTTCTTGGGGCACGGAAGGGAGCATGGCGGAGCTGTGGGGCTACTCATTGCCCTCATGGACTAGGGTACGATTTTCTGCTGCCTCTCGGACGTATTCCGACCACCTCATACACATCATACACCACACACACAATCGTCATGGTATTTCGACGGTTCCCAATGGCTTAGTCCTTCGTCAGCCTTTTCTGATGTCACCCATATGGCAAGTGTTCAATGAAAAAGCCAACATTTAAAAAGCCAAATACAACACTTCCTTTTTGGGATGCTTTTTTTCTCTCTCTCTTTTTCTGCCTTGGTTTTCCTTTGGATACGTTATCTTTGGGTTTGTTGTTTTTCGACTAACTCTATGCAGCTATATCCCGTGTACTTACGCGACATTCGGTGCATGACGCGCACCTAAGCCGCGTCGCCTACAACCATGACCGATCCCATGGGAGCCGGGGGCAACACCCCTCTCCTTGGGTCGTTCTCCTCTACACCAACCCGCGCCACAAACTCGGTGGCTCCCTCGGCCAGGCAGCCGGGGGCAATATCTACTTTCGACACAATGCTGGGTGACACCGCCCCGCGTTGGCTACAATTTGGCATCCGTCAAGCTGCTGGGGGCATGCGCCTCAAGCATCTACGCACACAACAACACCACCGGGGGCTACGCTTCGCCCTCAACATCATCATACAACCCCGGCGCAGCACGGGTACCCAAGATATCGATGGGCGTCCCGATATCTTGGCTTATGGGAGCAGTATAGCGCGCCAGTGCGGCCAGCGTGAAGCTGTGAAACCCTTCGATTTTGTCGGCTGGCACCGTGGCAGCTAGACGGTCGCGACTTGATCGATAAACGCCTTCAAGGAGCAGCAAGGTGTTCGCTGTAACTTGCGGATGACAACGAGATGCTTGGTTGACAGGCGTCGTGGCCGCTATACGACCCAACCAAGCACTCCACCTACCCTCTCGGCTGGAGCGCAGCGCGGCTCCGAGGCCGGGACATATTTCCCAGCACACTCATGATGTCGATGAACCTTCTCATAAAGGTTCACACTCAATGGCAGCGACAATGTAATATTGCGCCATTCTGTCGATAATTGTATTTCTCACCAAGTCGAGCCGTTCTGCTTCGCACTCCCCCTCGACTTGGTGGGGGGCATTATTCGTGCCATACAATTTTTTTTTTCTCTCTCTCTCGTTCTGTCTTTATTGGTAAGTGTATGCGGAGCAAGTAATTGCCCACGAGAATATAACACAAAACATGTCACGCTTTGTCCATATAAAGCGTACGCCGCTGGGGGCAACTTTTTGTTATCAGCAGCAGACATTGTGCGAGTCGCTTATAACAAGCGACAGGGAATGAAGTTGCATTATTTTAGTGCAGTTGTTGTGACGAGCTGCCGCTGTTTTTAGGCGCTCATAGTTGGGACGAGCTCCTGGCCGTTAATCGGCTGTACTGCTATGATGAGCAGCATATATGCCCACGTAGGTGTTCATGCATGTGTACTGTCAAATTCCAGCCCAAGGTTCTTTCTAGACGAGCCTGTGGACATGCGGGCGCGTTTCGAAGAGTTCAGGTAGGATGAACTCGCACGAGCGTTCGTGACTCCGAATCGTCGTTACAAAGAGCCGGAGCGCCCTGTGTTGGTCGGCTCGCCGCCCGACGGGGCTCCGTACGAGTGCCCTCCCTAGTATAGGCTGGTGGCCGCCGTCGGTGACGACGCACTCGTCTAAAAATGCGCGGTCAACGTTGAGTACATACACGAACGAGGGAAAAGGTCCTTAGTTGTGTGCATCCTTCCACGGCAAAGGAACGCGGAGGCGGCGCGGCTGCCACTCCCGGCGCTGGACATCGGCGTGGTAGCCGGCAGCAGCGACACGCTGCATGGACAACTGCAGCGGCGTCGTCGCGCTGGACATCAGCGAGCGTCGAGCTGGACAGCGGCGGCACTCGTCGCGTCTGCCTTTTAACGTTCACTTTCGCAGAGAGTCACCTCGCATCAGCTGTGGAGGACGATCGGCATATACACGATCTATGTCGTCACCATTCGCTGGCACCTTCACGAGGCTCGCAGCCGCGAAGCCAGCCGGCCGTTTAATGGCAGATCTGCGCCAGGAAGCTCACGCTGCTCCAGCTGGGCAATCTGCGGAGCGAAGGTTTTGGAGACTATATCGAGATATTCGAGTTTGGTGCCGATAGCCCTTTGCTGGTTACGAGCTTCCCTTGCTCTCCGACGTGCATCCGCGGCCATATCTTCAAGCTTCTTTGCTCAGCCTCATGTCATGCTCCAGCTCTTTTTGTGAGCGGATTTCTTCTTTCAAACGGGGTGCCTCCGATCGGAGCTGCTCTACTTCCTCCTTCACTGACCTGATTATAGCCTGAAGCTGTCGCTGACACGGACGGGCTTGTTCGTTGGCAGGGGCGGCGNTGTAGTCACCTTTATGCCCTCCCTTCATGCACTGTAAAACATCAATTTCTTATCCTTAATTAAATGAATGGGGCAAAGCTTTTGCCCCTCTGTTAAAAAAAGAAAAGAAACTGTACTAAGTAGAGGGAGATACTGGTGATATGCTTGTACGGAGCGTGCCTCCAGATCCGATGGAACTGCGAGGTGAGCACGTTATTTGCAAGAACAAGCTCGCGCATTTTATAGAATTTGCGAAATTTGTTTTCTTATCTTTGATTAACTTTTTTTTTACGGAAAACAGCGAGCTCTACTCCCTTTTATATTAAGAGGAAACCGGAACAAATGCCGGCGAATTATTACAGAAGTTACGGAGGGAAACAAAGAAAAGAGCAAGACACTAAGCAAACAACCCCAGGGAGAGCTTTCGACGCCCATCGTCTCCCGACTAGCGTTGGACGCTAGCGCACAAGGATCATCACCGCCGTAGACGAAGAGCTTCACTCAGCCGAGATTAGCCACGATGGTATTGGAGCAGCCGAAGGGCAACACATTGCCGAGTCCACACCCGGACGAAGGGCCATGCGCCGCCGAGGTTTTACACAACAACCACAGCATAATCGAAGGGCCTACGAAGCCGAGTCTGACACCCGGGAGGCATCCCGGCACTAGCCGACCATTAGTCGTCTTCAGAGGAGAGCTTCCGGCCCTTCCGAAGGAGCTCGAGCATCGTGACCATGCAGAGAGCACCAACAACACCACCGCAACCTCTCCACTGGTCCCTCCAGCTGAGTCCATCTCCATGAACGATGCCCCCAGGAGGGACATGACGACAAGCCGCCAACATCGTCCGATCGGGAGTACCCGAATCGAGGGTTTCCCCCGGAGCGTGGACATGGTGGAGGCGAGCGTAGTACCACGACAACGCCTTCATGAAGGAGGCGACACCCGCGGGCGCCGTCGTTGTCGGCTCCGGCCAAGGCAGGAGCAAGCTTTCACTCGGCACGGTCGCTCGCACCCCGCCGGTCAGCTGGTCCACCCGAGCTTCCCTCCTCCAACGGGCTGCGCCGCCGCCACAAGCCACCCTCCGTGACTAGCGCCAGCAGCAACAAGCCCTCGGACCAGCAACCTCCAACTCCTCTATCCCGTAGGACCGAGAGGAAGCAGCACGATCCACCCAGGCCTCCTGCCCCAGCAAGCCGCAGCCACGTAGAGCAGCCACCGGGCCGAGATCGAGCCCCTCGTCACCACCAGCACCAAGCCCCGGAATCCCGAGCTCGCGCTGGACGCCGAGTTCTCCTGCGCGTCGAAGCCCACCAACCCAGATCAGGCCCGGTTGGGCCCAGATCGGGCCCGGCCGATGCCGGCTCGCTTCGCACCGGCACCGTCAATGACACCCGCCACCAGCACCACCAGCACCACCAGCTCGCCCTGCTCCTCCACGCCGCTGCCCTCCCGCTCCTCCCGGACTCCTCCGCGCATGACCGGAGCCGGCGCCACTCCTCCCGCTCGCAGGAGTGACACCGCGGCACGCCTCCACAGCCCACTCGCCTTTGGCGAGCCGGGCGCCGCCACCCGCCGCCGGCGTCGACGGCAGCGACGGCCAGGGGAGCACGGATTGGACTGCTTTAGGTAGAGTTTGGGAAGGCCCCCGGAGCCACTCGAGCGGAGCAACCCGGGAGGCAGAATGGCCGAACCCGCGACTTCTTTGATCAACTCAAATCAGCCACCTACTTCATGCCGTGTCATCTCAAAAGAAAAGGATAAAGGTACAATGTTGGTTCGCAAAAGTTAGTAAACGTTGGCCTTGGCCGGCGAGAGTACAACCGGCAGGGCGTAAACAAAAGAGGCAGCGCGTATATTGCTGCAAGCCGACGCAATTTTTTTTAGAATAACAGGGAGGGTATCCCCTGGTTCCATTAAAAATGAAACCCCATCGTACACATCGTCATTTGCTTGTGATGTGCTCATGTCCAGCATGCACCGAATTCAAAATAAAAAGGGAAAACTAGAGATTATAACTAGCAGTTCCATCAACAAACTTGCTACAGCAAACATTACAGAGAGATAGCTCATGGATACAGGTAGCAGCAAAAACCGAAGAAGAGGCAGCTTGTCCTTCAGGTCTCCACCTTGCTCTCACCCACGATCACCTCAGCAGCAGCACGTTTCATTTTCTTGAGAGGGGTATTGCCACCTGCGGGAGACCAGCACTCTGTCAACTGATCAAGCGGAGAGGCGGGGCTGAGCAGCAGTAGTTTCTTGCCCCAGGAGCGGGAGCCTCTGTCCGGCGACTCCAGGCGCGAAGAGAAACTGTCTGAGATCCTCAGTTCACCCAGCAGGCGATCTGCTATTTTCACCTCAGCGAGCAGCGAGTTCTTGGGTGAATTCTTCAGCGCTCCTAGCCACAGATGGGGAGGGGAGCCTTGATTTTCTTGGACAGGAATTGGCAGAAATCCAAGATTTTCTCCAAGGCAGGGCCTTGAGATAGGATACTCCAGTTCTTTGCCGTCCGAGAGAGAAGGGACCACACCTGTTTGATGTTAGTCCAAAGGGAATTGTTAAATACTATAGCATTTCTACTCTTCCAGGTACACCATAAAGCAACATAAGTAATGGAGTTTAAAGCAGAATTCTTTTTATTAGAAACCCATAATCTAGCTACAGATTCATAGTCTTTTCCTATTTGAAATCCAAAGAATTCCGATAGAAGCCCCCAAGTATTACTCGCTACTACACAGTCAAACAAGAGATGGTGTACAGTTTCTAATTCAGAGCAGAAGACGCAATCTTCTGGTTTATTTAAGTGCCTTTTTTTTCAGATTGTCTCTAGTCATTATTTTGTTGTGAGACACAAGCCAGAGGAAGATATGTATTCTAAGGGGAAAGCACAGGTTCCAAATTGAAGGGATATATACAGGACACACACCTCGGAAATTAATAACATGGTAGAGCGAACTAGTAGAGTAAATCCCTTTGTTTTCTAGCTACCAAACTAGAGAGTCAGTGTCATCCGACAGGGATATGCTCCTAGTAATTTGCTCAATCTCATACCACCTCTCCATCATTAGTGGCGTGAAGTTCCTTCTAAAAGAAAGTCTCACTTCCTCCCCATTCCAAATGTCAGAGATGGTAGAAGTTTGTTCATTACATATGAGATAGATATCCCAAAATTGGACAGCTAATGGAGAGGTACCAAACCAGGTGTCCTCCCAAAACCTGATCTTTTTTCCATCACCAACAGTCCACCTAAAGCCAAACTTAATGGTTTTAACTACTACCATTACCCCTTTCCAAAACCTAGAACAACCAATTGTGCTGCTAGTGAAGATGTTGGGGTTTTTGGTCTTGTACTTGTGGTCAATGATAGTTTTCCATATTCTATCTTCATCCGAGATATATCTCTTAATCCAGGACCCTAGCAGACAGAGATTGACATCTCTTAGGTTTGGGATACCTAAACCCCCAAACTCTTTTTTCATGCAACCTAGGTTCCAATTGGCTAGGTGCAGTTTTCTGTGCCCCTCGAAGTCATTCCAAAGGCAATGTGCCATTTGGGTGTTAATTAAATCTAGGGCCCACTTGGGGAATTTAAAGAAGGACAAGAGATAGATGGGAATACTAGCTAGGCAGGATTTGATGAGTACTATTCTACCAGCATAGGACAAGAGTTTGCCTCTCCAGCCAGCTATTCTACTAAGAATTTTGTCTATTAGAGGCTGGATGTCCTCTCGTCTTAGCTTGTCATAGTGTAACGGTATGCCTGGGTATTTTGTGGGGAAGGAACCTTTTTGACACTCAAAGATGTCAAGGAAAGGGGTCGCTTCTTCTGTATCCATGTTAATAGGAATCATCTCGCTTTTGCTATAATTAATTTTCATTCCCGATACTTGTTCAAAACAAGAGAGAATAATTTTCAGGTTTTCGGATTTACCCACATCGTGTTCTGCAAACAAAATGGTATCGTCTGCATATTGAATACAAATGATACCACCCGGGCAGACAAAAGGGCATAAACATCCAATCAGGTCATGAGACGCTGCTTTGATAAGCATTTTGGTTAGAACATCGACTACTGAATTAAAGAGTAACGGGGAGAGGGGGTCTCCCTGCCTTAAACCTTTTCCTGTTACAAAGAAATTACCTTCTACACCCCGTTTATTTTTACTCCCACTGAACCTCCATGGGTATCTTGGATAATCCAGCTTATTCAGTGGGGAGAGAAACCTCTAAGTCTTAAAAGCTCAATAAGGAAATCTAGATCAACCTTGTCAAAAGCTTTTTCGTAATCTAATTTGAGGACCTATGTACCGAGTGGATGATCTCATGTGCCGTGACGACGCAGAATTCAGCCATCTGGATTCTGGAACACGTTGAAAAGGAGGTCGGGTGTTAGTCGTACCTAAACTTGAGTGTTGTATATTGCCATGGATGATAATTCAGGGCTCTAGCTGGCTGGTGAAGGCCAGGGAGGGAGATCGCTGAAGACAGCGTGGTGTAGATGTTAATTGGATACGTATTTTTCAGTTTTCTGCATGGATTTCCTCTCGGCTCGTCTCCTCAACTCTTGCACAAGTAATTAAAACTTTAATAACTAGAGAGAGATATTGGTGGTGATATATGCTTGTAATGGAGCGTGCCTTAGTAACACCATCAAAGAAAAATAAAGATGAAAAGTTTGTTTCACACCCGCTGTACTATAGGAGGCACGGTAGGAGAACACAATTTCTGAAGAAGCAGTAAATAACTTGGGCTTCAGGAAGTGAAACATCCTAATCCATACAACATGAGGTGGTTCAAATCAGACAAGATGTTGAAGGTACAATTTAGGTGTCTGGTTTGTTTCTCCTTTGGCAATAAATTTCATGATGATGAAGTACAGTGTGATGTGGTTGACATGGATGTGAGTCATCTCATTTTGGGGAGACCTTGGCATGGGCGGCGGCGCCGACAACGCGTCGAGCTGCGGCTATCCGAGCCTCTGCTTGGAGTACTGCAGTGGCATGCCCATGCTTCGTCTGCCGTTCGGCGATTATGTCGTGACACAGATCCTCTATGGCAACAATTCTACCGGCGATTGAACCGTCTCCCTATACGACCTTCGCGTATCCATGAACGACTCATGGCCGCCTGTTGCCCGCCACAACCTCATGCCTGGGTCACCTCCGCCACTCTCGCCCATCCACTCGACATTAAATTCACCGCAACTTCATGATCCAGCCCTGCCTCCTCTCCTCAGCGGCGTTGTCCACTCATTAACGCCCGCCTCAACACCGACGACGTTCTCGCACAATTTTACAAATTGTGTCCAAGTCAACATCTTGCTTGTGGTTACAACTTTGTTATTCCCCCAATGTCTCACATATTCTAATCTATCTAACTCCTCCTTATTTATCCAGGTAAGAAACACTATTAGATTTGGGGAGCGAGAGAACCTTCTCCTTGATCATGTTAGGGCTAGACATTTTCTCCTTTCCCCTCGCGGTCTTGTTTGCTCATTACTCAGTGCAACTATTTATACAAAGTAGTTGTCACCTCTACCATGCAAATCGTGCCATAACCTGATCGACTACTTATATAATATGTGACTCATCTACCTCCAACAAACTTGAGCATGCATATATAGTTTTTCTCATGCATCTAAAGTTCTAGACTCATCCACCTCTTAGAGCTTGATCATGCATGTACTGTTAGTATTTACGGAGCTTGATCAACAAAATTAAAAATTTGAAGTCCAAATTTGTCTTATGTGACATGTGCAAAGAATTTAACCTAACATGGCCTACGGAGGAGAAAGACACAAACATGTTAGGTGCTCTTATTTATTTCTCCTTTTAGCATGCAAAAGAAGAGTGACAACATATTCATATTCGTCCACTCACTCGTTCGTGTTGGCAAATCACTCGCGTGCTCATCGATTTTCATGATACTAGTGAGCTAGTGAATTGAGTGCCCCCCTCCCGGTCACTTGGCTTTTGCACGGTTACATGTGTTCAATATTCCTGCAGTCCTTAGACTAGTCACAGTAGGGTATCATAGTTAGTATTATATGTATCATGTTGGTAAAAAGTTGACGTGTCACTGCAAATGATGGGTGAAAAAACTTACGATATCATAGGTAAATACCATAACATAACACATTTCAAGATAAGATGCATCTACAATTTAATAAATATAGTATTATATGTTAATAATTATTATGAAAGTAGTATCATAAACTATTATTATATACATGATACTAGGTTATGATACTTTCCACTATGTCTAGACATACCGAATTCATCTAGTCTCCTCAATCCTTACACAAGTAAATAAACTGTACTAACTGCTTTCAAACATCACAAGAACTGGATTTTTTATGAGTAACAGAAGTCAATTGGGATAGACTAATCACAGCCTTCCCTCCCTATGGACAACGAGCTATCGCACACCTCGCCACCTAGAGCTTCTCCTCGGTGTGCCACTGTCCCGGCCATCTATTTAAGTCCGGCGAGGAGGTTGGAACTTCTCCCGCGCCGCCGACACGTCCCATCATCCGCCAATCTAAACTTTTTGCTCGCCTCCACCACCTCTGATGCATCGGCGATGGCTCTGGCTCGCTCCATTCCTCGTCGTCGCCACAACCAGACATGTCGTCGTCGCCGACTCGGACTCCATGGCGAGGAAGAAAAAAACTGGACTCCCTTCTACGAATCGCGAAGCGTTGGATGGACGGTAGATGAATCGACCGACCTCTAAGCTATTTTTTTGCTAGCCGAGAATTTTTTTGCTAGCCGAGAATTAGCAAAACCATATGAAATATTATAGCGGTGCTAGTAGTAGTGTACTACTGTAGTGAAGGTACATATGGTATAAGCTGACTCGCCAGGTGCCGGGGACGCGGGTGTCCGGCGGGACGGGGTACCCGGCCTCGAACATCAGCATCGCCTCCTCCGGGCGCAGCCAATGGCGGCCGGATCCGTTCGCCTCCGCGCCTTCGCCGGGGAACCTCTCGGCCATGGAAGCGGGCGAGTTGGAAGGAAGGTTTGGACTTTTGGTGGCGAGTTGGATGTATCGGGCGAGCGTGGTGAGGCGAATGCGGCGGTGTGAGGGAGGCTAAATAGGCTAGCATGGAAGCGGCGGGAAGCCGAGGTGGCACGTGGGGAAGAGGCGGGAAGTGCGCCGCTGCGTGTCCTCGCCGATTGGACGCGACGGCAGGTGGACCGGTGGGCATAAAACTGGACTCGGGGGACGAGGCGATGAGGACGACGAAGCGGTGAGTCGCTACCAGGGCGGGCCTGCCGAAACATTCGCACGCATTCCCTTCCTTTCACACGCATTCCGTATCGTCAGTGATCCCAGACGCAACCCAACACCGTGGGTTCGGCCTGGGAACGCCGGATGAATTTTGGGCCAAAACCGGTGTAAAACGAGGCCCTGGTGGGCGACTGGGAGGAAAATGGCCCGCCGGCGGAAATAAAGTGCGAAAAGTTTGGCCTGTGGGGCTCTCGGGGGACCGGCTGGAGTTGCTCTAACTTGGGCTTCTTAGGAAGTGAAACATCCTAATCCAAACCTCAAAAAAAATCCTAATCCATACAACATGAGGTGGTTCAAATCAGACAAGATGTTGAAGGTATTCGGGTGCCTGGTTTCTTTCTCTATTGGTAATAAATTTCATGATGATGTAAAGTGTGATATGGTTGACATGGATGCTAGAGTCATCTCATTCTGGGGAGACCTTGGAATAGGCGGCGCCAACAACGCGTCAAGCGGCTATCCGAGCCTCCGCTTGGAATATCGCGGTGGCATGCCCGTGCTTCGTCTGTTGTTCGGTGACTACGGCGTGACACGGTTCCTCTATGGCGACAATTCTGTCGGCGATCAAATCATCTCCCTCTTAAACCTTGGTGTATCCATGAACAACTCATGTGCGCTCATCGCCAGCCGCAACCTCACGCACGGGTCGCGTGCGCCGCTATCCCTCACCCACCGCGACACATCAACATCACCACAACCTCACGATCCAGCCCTGCCTTCTCTCCAGCTTTGCCTCCTCCCCTCAGCAGCGTTGTCCACTCATTTAACGCCCACCTCAACACCGAGGACATTTTCGCACAATTTTAAGAATTGTGTCCGAGTCAATGTCTTCCTTGTGCTTACAACTTTGTTATTCCTCCAATGTCTCACATATTCTAATCTATCTAACTATCTTATCTTATTTATCCAGGTAAGAAGCAATATTAGCTTTGGGGATCGAGAGAACCTTCTCCTTGGTCATGTTAGGGCTACAGATTTTGTCCTTTCCCCTCACGGTCTTGTTTTCTTATTACTCAACGCAACTATTTATACAAGTAGTTGTCACCACTATCATGCAACTCTTGTCATAACCTGATGGACTACTTATATAATATGTGACTCGTCTACCTATAACAAACTTGAGCATGCATATAGTTTTTCTCATGCATCTAGACTCGTCCACCTCTTAGAAGCCTTATCGTGCATGTAAATTGTTAGTATTTACGGGCCTCGGCTCATTTAATCAACAAAATTCCGGAAAATTTCGAAGTTCAATTTTGAATTCTATGACATGTGCAGGGAATTTAACCCAACATGACTAACAGAGGTGGAAGACACAAACATGTAAGGTGACCTTATTTATTCCTCCTCATAGCATGTGAAAAAAGAGTGGCGCCATGTTCATTCATTCACTCATTCGTTTTGGCACGTCAGTCGCGTGCCCATCGGTTTTCATGATAAAAGTGAGCTAGTGAATTGAGTGGCCCCAACTTGGCTTTTGCACGGTCATATGTGTTTTTTATGTGAACACGACATGTGTGGTTATTGATACATGAAGCGCATCTATTCTTTTTGAAGTTCCATATGATATGTCTTGATATTACAAAGTTTTACTAAGTATTACTATATGATACCTGCGGCGTTGCTGCGGGAATACGTTGCACACCCCATTTTGCTATAAGGGGATATGAGCAGACATCCACATAAAGACATAACAAGCATATTTGGATAAGTATTAAGAATATTGTTAAGCTATAAGTGAAGATGCTGGATGGATACAACTTAACTCGTGAAAATAAAGTTGTAGTTATATCTAATGATAGGCAAAACATTGCTAAAACTTGACTCCTAGCTCTGGAGATGACATCCCTAAGTTAGAGAGAGATACTCCCTCCGTTCCTATGAGAAACACACATTTTTTCTTCATTTTCTTACCAAAAAGAACGGCATAGGGAACAGTTTTTTTAGATGATAACTCCCGAAATTGCCCCTTCAAAATAGCGGAGTAGTTAAGAGCAACTCTAACAGACCCCTTACAAATCGGATCCGTAAAACATGTATAAAAGAAATCGTAAAATGATTTTAAGGGCTCAAAACCGCCCGAAAAGAACAAACACAGAAAACACAAACTGTAAAATCGAACATTCCAGAATATTCTTCTGATATTTATTTCATCTTCTTCTTCCTCCACGCGTTGCCCCCCCCCCCCCCCCCCCCTCCTGTCCGATGCGGTCCATTCGCTGCACCGCCAGCCGCCGCGCGCTCTCTGGCGAGATCCATGCTCGGTCGATTTTGCTCGCGGAGCACTCACCGCCCAGCTCACGGATCTCCGCCTACACTCGTCGGAAATGGCCGGGGATGGCCGGAATCGGCTGAGATGTGATCGCAGGAACGGTTCCATGTTGAAATTGGAGCGGAGGCGGTGGGTATGGCCGGAATCTATCTTTGTCGTCGGCGGCGGCGAGGACGGGAGGCACTATAGCTGAAATTTCCTCCCGCTAATCGTTTTTTGTGATGATACAGGGCACTGTCGGGTCGACCTCCCAACCCTTGATTGTAAAGGTTGGGATCCGCAGCCCTTAAAATATTTTAAAGGCCGGGGTCGGATGCGAGTTCTATTCGGGTCATTTTTTTTCAACGCAAAAACGGTATACTGCTATTATGTTACCATTCCGTGGGATATAAGGGGTGAGTTGAAGATTTAACGGCATGTACAATGGTCTTATCTTAACAATGCCACGTAGGATAATTGCTAGGCGGAAGAGAGAGAAACGACAAAAAGAGGGTTGTCTTCTCTTAGCTAAGAGATCATCTTTTAGTAACAATAGTGTCACCACAAATTTAGGCTTCATCCCCAGGTTTTAGGGTCTTGGTGTGTTGGGACGACGCTCAGATGGTGGCGGCGGCGTCTCGTGCAATAATGTCTCCCTGGCTTCAGTCCCATCTCGATGGCGACGTCGAGAAGCTTGTGGGAGTGGATTTCGAGGACTTTCTCTGGCTGTGGGGATCTCCGGATCGTCAAGGAGCTTCAACGACAGTTATTCCTTCTTCTTCGTCTCCATGACAGATGTGGTCTTCTAGACCTGTTCGTCGACTTCCCGTCCGCACAATCTCAGGGTGGAGCAGTAGCGGCGGCGCGCCTCGCGGTCTAGAGGTTGAAGACGAATGGCATCTCAAGAATTTCGTTGTAAATTTCGTTTTTGTTGAGGTGCTTTGTACTGTTCGTTCTTTTAATGCCAGTGTCCTATTCGCAAAAAAAAAGTAGGTGATTGGAATAGAAAATCAACAAAGAACTTAAAATATATCTTATTATTATTTTCCTTTACAAACGAATACAAGGTGTACGCTGGTAAATTAGCTCACATATCTACTTATCTAGTGTACAATACTTGGTATACGACATGATCAATATCTCATTATCTCTACATCTCCAGACTCTTTAGAATCATGGGAAGACCAAACTTGGGTCGCAGCGTGATCACGTCCATCGGGGCATGGACATACTTCGGGGATAGGGAGAAGGAGAACCTCTGAAGAATCACGGCGATCACGGCCTTGGCTTCGATCATCGCGAAGTTCTGCCCTATGCACGACCTCGGCCCACTGGAGAAAGACAACAATGCATTGGGGTGCTTTGCAGCCATGGTCACACCTTTCTCAAACCTCGTAGGCTTGAATTCATCAGCGTCCTCACCCCAGACCTCCTTGTCACGATGCATCGTCGCGATGGGGATCGTCAGAACCGTGCCTTTAGACACTTTGATGCCACCGACCTCGAGATCCGAACCCGTCTTCCTCTGCATTATCGATACAGGGGCGTACAATCTGAGAGTTTCCAGTAGGAACATGTTAACCAGCTTCAGTTTGTTGAGCATGTCGCCGGTCGGAACCTCCTTGCCACACTCTGTGAGCACCTCCTCCCTGAGCTTCTCCTGCCAGTCTGGGTGCGTGCTCAGCAAGAACATGGTCCATGTGAGCAGGTGCGAGCTGGTGTCGTGCCCGGCGAAGAAGAAGGTCTTGCACTCGTCGATGATCTCGTCCATACTCAGAATCGGATTCTCCCCATGCTCCGGCGCACACGCCTCCAACATAAGGCCGAGCAGGTCGTTTCCGTAGCCCGTGGTTTCTTTGGATGCGAGCCTGCTTTTGATGATGCTCATGAGCATTGTCCTCACTTCCCTGTCGAGCTTCCATATCTTACGGTTCTTTTCAGTCGGAAGATACCTGATTAATTCCACGAATACGTACTGATTAATTATCTGCCGTGTGAAACTGTTTATGTATTTTGCGTTGATTTGAATTGACAAAGGGGAAAAGGTAGTTGTGGTTTACCTAAATGCTGGGATTTGGACGTTGAATACGGTGGAGAAGGCAAGAAACTGGAGCTCCCTCTGCGCCAGAAACACCTTCTTCCCTTCCGTGTAGCTGCTCCCGAATGCCGTGTGAGAGATCACATCTGCAGTTAGCTCCTCAAACTGTCTACTCAGCTCAATCTCCACTTCGCCGCCCTTCTCCAACTTTGCTTTCCACTCCGACATCATTGACCCAGCACAGTCGGACATGGTCACCGTCATCATCTGTGGTGCCAATTGTCAATGCAAAAAAGCGTCAGTGAAAGTGACACACGTGCTATGAGTTCAGTTAAGAAATACTCCGTACAAAGTCACACGTCAATACGTGTTGTTGCCTTGCCGGACAAAAGTCCTGAGAAAATGCTCACATACCTTGAGCTTGTCCATGTTGAAGGCGGGGTGGACGACCTTCCGGTGGCGCTTCCAGTCGTCGCCGTCGGTGAGCACGAGCCCCTTGCCGAGCAGGCGGGCGACGTTCGGGTTCCCGTCGTTCTTGGGGAACAGCCCATTGCGGTCGGAGAGCACCTGCTTCACCACGTTCACGTCGGCGATGCACAGCGTCGGCGTTGCCCCGAACCAGTACAGGAACGTGCGTCCTGCACAACTCCCAAGGTAAGAACATGATCGAAGTATATATGTCATCCAGTTATCTGAAGGAGGAATTACAGTACAGGGTTCAGTTTGGGGTACCGTGGATGGGGATCCATTTACGGAAGTGCGGCTGCACCATGGGCACGAAGTCGTGGTCGCCGACGTCCAGGACGGCGCCGGCGGTCTCGGCGCGGAGCCGCTTGATCTCGGCGAGGTTCCCGGCGAAGAACCTGTAGCCCGGCCCGCCCACGCCCTGCGCGCGGAGCTGCCTGGTGACGGCGCGCGGCCTCCACACGAGGTGCACCAGCGCGTTGAACGCCCACGATGCCAGCACCGCCGCCGCCACTGTCCAGACGAGACCCATGGTTGTCATGGTGGTCGCTCAGGGGATTGATTACTGATCAAGGTCAGCGGGGACTCTGATCGTACGGTGGCGACTGGCGACCTGATAGTTTCTGAGCTGATAGAGACTAGGAAATGTGAGACTGGGGACGACGAAGGGGGAGTATTTATACGGGTTTGTTTGTGGCTGCGCTTTGACCATTGGTCCTCTTGGTGTTACGTAGAGTTGCTGGCCACGCGCCTGGGACACACACAGAGTAGAGAAAGAGAAGCGTCTCTTCCGGGTGGTGCGAGTGACATCAGCTGTGATGCATTCACGTTCCAGGCACCAACTAGCTAGAAGATGGTCTCCACTCTCCAGACCGTGGGAACGTGGTTTTTGGCCGGAGCCGTCGGACGCATATCAGCACGAGGGCTCTCTAGAGAAAGTAAGCAAGCAAATCCGGCAACCAGAGCCGACAAAATGTAGATTCAGATAATAGTAGACTCTACTAGTGAGCAAAAAATCAAATCTAAATTCGTCATATTTTAGGCTGATAAAAAAAGTGTGGATCTGGATGCACGCTATCAACTTGAAAACCTGTCCGATTTGTTATGTTTATGTAAACTAAAAGATAATGAGTTTTGAATTAATTTTTCCACGCTAGTAATGTTCGACATTATTATCAACACCTAGAATTATTTGTCATGAAGTTAATAACATCTATAAATGCTGAGTTAGCAATTTTCAAGAAAACAGCTGCCATGGAGTTCAAGCTCCATTTGTGGTTTCCGTCAACTCTGCCTCTTAGGTACCATCACCATATCACACTACAAGAATCCCAAAAGTACTAGTATTTACATAATTACTCGGTTTTTCTTTTCAAAACAACAGAAAAGATTTTTTTTTGTTAAATAAGGAGATGATTTAGAGTCAGAAGAGAACCCCAACGGCAACATACCAAACAATACACGCCTACTCTCGCAACATTAAGGAAAAATGTCACCCCCCCCCCCCCCCCCCCCCCCTCCACATACAATTTGGACATTCTCTATGCATCATCTGATCCATAGTCCACAAACAATTGAGCATCAACAGCCAACAAAAGATGTTGCAGCGCCCAAAGACCTAGTATTAGGATTGTACACTCTCCGTCCAGAATAATTGTTGCTAAATCGGATGTATCTGACATTAAAATACGTCTGGAACGACATTTGTTTTTGGATGGAGGGAATACGATTTTAATTCTCTTTCATTGCATCAAGATTAAGCTTTGCTCCAAAAACTGTGTTTCAACATCTCTCGCAGCCCGCGTGGAACTGTTGAAGCACAAAAGGGGTGGACAGATCACATTTGAAGGACCAACGGCGGCTTCCCAGATATAAATGTTCTCTTCTTGGAAGAATCCCTGGTACTAGAAATGTTGGCGACGCTTTGATACAGCATATACGTGCACGGCACCTATCATAATTTTTCTTCTCATCTTTGATCAACTCAAATCAGCCAGCTACTTCATGCTGCGTCATCTCAAAAGAAAAGGATAAAGGTACACCGTCGGCTCGCAAAAGTTAGTAAACGTTGGCCTTGGCCGGCAAGAGTACAACCGGCGGGGAGTGACTACAGCAGGCGTAAACAAAAGAGGCAGAGCTAGCTGCAAGCCGACGCAGGAGGGAGATCGCTGAAGACAGCGTGGTGTAGATGTTAACTCATGGATACGTATTTTTTCAGTATTTCTGCATGGATTTCCTCTCGGCTCGTCTCCTCAACTCTTACACGAATAACTAAAACTGTACTAACTAGAGGGAGATACTGGTGATATGCTTGTAATGCATGGAGCGTGCCTTAATAACATCATCAAAGAAAAATGAAGATGAAATGTTTGTTTCACACCCGCTGTACCATAAGAGGCACGGTAGGAGAACACAATTTCTGAAGAAGCAGTAAATAAATTGGGCTTCAGGAAGTGAAACATCCTAATCCAAACTCAAAAAAAAAATCCTTGCCCATACAACATGAGGTGGTTCAAATCAGACAAGATGTTGAAGGTACAATTCAGGTTTCTGGTTAGTTTCTCCATTGGTAACAAATTTCATGATCAGGGGCGGAGCCAGGATTTGGACATAGGGGGGGGCGAAGCTATAATTATCGCGGGCGGAATATAGTATAGTCGAATTTTTTTTCAGAACACGCATAAGCCATGCGTCTTCTATATTAAGATAGAAATGAATGTTGTTTTTACAGCAATTTTTTGGGCAGAAGCAGATCACAAGCGATCTGACTGCACCTATCCACTAAGACCAGCGAAACCTAAGGAATATCATATATAGAATAAAGCATCATGTCAAAATAAGTTTGGCATATATGACGACTATAAATTATATCAAGGCATCAAGCAGTAGCAGCTAATGAAGGAACTGTGACAAAAAGCACATATTTTATAATCTATGATTGGATCTGAATTTTAAGTAGTACCCCAGATACAAAATTTAAGTAACTGGCATGAAAATCACTCTACTATTATAACCAAACTAAAAGAGAAGGAGATTTAATAAGATTATCAGCAGTACATGTAGTGTATGGTGTACCTTGACAAAAACATACGGGCGGCGATTTAACTGGACGCAGACTTGCGATTAGCAAGCAACGATGATCGATGGCGGCCGCCGTATTCGCCGCTACTCGCCTGTACAGCGGCGGCAGGCGCCCTAGCAGTTTGCCAGCAAGATCGATCTGGATGGGGGCGAGCGAACAATATTATGTCGCCTATGGAGGATGGTTGGAGATCGATCAGTTTCTATGGCCGATAGCCTAAACATGGGCAGTCAGGAGGTGGGCTGTTGCCTTTGGGCTTCGGTGCGTACAACTGTTTGGGCCTAAGCATTAATAATTGCGTTAATTACCAACAGCCAGTGGTACGACTAGCAGATTCTCCTCAAACTGCGTAGCTAGATTTACTCCTAATAGTCTAATCCAGCATGAACTATGCACGTATATCATTGGGGGGGGACGAACGGTTGGGGGGGGGGGGGGGGGGGGTCTGACCCCTGCTAGCCCCCCCTGGATCCGCCCCTGTTCATGATGATGTACAATGTGATGTGGTTGACATGGATGCTACAGTCATCTTATCTTGGGGAGACCTTGGCACGGGCAGCACCAACAACGCGTCGCTACGCGGTTATACGAGCCTCCGTTTGGAATACCGCGGTGGCATGCCCGTGCTTCTTCTGCCGTTCGGTGACTACGGCGCGACACGGTTCCTCTATGGCGACAATTATGTCGGCGATCGAACCATCTCCCTCTTAAACCTCTGAGTATCAGTGAACCGCTCATGCCCGCTCATCGCAGGCCGCAACCTCACGCACGGGTCGCGTGCGCCGCTGCCCCTCACCCACCGCGACACATCAACATCACCGCAACCTCACGATTCAGCCCTTCCTCCTCTCCAGCTTTGCCTCCTCTCCTTAGCAGCGTTGTCCACTCATTTAACGCCCGCCTCAACACTGACGATGTTTTCGCACAATTTTACGAATTGTGTCCGATTCAACGTATTCTTTGTGCTTACAACTTTGTTATTTCTCCAATGTCTCACATATTCTAATCTCTTTAACTCTCCTACCTTATTTATCTAGGTAAGAAACACTATTAGCTTTGGGGATCGAGAGAACCTTCTCCTTTTGGTCATGCTAGCACTACAGAGTTTCTCCTTTCCCTCACGGTCTTGTTGGCTCATTACTCAATGTAACTATTTATACAAGTATTTGTCACCTCTACCATGCAACTGATGCCATAACTTGATCCACTACTTATATAATACGTGACTCTTCTACGTCTAACAAACTTGAACATGCATATAGTTTTTCTCATGCATCTAGACTCATCTACCCCTTAGAAGATTGGTCATGCATATATTGTTAGTATTTACGGGCCTCAGCTCATTTAATACAAAAAATGGGGAAACTTCGAAGTCCAATTGACATGTGCAAGGAATTTAACCCAACATGGCTAACAAAGGAGAAAGACACAAACATGGAAGGTCGTATTTATTCCTTCTCATAGCATGTAAAAAAAGTGACAACATGTTCATTCATTCACACGTTATTTATTCCTCCTCATAGCATGTAAAAAAGTGACAACATGTTCATTCATTCACACGTTTTTCGTCTTGGCGTGTTACTCGTGTGCCCATCGGTTTTCGTGATAAAAGTGCGCTAGTGAATTGAGTGGCCCCCACTTGGCTTTTGCACGGTGTTTTTTTTTTGTGAACAAGACCCGTGTGGTTATTGATAGATCGTAGCACATCTATTATTTTTGAAGTTTAATATCGTATTATCAATTTTTACTAATTACTAGATTATACCCGCCGCGTTGCTGTGGGAATACGTTGCACAC
This sequence comes from Puccinellia tenuiflora, assembly GCA_012064385.1. NCBI lineage: Eukaryota > Viridiplantae > Streptophyta > Magnoliopsida > Poales > Poaceae > Puccinellia > Puccinellia tenuiflora. Next base: position 256,172 of record QRDG01000542.1, on the reverse strand, counting down.
CCCCATTTTGCTACAAGGGAATATGAACAGACATGCACATAAAGACATAAGATGCATTATTTTGATAAGTATTAAGAATATTGGTAAGCTATAAGTGTAGATGATGGATTAATACAACTTAACTCGTGAAAATAAAGACGTAGTTATATCTGATGGTAGGCACAAGATTGCTAAAACTTGACTCCTGGTTAGAACTTGACTCCTAGTTTTGGAGATGACATCAGGAAGGAGGAGAGGTCTAGGGATTTTGCTTTTGCAATCAAGTTAGAGAGAGGCACAGACGAGATGCGAGAAAGATATCGACTTTCGGTATGCAAGCCCTCGTTCGACGCGTGCGCTACCTTAAACCTCCAGTGAAAAAAAAATTGTATTGAGTGAAAATGCGTTGGTGCACATGGGTACCATCTACTAACACACCTGATATGTGATTTTTTTTACTAATTTAGAAAAGGCCAACAAAAATCGAAACTGTCGTTCGGACAAACATCAGTGGCGAAGACAGGGGGACTAGCATGGGCCTCCCCCCCCCCCCCCCCCCCCCCCCAAGATTTGATATTTCTTTCTAGGACCCCGCTGCTTAAGCTAAAGGTTGTGTATTTTTAGCTCTGGCCCCTCTTATAATTGTATTTTCTGCTTTGACCTATGTCATAAAAAATCTCTCGTTCCGCCCCTAACAAACATGATCAAGTATTATACCTGTACACAAAAATTTATCAAAGAATAATTTTTATTGCACTTTGGATCAAAGATTTGACAAAAAATACAGTATATATACACGCTATATTCGTCATAGATTTGTCTATTTTGTCCTAAAGTCAATGAGAATCATTTACTGACCAATTTTTTTATACGAGTACAATATTTAATCATCTTTGCGCCCAAAAGATTCAGATTTTTTAAAATTTTTATATTTCTATTTTTTTATACATATTAGGTACGCTGGTATTCGAGTGCCATTAATGAGCTGCTATGCAGCACAAAACCGCTTCAATGGCTATAGGTGGGCCCCACACGGGAAAAAATACGTGAATCAACCCGGCATTTCATTCACCGATACGGATTGGAGAAGATATGAAATACATGGTGGTAATTCTTGTACTCCGTAGCATGGTTGTGAAGGTACAGAGGAAAGTTTTGCTTGGCCGCCGCTCGGGTGCTTGCTAGTTTCTCTAGAAGCCCTGCCCTCGTGCTGATATCAATCCTGGTCGATGTCGACCACCAGGGGCATGCGTGCGTACGTCTCATGGCTCCGGCCAAACCACACGTTTTCCCACGAGCTGGTGCCCCGACCGTGAATGCATCACAGCTGATGTCAACTCGCGCCGGGCGGAGACGCCGACCGATGGTCAAACCGCAGCCACAAAACCTGTATAAAGTGTCCCCCTCTCATCGACCCCAGTGTCACAACAGAATCACACACGTTTCCTACTCTCGGGACTCACACGCAACGCCGAAACCAGAGCCATACTGCAGAGTCGTCCCCGATCGAGCTGACTAGCTCCCGGCTCCTGTCCTGAGCGTAGCGACCACCATGGCGGCTCTCGTCTGGACGGTGGCGGCGGCCGTGGCGGCGGTGCTGGCGTCGTGGGTGTTCAGCGAGCTGGTCCGCCTCGTGTGGAGGCCGCGCGCCATCACCAGGCAGCTCCGGGCGCAGGGCGTGGGCGGGCCGGGCTACAAGCTCCTCGCCGGGAACCTCGCCGAGATCAAGCAGCTCCGCGCCGAGAACGCCGGCGCCGCGCTGGACGTCGGCGACCACGACTTCGTGCCGTTGGTGCAGCCGCACTTCCGCAAATGGATCCCCATCCACGGTACCAAACTGATTTCTCCGGTAATTTGATATCTAGCTAGTTCATGTTCTCACCTTCCTCTCTGCCTCTGCAGGACGCACGTTCCTCTACTGGTTCGGGACGAGGCCGACGCTGTGCATCGCCGACGTGAACCTGGTGAAGCAGGTGCTCTCCGACCGCAACGGGCTCTACCCCAAGAACACCGGGAACCCGAACGTCGCCCGGCTGCTCGGCAAAGGGCTCGTGCTCATCGACGGCGACGACTGGAAGCGCCACCGGAAGGTCGTCCACCCTGCTTTCAACATGGATAAGCTCAAGGTACGTACCTACCGTGTGTACTGTCCACCAGATCCAGCAGCACGCGCACTTTGATTGATGTGTTCTTTGCAACTACAAAAAAGAGATACTCCGTATGTTTGATTTGATTTTTTTAATAAGTATGCAAATCGGCGTTTCACTTTCGCTGATGTTTTGTGCATTGACAATTGGCGGCACGTACAGATGATGACGGTGACCATGTCTGACTGCGCTGGGTCGATGATGTCGGAGTGGAAAGCCAAGTTGGAGAAGGGCGGCGAAGCGGAGATTGACCTGAGCAGACAGTTTGAGGAGCTAACCGCCGACGTGATCTCTCACACGGCGTTCGGCAGCAGCTACACCGAAGGGAAGAAGGTGTTTCTGGCGCAGAGGGAGCTCCAGTATCTCGCCTTCTCCACTGTATTCAACGTCCAAATCCCAGCATTCAGGTAAACTTCAGCTACCTTTTCCCCTTCCTCTGTTCTGGTCAACGCAAAATACATACACCGTTTTTCTTTAGAGAAGAGGCACAAAATACATAAATAGTTTCACACCGAAAGATAGATAACTAATCAGTGCGTATTCGTCGAATTAAACAGGTACATTCCGACTGAAAAGAACCGTAAGATATGGAAGCTCGACAGGGAGGTGAGGACCATGCTCATGAACATCATCAAGAGCCGGCTCGCGACCAAAGACACCACGGGCTACGGAAACGACCTGCTGGGGCTCATGCTGGAGGCGTGCGCGCCGGAGCACGGGGAGAACCCGATCCTGAGCATGGACGAGATCATCGGCGAGTGCAAGACCTTCTTCTTCGCCGGGCACGACACCAGCTCGCACCTCCTCACATGGACCATGTTCCTGCTCAGCACGCACCCGGAGTGGCAGGAGAAGGTTAGAGAGGAGGTGCTCGCAGAGTGCGGCAACGAGGTTCCCACCGGCGACATGCTCAACAAACTCAAGCTCGTCAACATGTTCCTACTGGAGACACTCAGGTTATACTCCCCCGTATCGATCATTCAGAGGAAGGCAGGTCCGAATGTCGAGCTCGGTGGCATTAGAGTGCCCCAAGGCACCGTCCTGACGATCCCCATCGCGACGATGCATCGTGACAAGGAGGTCTGGGGTGAGGACGCCGATGAATTCAAGCCTATGAGGTTCGAGAAAGGTGTGACCATGGCCGCAAAGCACCCCAATGCATTGTTGTCCTTCTCCAGCGGGCCGAGGTCGTGCATTGGGCAGAACTTCGCGATGATCGAAGCCAAGGCCGTCATCGCCGTGATTCTTCAGAGGTTCTCGTTCTCCCTATCCCCCAAGTACGTCCATGCCCCGATGGACGTGATCACGCTGCGGCCCAAGTTTGGGCTTCCCATGGTCCTAAAGAGCCTGGAGGTGTAGGGATAAGCATATAGTCTATTCTCGTGTTGAGTAGTAGCACGATTTTTTCTCGTTGTTCTAGGTTTGTCTAAGTCAAACTTAATTAAACTTGACTAAAGTGATGCAAAAATGTGTCCATATCCACAACGTCAAATCTATATAGCACGGAAATTTATTGTATGATTAATGTAATAAACTATTTTTGTATACCGGATGTTGATATATATATATTTCTTCACATAATGTGATCTGTGACTTGTAGTAAACACAAAACCGAATGTCGTAATAAAGTTGGTTGTGTGTATTGATTGATATAGAGGCCGGAGTTCTATTCCCCATTTCAGGGGCGGACCTTCGGCTGGGCCAATCTGGATCGTGGCCCGCCCAGCCCATACAGTTTTGCCTATTTACCCCTTTGTAAACTGGCGAAAGGATTAAGTATATTTTTTACCCTAAAATCTCACACATTGGACACAAATCACCCTGAACAATAAATTGGGATGTTTTGAACCCTCAAATCTATAAAACCGGATAAATCACCCCCTAGCACTGGTTTTCGCTCAATTTGGTTGGTTTTGTACAACTTTGGGCGGTTTTGTACGTCGACGTGGCGGGCTGACGTGGCAACTCTGCGGGTGGACCCCACCTGTCAGCGCTGGGGATTTTCTTCTCCATGGGCAGTTTGCTCTCCTCCGGTACGACATGGAACGCGCAGAGCATGGCGGAGACGGTCGACCTCCAGCCTCTGGCGCGCGACGCGGCGCGCGGCCTCGCCGGGCGCGAACTCGGTGACGCGGCGGAAGCACCGCCGAGGCAGCGCGAAGCACCGCCCCGTGGAAGTCCGTCTCGCCAAACCTCGCGGGAACGGGGATGCGGTGCTTGTCGGCGTTGACGGGATCCCATACCAGGACCTGCTCCCGCGATGCGTCGAAGAGCAGTAGGAGGCCATGGCGGCACCCGAGGACCTCCGGGTGTTTTTCGAACTGCGAGGAGAAGCGCCCGGGTGGGACGCGATTGGGGGCGTCCATGGTAGGCACGAAGTGGAGGCCGAGTCTCGGATGTTCGACAAAGCAGCCGAGGAGGGGAGGGCTACGGCGGTGGCGGAGGCGGAAGCGGCGGGTGAATTTGGGGTCGGAGACAAGGCTGCGCCATTGCTTGCAGACGATGGAGGCGCGCAGGAGGGAGAAGGGCTGCGGGGGGAGGCGGAGGAGGATCTCGAAGAGCAGGTCTTCGTCTTCCAGCACCGCCGCCGTCGGCGATAAGGTGAGGCTACTCATCTCGTCCTCCTCACTCCTCGCCGCTGCGGGGAAAGTGAAGTGGATCTGCTCCGCCTTCAATCAATCAAGAAAAACTGAAGTCCGGCGGCGATGGATTTCGCGGGTGGTGGTGGAAACTGAGGTCCGGCGGCGACGAATTTCGGGTGGATTCGGTTGGGGAACGGGGGAGGGGGTCGAATCCGGTTGGTTAAATTGACTTGGTTTTGGAGGGGAACCGAGTCCGACTCGTCTCTGCGAAGAGCGCGTCGAAGTGGCGGAGCAGCGGGTCGGCGCAGCGGCTCGAGAGGCGCGCGACGGCGCGGGAGAGGTCCCCGCAGGCGCCGGCCATCTCGGCGAGCGCGAGGGCCAGCAGCGCGGCGTCGTCGTCCGCCACGAGCCTGCGCGCGCCCTCGAGCCGGACGGAATCCCCGCGGAGGCGCGCCAGCTGGTCGTCCGTGAGCGCGCGCCACAGGCTGGCCGCCCGCGACATGAGCGACGCCACCTCGAAGGCGAGCATCCCCAGCTTCTCCCCTCCGCCGCGCCCTGTGCTGAGCTTCCGCATCTTCCACAGTGGCAGTGGCAGTGGGGTGGCGGCGGAGCATGGCGGCGGAGAAGGTCGGCGGTGGGGTAGAAGGGCGGCGGGCGTTGGGGCGGGGCGGCGGCGGAGCAGAGCGTCGGCAACGGAGAAGAAAATCCCCAGCGCTGACAGGTGGGGTCCACCCGCAGAGTTGCCACGTCAGCCCGCCACGTCGACGTACAAAACCGCCCAAATTTGTACAAAACCACCCAAATTGAGCAAAAACCAGTGCTAGGGGGTTATTTATCCGGTTTTGTGGATTTGAGGGTTCAAAACATCCCAATTTATTGTTCAGGGGGATTTCTATCCAATGTGTGGGATTTGAGGGTGAAAAATATACTTAATCCCTGACGAAATAATCAGTGAAACTAGCCCTGTTACTTGGTCAGCTCGCCCACTCCTCCCCCAGCCCATTAGCCCTCCCATGGATCCGTCCCAAGGTCTGCCACTACCCCTTCTCGAGAAAAAGATATATTTCTCTAAAGACTTGGCCAAACTTTAAAAAGCTTGACTTAGAACAAAGTTAGAACATCCATCATTTTGTAACGGAATGGGTATTTACTATTTAATTCACTAGGGTTTACATTAGATTGGAAACCAGATAGGTGAGTTAATTTGCCAGCATATAATGTATTGTTTGTACACAAAATACTAAAATATTATATTTTAATTTTTTGTTGATCTTTTTATTCCAATCACATACAAACATAAACATTTTTACTGTCATTTTCAGCCAATATCACACACGGGATGGGCAAGATCTATACGACTCATCCCTGCTTTTTTGATTTTATTAAATCTAGCTAAAACTATACACTTTGACAAACTATAAGTCTTTTGGCTCAGTGCTGTCCTGTTTTCTTACAATGAGTTTTATAAAAAGATACTTGTTTGATCAAAGAGAATATGACTATACAGTAGCATTATCATTTCTTCATAACACATTATCATTTCTTCCACACTCGCCATATTGTTTTAATGTCACCATTATCAGACATGATCAAGTATTCTATTTGTATAAAAAGTTACGCAAGCGAACAACTTGTTTTGTTTGCCGAGAAGTCAAAGATTCCCCACAAAACGCTATGGATTATACATATACTAGTAACTAGTGACGCTATATTGTGTCATAAATTTGTCTTTTTACCCAGAAATCAATTCCTTGTCCAAGCATTTTTATATGCGTACAATACTTCATCATCTTCGATGCTAATAAAAAGCAGTTTTTTTTACACTTTTAAGTTACTACTCCCTTCGTTCCTTAAGGTGTTGACACGAATATTAAGACATCGATATTTGGCATGCGGTGGACTCATTTTCTTCTGAAAAATATATATAGAGAAGTTCCTAATAACTACAAATTGAAAACAATCCGTCAAATTCCTCAGTTCCATATTTTGACTAATTTATGGATGGGTAAAATTGTCAATAAATCGCAATACACCCTATATTTCAAAAAAAAAATCGCAAAAACATAGACACCTTACATAAAAGAACCGTGGGAGTTTTTTTTATCGCACAAAAGGTGCACTGGTACCCAAGAGGCAAAAAAAAAATCCCCATCCACATCTTGCCACGCTGGTACCAAATATGCGAGACGCAGCCTACCTAGCTCCGCCTCAGATTATTTTTCAGTCCTGTCTTTACCCTGTAGCGGATTCTATCAAAGTAAGCCACGGATGGCGAAGTTATCCCGAAAGGAGAAAGAAGACGAGGAAAAGAAAGAAACAAAAACAAAGGATAAATATCGAAAAAAAATGGAAATATGAACACCAAACCTTGTTGAAAATTCGGTACGCACGAGACCACACCACATGTCGGTTGGGGAGACATTTGCGAGCCACCCCGGAGGAAGGAAAACGAGCCAAGTGTCGTGACTAGAGTGCAGGCGAGGACCTTTGCAGAAGTTTGCATTTTTCTTGTGATTTCGAAGCAGTTTGGGTTTTACTGTTACTGTAGCTATATTTGAAACCTTAACAGACTCCTATGTCATGGCCCTCTAGCCGAGTCGGCGTTTTGGAGGCCATCTAGCTTGGTTTTTGAAAAAAAAAAATTCAAAATTGACATTTTTTAAGTTTTGGAAAATTCGAAACAAAATTCCTAGGTGTAGATAGCACTAGTAGGAAATAGGCTACCGCTGGCGAACCTAATTAAGCTACCACTGGCGAACAAGTGGTTCGCCAGCGCTACAGTCGCCAGTGGTAATAGGTTACCGCTGGCGAACAGCTGGTTCGCCAGCGGTATCATACTTACCGCTGGCGAGCTCATGTTCTGGTTCGCCAGTAGTACATTATTAGGAATAAAAAAATAAAAACCAAAATGCATCTCATTGCTCGTCAGCCCGGCCGACAAGAGATACCACCGCCGGTCTACGACCGCGCCGTCGGCGCGGGAGACAACGAATCAGGCCCCATGCGGCCTTCCTCCATTGCGGTATTCCTGTGCCTGCTCTTCGTGGCAGCCGCGGCGGCCATGGACCCGGCGGAGAGGGAGACGCTGTTCCTCGTCATGGAGGCCGTCTCCTCCGACCAGGACTGGCGCTCCGAGAGCCACCGTGCAGCGCGCCGTGGCCTGGGCTCGAGTACAAGCCGGCGGCCGCCACATCGCCCCGCCTCCAGTCCCTCTTCTGCTTCAAGAATCCGGCCGCCACCACCGCCCTCGTCCTCCCCTCCGCCGCCAACCTCTCCTCCTCCGGCCTGCAGAAGCTAAGCATCAGGGCGTGATGCCGCCGCAGCCTCAGGTCCCTCCAGGTGCTCACCATCTCCCAGAATGGCCGCGGGGCATCCGCGAGCTCAGGTGGTGCATCTGGTCGGGGGGAGGTCGAGATAGGAGGAGGGCGAGTCGGGGATGAGAGGTCGAGGTAGGAGGAGGGCGAATCGGGGATGAGGTCTGTAGCGCCCCGACCCCATAACTATACAGTGGAACGTTGTGTAACCGGTCATGCTACACAATCGAGGGTTACTGGGTTTACCAATCCCAGGCCAAAACTCATTGGCAGGTGTGCTCGGAATGGATCATCGGTACACAACACCTCCATCATGCCATAAACTCAGACATCGATTCCATGTATAGTAAAGAGACCGAGACTTGTGGAATAACTGGCACATTGCAGACTCTATGACACAAAAGCATATAGCAACTCATATAAGAGAAGAGTACAAATATTACACATCAAAAGGTCACAGACCATCAATTAAACAAACGGAAGCGAAGTAGCGTTGTCTAATACAACAAGATGCAAATTATGACCTAAGAGGCCTACAGATAAACATCACCCAAGCCAGCTTGTTCCACGGTCCCAATCTGCCACCTGGGAACCCCGGACTAGTAGTCGACGTCCACGAAGAACCCACCTAACTGCTCGGTGTCGTCCTTCTCTGAAATACAAATATAAAGGCAGTAAAGAGAGACTGAGTACGATGTACTCGCAAGTTTAGTAGGGAGATATAGGCCCAATGACTGACGGAGGCTCTAATCTGTATATGTAGCTATTTTGCATAAAGCTAGTTTTCCATTTAAAAGATATAAAGGACACAGGCACCGTCTATTCAGAATATTTTCATAAAAGGGATAAGAAAGTAACTTCTCATCTTCGGTTCTCATCGAACCTACTTGTAGCCAACCCACCTCTCATCTTCACCAAAGTCACTTCCTCGACTCACCCTCGAGGAAATGAACCTTTATCACAATTTGATTATGCAACCTTTAGCTGCCATATCAATTAGGTTAAAGTTCTCTATGAGCTAATCCATCTTTCCCAAGAGTTTGTCCATAGCCGTGGACACGGCTTTTAGAAAAGATTTAACCCTGCAGGGGTGTACTATTTTACCCATTGGTACTGTCCGGCTCACCTAATTGGCCCTCTTCCGGGGAAGGCCGGCGAGCGGGAGCGGTTAGACCTTTACCATGCATGAGGCTTACTCAAGGACCATCAGTGTGCGGAAGGACAGGTTCAGCCCCTCCAACGCCCTGCCCCGCGGCCACATCCTAAACACCAGCATCCTCGACAATTCTTTTTCCACCCACACCACACACGCGCAAATGGAAAATCGAACTAGAGGACCCTTGACAATCCCCTCACAAATTATTTGGTCAGTAAGGCGCCCATACACCCACCAATGGAAGCACGCTCGGTTCTTGGTTCTAGCTAAAAGCACTCTCAGCCTAGGCGGCAAGAATGAGGCAAAACACCCTCCCCGAGGGCAACTCATCCAAGCCTTTTAGCAATTTAATTAAGCATCACATATATCCACCATGCCCGAATCATTCCATCAACATCAATAATTATGGAATTCAACAACGGACATAACTAGTATTTCAACTAAGCATGGCTAAGCATATAACCAACAATTATATTTTGTATCCGGCCAACACATCAACACTAAGGTCCATAGGTAGGGATACATGTGACTGGCTCGGGGAAAAACATGCAATCATAGGATTCTCTATATTTTGATCAAAGAGACATTTGAATCGCATGCAATATTGTGGTGGATAAAATAAGCTTATAAACATTAGGATGCTAGAATGCCAAGAAGGTTGGGTTATCTCTTGCCTTGCTGCCCGGGCGTGTAGTACTGCTTGTCGGGGTAAGTAGCGTTAACCTCGACTCCGGAATCTATCGATACCCAAAAGAATACAAAGAACAAATAAATCACCAGAACACAAGGTGCAATGCTCAATCACATGATGACATGTCAAATTGATGCAAAGATATCAACATTTAATTTAGCTAACAAAATAAATGGAGTTCCAAATAATTAGAGCAATTATTTGGAAAACACCCCATATTTAACTTAATGTCCAATTGTTCATAAATAATCACATTATTTAGAAGTGGCTCAAACATGCATGAACATCTCATGGAATGGGTAGGGTTTGTCATTCCGATCATTTTGGTATCTCATTCGTAATTTTCTGAGTACCGAAGGATAAATAGCCAAATAAATAATTAATTGAATTTAATTCATTTAATCAAATTATGAAGAACATCAAATAAATATTGGTGATCATGATGTGATAAGTGCATGGTTTGATAGCATTTGACATGTTGATCACATTGATATTTTATCATAATTTTTGGATAATTATTTAACGAATTATGATTTTCCCAAATTAGGTATTATTTATACCAATTTAGGAAATATTAAGTAAACAGCAAGAAAATAACTTCAAAAGAACATTTCAATTATTCTAACAGGTAGAGTTTGTTTTTCTGATCAATTTGGTATTTTATTTGTTAAGTTTGGACCAATATTCAAATAGTTCTGATCAATATTCTAACAGGCCGGCCCACAGGTCGGCCCAGGCCGGTTTCAGGCCGGAAGGGTGCCTGAGGCGGCCGGCCTTAGAGCCGGCCCAGACCGGGGCCAGGCCGGGCTGTGACCCGAGGGGGCCGGCCTCCCGGCCGGCCCAGGCCGGGCGCCAGGCCGGTCACGCTCCCGAGCCAGCCGGCCTCAGGTCGGACGGGCCGGGGTCCAGGTCGGGTGCACGGTGACCGCGTCAGCCGACGGTGACCGGCGGCGACGGTGACGAATGCGACGGCGAGAGGGAGAAAGGGGCGCGGGAAGTTGCCAAATCGGAAAGGAAACTCACACTGAGCCCTAAGGTGCGGACGGCGATGGCGGGGAGGGGCCGACACCGAGCTCGGCCGGTGCGGGAGGAGAAACGGCTGCCGGCGCCGATGTAGGCGACCCCGGCCCGATTACTTGCGTGCGGAGGGAGAGGAGGATGCGGCTGTCCTCCCTAGCGTCTTCGATCAAACCGAGGCTACTCTGGGTGACGGCGGTGTGGTCGACCGAAGCGGCGGCCGGAGGGGAACGCGGGCGAGAGAGGGGGAGCGAAGCGAGCGGAGCAAGTGGGGTGAAAGGGGATGGGGGAGCAGGTGAAGATCGAATGGGGCGTCCACCACGGCCACGAGGGCATGCGTCCAAGGAGGGCACGCCGGCATGGGCGGGCGCGGCATGGCGCCAGTGCCGGCCGGCCACTGTGGATGAGATGGCATTTCCCAGAAACCCCCTGGCAACTTTCAAATAAAAAGCAAAAGGTCCAAGAGAAAACTTTGGTGATTTAAATGGGGCACCAGGACATTTTTTATAAAATCCCCAAAAATTCATATAGGCTCCAAATGACCTTTAGGAGCTTCACAAAAATTGGGGTGGCAAAATAAAAAGTTTTGACCCACATTTGTTCACAACTTTTAATTAAAAGTATTTTTGACAAATTCCAATTTGCATTTACTTGAAGCATTTAAACAATTCCAAAAATAGTGAAAATATTCATGGAGGCTCTATCAACAACA